>CAUJRU010000297.1:0-600000 GCA_963277665.1 Viscum album | reverse complement strand
TCAAAACCCCTAAGGGAAGTATTGTTGCAACAAAGTTTTGTCGATTAGTTCCCATTAGAGCACCTAAATATTCTTTACCTGCTGATCTCATCGTCATACCCATGATTGAATTTGATATAATCCTCGGTATGGATTGGCTTTCGGACCATGATGCAAAAATTTATTGTAAGAGGAAAGAGGTTACGATTCTTGATGATGATGATAAGGAACACCTTATCTTTAGAGCAGAATCATCGCCACATAATTCTTATCTAGATCCACACCCAGTAGCTCAACTAAATTCAATTATTGGGGAGGAAGAGAAGGAAATTACTGAGGATGAGGAAAGAAATATTCAAATAGAGGATGTACCTATTGTGAGAAAATATGTTGATGTGTTTCCGGAAGATTTACCTGGACATCCTCCAGAACGAGAAGTTGAGTTTTCCATTGATTTAATTCCTAGATCAAGGCCCATATCAAAGAACCCTTATAGAATGGCCACTGTGGAATTAGTTGAACTAAAGAAACAACTAGAGGAATTGAGTAATAAGGGATTTATTCGCCCTAGTGTTTCTCCTTGGGGAGCCCCTGTTCTTTTTGTTAAGAAGAAAGATGGATCTATGAGGTTGTGCATTGATTATAGGGAGATCAATGCTATAACAATAAAGAATAAGTATCCCCTACCTCGCATTGATGATTTGTTTGACCAACTGCATGGAGCTCAATACTTTTCAAAGATTGACCTTAGGTCTGGATACCATCAGTTGTGTGTGAAGAAGGAAGACGTTCCAAAGACAGCATTTCGAACAAGGTACGGGCATTACGAGTTTACAGTAATGCCTTTTGGATTGACTAATGCACCCTCTGTTTTCATGGATCTAATGAATAGAGTTTTCAAGGAATATCTTGATGACTTTGTAGTGGTATTTATTGATGATATCTTGGTATACTCCAAAAGCCACGAAGATCATGAAAATCACTTACGCATTATCCTGAAGACTCTTAGAAGACATGAATTATATGGGAAATTTAGCAAGTGTGAATTCTGGCTTCATGAGATTTCTTTGCTTGGCCATATTGTCTCTAAGGATGGAATTTCCGTTGATCCTTCTAAAACCAAGGCAATCCAAGAATGGCCAGCACCGACAAGTATAACTGAGGTACGCAGTTTTATTGGTTTAGCAGGTTATTATCGACGTTTCGTCCAGAATTTTGCCAGATTGGCTAACCCATTGACAAAGCTCACACGTAAAGGGATTAAATTTGTCTGGAAAAAAGAGTGTGAAGAATGTTTTGATGAACTAAAGAGAAGATTAGTCAATGTCCCTGTATTGACTCTACCATCGGGGAATGATGGGTTTGTTATTTATAGTGATGCATTGAAGAAAGGACTCGGTTGTGTCCTTATGCAGAATGATAAGGTCATTGCCTATGCATCACGACAGCTAAAAATTCATGAGCAAAACTATCCTACTCATGATCTTGAGTTAGCAGCTGTAATCTTTGCTTTTAAAGATATGGAGACATTACCTCTATGGTGAAAAATGTGAGATTTATACTGATCACAAGAGTTTGAAGTATATTTTCACACAAAAAGAACTCAACATGAGGCAAAGGCGATGGCTTGAACTACTCAAGGATTATGATTGCACGATACATTACCACCCGAGGAAGGCAAACAAGGTGGCAGATGCTTTGAGTAGAAAAGACCATGGAGTTTTGAATGTGATGAGAATTGAAAGGGATCCAATTTTCTTGGATCTAGTGAATATGGACATGGGAATAACTAGGGAAGGTGAAACATCAATGCTTTTTCAAATGGTTTCCAAACCATCATTACTAGAAAGGATTAAGAGTTCTCAGACCAATGATGAAGAATTTCAGAAGAAGACTAAAGGTGTGAATGATGGAAGATTGAGGGACTTTGTGTATAAGGATGGAATTTTGAAATTCGGGAAGAGACTTTGTGTTCCCGATATACCTAATCTAAAAAGGGAATTGCTGGATGATGCTCATAGTTCCAACTTCTCTATACACCCTGGGAGCACCAAAATGTATAGAGATTTAAAGGAACATTTTTGGTGGGACAATATGAAGAGGGAGATTGCTGATTTTGTGTCGAGGTGTATGGTTTGTCAACAAGTGAAAGCTGGAAGGCAACATCCTGGTGGAGTATTGCAACCTCTTCCCATACCTGAGTGGAAATGGGATAATATTACGATGGACTTTGTCATGGGACTACCAAAGACTCCTAGAAAGAATGATGCAATATGGGTCATTATTGATCGACTTACTAAGTCAGCACATTTTCTGGCTATACGGGAGGATCTACCACTTGAACGTCTAGCAAGACTATATATTAATGAAGTTGTAAGACTTCATGGAGTACCCCTATCGATTGTTTCTGATCGTGATCCTCGTTTTACTTCAAGATTCTGGAAAAGTCTTCAAAAGGCCTTGGATACTGAACTTTGTTTGAGCACTGCCTATCACCCTCAAACAGATGGACAATCAGAACGGACTATTCAAACCTTAAAAGACATGTTGAGATCATGCTCTCTTGACTTTCAGGGTATGTGGGATCAATATTTACCACTGGTAGAATTTTCCTATAACAATAGCTTCCATTCGAGTATTCAGATGGCACCATATGAAGCGTTATACGGAAAGAGATGTCGTACACCAACCTGTTGGGATGAAGTTGGTGAAAGAAAACTTGTAGGCCCAGAACTGGTGGAGGAAACGGTGGAAAAGGTGAAAGTAATCCAAAATCACATCAAAGAAGCTCAAAGTAGGCAAAAGAGCTATGCCGATAATCGAAGGAAGGATTTGGAATTTCAAGTCGGTGATCATGTTTTCCTGAAGGTATCTCCATGGAAGGGAGTCATACATTTTGGTAAGAAAGGTAAATTGGGTCCCAGGTACATCGGACCTTTCAAAATTCTAGAACGAATTGGGGCTGTAGCTTACCGTTTGGCAATGCCGCCAAGTCTCTCCAAAGTTCACGATGTGTTCCGCGTATCTCTGTTGAGGAAATACATGCCTGACCCAACGCATGTACTCACCTATGAGGAATTAGAACTGTAACCCGATCTTTCCTATTGTGAAGAGCCCGTCAGGATTCTTGATGTCAGGGAGCAGGTGCTGAGAAACCGGACGACTCGTCTGGTGAAGGTTTTGTGGAGAAATCATAAAATGGAAGAGGCAACGTGGGAACCTGAGGAATTTATGATGAAAAACCACCTGAGTCTTTTTATGCAGTAATACCCTAGACATTGCGAGGACGCAATTATTTGAAGGAGGGGAGAATGTAACATCCCAAGCTTCCACTGTACGTTTCCCTTCGAATAATGCAATAGCGTGTGTTGTACGCAACCTCGAGCTCTAACACACACCACAACTAATTAAACTAGCCGTTGTGAATAGTAATACCTACTTTTTGAAATTTTATAAATTTTATTTATCAAAATGGACTTCATTTTTGGATTAGGAATATTGAAATTAGCCTATGTTGAATTTTTGGTATTTTTCTGAGAACTTCTAAATTTTTATGAATAGTGAAAAATACTTAAAATAACTTTTTTAATCAAAATAATTTATAGTGATAAATTATAATATTTAGTGGTTTTAAAGTATAATTAGAATATATTTTTACCATTTTATCCAATTGTGGTCATTATAATTAATTTAACATTGAAATTGGACATAAACAATTGCCAAACTTTTGATATTAATTGTTCCTTAAAAACACGCTATTTGTTGTAACATCGGGAATTAATTATAAAATTAATTAATACAACTTATATGTTTGGAATTTTGTAAAATAGACATCATTTTTGAATTCGGAATATCAATTATAGCTTAGGGTGAAATTTTGGCCTTATTCTGAAAAACTTCAATTTTTGATGAATAGTGAAACCACTAAGTGGTTGTTAAAAACTGATTTTTCGTTAAAATGAAATATTACCACTTCTGTGATTTGATTTTCAAAAATCCGACATACATGGTTGCCATTAAGATGTAAAATGTGGTTCAATGAGATTAAAATAAATTTTTGGTGAATAGTAACTTTTAAGTTCTTAATCGCGATTAGAGGTAATTAATGTAGTTTAAGGTACAAATAATGTTTTAATAATATGAGATGAGCATGACACTTGTCCTACTCCTATTGGATGAGTCATGTCCGACCAAGACAACCCATGGGTCAACTTGGGGACCCCATGGAGCCACTTTAGTTGGAAAATGACATTAATATATATTTATTTAATGTTAAAATTAAATTGACACAAACATGAGTTATTTTACTAAAACAGTTTTTAAGTGGGGTTACACAAGTCCACATTTTGACTATAAATATTCATTAGAAAGCTAAAAAGATTTCCTACATCATAGTATTTTTGTTATAATTTTTAGACATTAAATAAATTAAATTATTTATGACATCATTATGATGCAGCGATGACCTCATTATTTAACGATTTAAATAAAATGAGAAGATAATGAAAAATCCAAGGCTTAAACTTGTCCAAAGCCTATTGGATGAAGAGATTTAGAAACCTTATCACCTTAGCCTCGAATTATATAAGTTTGGGACCTTTAGAATCCGAAAAGCATTGTGAAATAATGTAACATTTCAATCTTTCCAAAAGTGCCCCTCCTCTCCTCTTATAAAAGGCCCCCACCTCTACCAACTTATTCACACTTCCAAGCCTTTTGGTTCGGCCAAACCCTGCCCAAATACTCTCCCAACTTCTCTCCCTTCATCCTAGAAGCTTTACTTTAGTCAGAAAGACATCCTAAGGAGTCCTTTTTATCAAATCAAAAGGAAGAACCCGAAGAAGAGGTAACATTTTCATCACCCTCTTTCAAGTTTCTTTCTTCTTCCACTCCCTCTTTGTTTATTATTTCAATTATAAAATTATAACTCCAGTATCTTCTATATAATGTGATGTTATTATAAATATGGAACAACCATATTCAGTATTCTACCCATCATTTGAATGACATGTCACCATACGTGCGTACGTACGGCTTACTGTCTCCATGTCGTGGTGTAATTGTTATTCAATATATTATTATTTAGATGGGTATAATAATGATATTTAATTCATGTAAATAATAAATATAACATGATAATGATTCTGTATATATGATATACTATCCAATTATATATTATTTTAATATCAAAATAATGATATTGTCGCTCGTGCGTACGTACGGACTACCGTCTCCACGAACGCGATGAGATTCATTCTACGTCGTATCCATTCAAGTATAATTATCATTTTATGATTTAAAAATAATGTTTAAGGACATGATATCATTCTGGATATGAATAAGATACAACCTATCCACGAAAAACACGACTTACGTAACAAAACATATAAAAGAAAACGAGTAAGTTAACACCCGAAACAACGATAAATCTAAGATATTGTTAACAAAGCAATGTTAAAAGATCATATATGATAACATATGAATGTATATGATTCTTGTATAATTTAATAACAATTATTTCACCATTATACAGGAGGTTAACCTACCCCAACCAAGGAAAAGTACAAGGTAAGGGTTTACTTCACAACCTCTTCATTATCCAAGGTTGTTTATACATAATTATCTACTGGGACCTCGTTATCATCCACATCCATGTTTCTTAAAAATGTATTTCAAAACATTTTTACTATTAAATGGAAAATGGGTTAAAGTCATTTATACCCTTATACGTTTTTAAAGGAATCTTACCGTCGTTTTCCAAACAATGTACTTTTTGACCTTTTTGACAAATTTAAGGTAAGAATGTTCTTTAACTTATACGGCGGGTGCGGCTATTTTCCACCATTATAACTTCGTCGAAGCTTCCCTAACAAGCTTATAAGAATATTTTCAAAGTAAATGTATTATTTTATAATTATGGGACTTTTAAATGTTTTCAAAAAGGAGAGATATTTCTCTCAAATAGCTTTGATTTCATCTATGTCAACATCCTTTGATGGGTTTTAAGTTTAATTGAAATTGATTTATGATACAAAACTTCCATTGAACATTTTGTGAAATATTTGACTGTGGATGTGTTATTTTTATACCAACCATAGTTTATGGAGAAATTGTTGACATTTCGTATGCTAGTTTTAATACGAATATTTATGATATGTTTAAACCTATTCATATGAGGAATGTATTGGACTTAATAAGTGACGGGTGGAGCCCGCTATAGCTCCTCGATGCATCGGTAGGTCTCATGAGACAACTAGACGTGGAATTGGCCGAGGCCCTTTCCCAATTTGATTTATGGTTTTGGCCGAGGCCTTAATCATTTTAGACGTCTTGGCCGAGGCCTTGACAAAATGTTTCAGAATGTCTGGCATTATACATTCCCTCATTATGAAAGTGGTTATTGATATTTCATGTGATTATTCGTCTAGTAGAATATCCATGTGAGTAAGTAATGGCATTATTTTATTTTACTTTTGCCATATTATGCTGAAGTTCAAGTTCAATAAGGCTTTTGTTTTAGTTATACATTGCCTTAAATGCTTATGTTTTCTTATAAAAGCTTCCGCAATATTGTTATCCTTACTGAGCATCTGAGCTCACCCCTTTCAATGTTTAAATATTTTCCAGGATGTGAAGAAGTGTATTATGACTGACTTGCAAGGATAGTCAGTGAAGATATGAGTGTGGACTATGAAGACCATGTTATTGTAGTTTGTTTAATTTTGATTTAATGAAAGACTTATGAATGTATCTAGTGTTTCCAAGGCTACTAAACTAATCGGTCTTTCGAGACTTGATCTTTTGTGATCATGCTAATGTTACGAAGTAATGCACCGACTTTGGGTAGCTGGGGTCGGGGCGCTACACCGACCCTCTACCTGCACACAATTTCATAAAGTCTACACGCGTCTCGAAGGGCCTGTGTAGGGTGTGAGACAAGTCTCAGTAGGATACCACCCAGAGGTGCGTACCTAATATAAGTGTTTAGGAATACATTCTTATACAAGAAAAACAGTAAACAGTGCAATTCCCAAAAGTAAACAAAGACTTCACTGGTGCTCAGTAGCCACCAGGAAGTGTCACCTGTTTCGGCCAACAACAGAAAGTCTGATCTGCAGCCCGGCACCTCGTGCCACCTAACACCATGTTTCTCAAGTACTGACATCCTGAAGGCACACCCAATCGTCGTAACCTAGCTCAAAATCTCATCCTACCCATGGAACAATGATACCTGTCCTCAAAAGATTACCGGAGGGATAGCGATGTCTGTCCTCAAAACAAGGCGAGCCTCTGCCCCTAACCTGACTGCCTCAAAGCTGTCTCTCGAAGGCTCATCACCTTCCACATGGCTTCCTATGGCAAGCACCCCCAAACCAAATATACCTAACCGCATCTACCGGGGGCCTCTACCCAGCGAGTGGCCATACCACCTTATCTCGGAGTCTATTTGTGTGCACACTAATCAAAAGTACCAGGTGGGCGGTAATCACCTCAGTATGTCCCAAGCCACAACACCTCTAACACCTCGTGTCCCTGCGAACCTGTCGCTCAAGTCAGATGGGCTCGCCATCCAAGTAACCCGGGCTAAAGCCCAACCTGACAATCCAACTGCCTCAACCGACGTCCATGATGCCCAATCCCGTGGTAGCAACCACCCAAAGTATCCTGAGCCAAAGGCCTCAACCTATGATCCTCATCACTCAACAATATATATCTGGTCCAATACCAACAATCAAGCAGTCCAACACAAGCAAGCCACACATTATAAAAATATACTTGAAAGCATAACTTTTAACAGACAACTACTAAATGGTCAAAATGCACTAACTTGTGGTAATCTAAACCAACACCTAAGGACTTAACACCTTACACAAGTTAACATCATTCTTTAACAATCAAACTCAGCATTTTAATTCAACAACATCAACAGCAGTCAAAACTCAGCAGTTAATATTGGTCCAAAACACACGCATTGCAGCACCCCGGTCGAATTGCCCCAGACGATCCATGACCTATCACCCGGCCTTGCTCTAGTCCAACAAGGGTCAGGGAATACCTAGAGGCATCCCACCATGCAGATAAACTATTTAAAATGAATAAATAAGGGTTTCGCTCAATACCCATGTTGCGACCGAAGGTCGCAACCCCAATTTGACTACGAAAACTCAAAAGAAGGTATGCACCACCTACCTCGTACTCGTACGATGGCACTCCTTTGATATCAGCCTCTGAATCGGACTGAATCGCGGTAGATCTGCATTTTTGTCAAATCCGAAAATTCTGTTTGGATGGAATCTGCAGAGGAACAGGTGAGGAATCAAGGATGAAGAAGGGTGCACATGGTTAGCCTTTCTGATGCGGTCCCGCTGCCATTGACAGATCGAAGAACGGAGGTCGTACGGAGGTTCTGGAAGGGTTTGAGTTTTTCAGGAGTTCTCGGATGAACTACTCATCTAAAGGGGAAGAATAAGACGTTTCCCGAAATAAGACACAATGACGCTCCGAACGATCAAATAAAAAAAAGTACACGACGTGTATTTCCAAAGTAAACGCCGTGTAGATGTGTTTCCGTACTCCGACTTAAGTGGATTTCAGCACACGGCTTGGACTGGGTACACAGTCAGCACACGGCCAGGGTCTCGGCCGCTACACGGGTCAAGGGTACACAGCGTGTCAAGGAAGGCTACATGCCGTGTAGATGGAAATTTACACCTGGGCACCACACGACATGTACCTGGCCTCGCACGGGTAAGGAATACACGGCGTGTCTATAAATACATGTCGTGTAGTGGGAATGTTCTACACAGTCTTCACATGGTATGTACTCGGCGAGCACACGGCCAGTCACTCAGGAAACTCATACATGGAGTGTACTTAAAGTACATGGCATGTATTCTATAAATTTCTAGAAACTGCCCAGATTTTCCAGACTTCTCAAAAACCAGTCAAAAGTTTAAACATGGCCAGGTTTTGACCTGTTTCTAAAAACTCGGGTTCTTACAAACTCCCCACCTTAACGTAGCTCATCCCCGAGCTACCAAACGAAACAAGAGATGGCACCGAACACGCCCATTCCAGTTAAGCAACCCAGACTACCCCGGTCTCAAGGTTCTGGCTAAATTCCTAAAAAGGGATCCCCACCTTAGGAATCGCCTACTCAGTCTCAACCCGAACAAAGATCAAAGCAAACAAATAAACAAACAAGGCCCAATGACCTATTTCTCAGACCCATGTTCCTCCCGTGATACATCGTCACCCCTACACCTCCTCGGTGCTCACGTGTCGCTTCCGACACCCAACGTAACTCTCACCGCATCGGCGTCCGCCTCCCTGAGGTCCTGCATCTAATAGATGCTCAATTCAAACTTGTTTCCATGTACCTCAAGTAACCCTCATCCACGTTGCCCCGATTCCCATGGCACCTTAAGTAACCTGCATCCTTCATTCTCCTGATGCCACGCATCTCAAATATATAAATAAAACATGAAACACGTCCGATGTGATGCCAATCCCACTAAGTAGCATCAAGTCAGCCCACAAGTATCATGTGAAGCATGTGCACTCAACCAGACATGCCTCAAGAGGCCATGCCAAAAATAAGTAAAGAAACTCATGGCCACACCTGTGGTGTACCTACCACCGTCATCGGCTCTCCAGCCTGCTCAATCCCTGGCAGCTCCACAGCGTGCACCTTTCCTGAAGAACGACAGCCCGATGCCTGACCTCCCTGCGGTGCTGCCCCAGTCTCCGGCCACGGACCCCTCAGCTGGGTCATACTGTCCCTGTCATGTCCTCCGCGTACAGTTGAACCTCAGCCACCCTCTCCCTATACCGAACCTGAACCAACTCCTAATGCCACATTCTGTCCTGGTCCATGTCTGCTGGCTGTCTAAGAAGGATGCCTGCAAAACCTCTCCAGATGTCCGACGTGTCCACACGCCCGACACTCCTTCAGGGGCCTATCGCACTGATCCCGAACATGTCCCAACTGTCCGCACTGAAAGAAAACCATCGCTGAACTACCACGAGGTGGTCTAGCTGAGTCTTTGGCCTGCCCGCCCTGCTGGAACTCATCTCTCCATCGCTTCCTGCTGTCTGAACCGTCACCTGAAGCTGTCACCCTGCCAAAACGAGATTTCTCTCTCTCGTTGCCCTCGGCTATGAGTGCCTAGTACACCACCTCAGATAAGGAACCAAGCCTGAAGATGTTCACCTGGACCCGAATGGCATGTCGTAAGCCATCATCGAAGCGCCTCACCCTAGCTGCATCATCGCTCACCATACCAGGTGAAAAATGGGACAACTCTGTGAATGTAGCTGTATAATTCATGACGGACATGTCTCCCTACTGAAGACTCAAGAACTCCCGAGCTCTCTCTGCCCTCAGCATCTCTGGATAAAAGTTCTCGAAGAACCTGTCCTCAAAGTCCTTCAACGCCAGTCCCTCGTGCCTACGAGCCTCTACCTACACATCCCACCAACGTTTCACCGGTCCTCTCAGCATGTACGTCGCCAGTTTGACCCTACACCCTAGAGGAATCTCGAGCTGCTCGAAGATCATGTGCATACTCTCTATCCAGTTTTCTACTGCCTATAGACCACCCTCACCCTGAAAAAGCGACGGGTGCTGCGACTGGAACTACCGTGTCAGATACACCATAGAAGGCTCTGTACCCTGCGTGCCTCTGTCAATCCCCTGCAAGACGCGTACTAGGCTAGCTCGGAGCTGCTCGTCAAGCCACGGTCCGAACGCTGAAAAACCCGGCTACAGCCATGCCTGCACTGGATCCTGAACCTGTTCCTGTCCCTGAGCCTATACCTGCGGCTCACGCTCTTCCTACACCAGATTCTGAACCTGATCCTGCGGTACCATATCCTCTCCTTCCTTTCGCTCCATCGTCTCGTGAAGAAGTAACGCACTGAATTCCATAAATGGTCAGACATCTCACATAAATCTATATAAAAATATATTCTATGCAGATAAGGAAAGTAGTAAAAGGCAGTGCATAACAACTACCCTTACTCCCCCTCACCGCAACCCATGCCCCACGACATCCCGACATCATGGCCTCCTTACCTACCCTCAACAGAGCCAAGTATAATTAGTACCTCGGGTCATGCCCATCCTGATAACCAACGTTGCCTCAATCCCGACGACCGGGTCGCCCAATCCTGGCAGTTACACTGCCTCACCCATAGTGCCTGCCTTCTCTCATAAGAGCCAGTCCCAAATATCCCGCAACATGCAATTCTATAAAAATACAAAGCATGTCATATACATTTCCATAAACAAACAATTCTATCAGTAGTTTTACTTATCCACATTTCAGAGCATACATAGCATGGAAATTTATTTTATTCACATGGTTTTATCACTTCACAAAGCATACATGCAGTTATGAATTTGAAATACCATAAAATGTGCCTATCAAAAGCCAAGAAAGCAACCCTTTACATATCGGCCAAGGTTTACGTATCTTAATCAATAACATCGCACAAAAAGTGAGCCACCGAGGTGGAAATCATATCAACTATAATCTGAGCAAAAAGGAAACAGCAATCCCCACCCCCGGAAACTCAATCCATCCCTCGTACATGGGGCTGCAGGCACCCAAGCACAAGTTCAAAAATCCAGTTCCAACAACAACCTACCTCCAGTCTACCATATCCCAAATAGTAAAACCAGAAGAAAATGAAAAGAGAAGTCTCAAACTCATTAGTAGCCAGCAAAGAAACGCTACTAAATCCTTGTCATGAAGACTGCCTCTAATACCACTTTGTAACGACTCGGACCTGGCCAGCCATACGAACAGTGCCGAACGGGTCGGGTGTCACTACCTTAGGAGCACCTCCCCTAAACGCCAAAGGCTGCCGACTAGCAGCGAAGGTCTGAATAGGTATAGTGGGGAGGCTATACCCTCTCGAAGGATCATAATAAGGGTACTTGTCCAAGTATAATAGTAAAGATGCAGCGGAAGGAAAGACTCAGCAGACACGAACCAGACCTGCAGAGCGGAAGCATATCCAATAGCAATAAACAACGGAAGAAATATAGGAAAAAACTACAACGGAAAGTAAACAAAACCACATGACAACAATCAACTGCAACAACTATTGTAAACAACCAAGCATGCATCCAAAGCAGGTCACACACAACGGAATATAAAAAGGGCCTCAATGGATAACCAACAGTAGCTACAACAAGTAAACATGCTGATACAAGAAAGAATACTAAACAAATAACTCCAATACGGCATGAACTCAGGGTCCGTGCCAGTCTCCATGTCAAGAGCACTAAAGTCCAGCTCCTGAGGCTGACCCTCTACCTGCACACAATTTCATAAAGTCTACACGCGTCCTGAAGGGCCCGTGTAGGGTGTGAGAAAAGTCTCAGTAGGATACCACCTAGAGGTGCGTACCTAATATAAGTGTTTAGGTAGACATTCTTATACAAGAAAAACAGTAAATAGTGCAATTCCCAAAAGTAAAAAAAGACTTCACTGGTGCTCCGCAGCCACCAGGAAGTGTCACCTGCTTCGGCCAACACCAGAAAGTCTGATCTGCAGCCCGACACCTCGTGCCTCCTGACACCATGTGTCTCAAGTACCGACATCTCGAAGGCATGCCCAATAGTCATAACCCAGCTCGAATGCTCATCCTTCCCATGGCAGAACATCCGGAGGAACAGCGATACATGTCCTCAAAAGATAACCGGAGGGACAACGATGTCTTCCCTCAAAACATGGCGAGCCTCTGCCCCCAACCTGACCGCCTCAAAGCTGTCTCCTGAAGGCTCCTCGCCTTCCACGTGGCTTCCTATGGCAAGAACCACCAAACCAAATATACCTAACCACATCTACCGGGGGCCTCTACCCAGCGAGTGGCCATACCACCTCATCTCGGAGTCTATCTGTGTGCACACTACTCAAAAGTACCTGGTGAGCGGTAATCACCTCAGTATGTCTCAAGCCACAACACCTCTAACACCTCGTGTCCCTGTGAACCTATCGCTCAAGTCAGATGGGCTCACCATCCAAGTAACCCAGGCCAAACCCCAACCTGACAGTCCAACTGCCTCAACTGACGTCCATGATGCCCAATCCCGTGGTAGCAACCACCCAATGAATCCTGAGCCAAAGGCCTCAACCTGTGATCATCATCACTCAACAACATATATCTGGGCCATGCCCAACAATCAAACAGTCCAACACAAGTAAGCCACACATTATAAAAACATACTTGAAAGCATAAATTTTAACAGACAACTACTAAATGGTCAAAATGCACTAACTTGTGCTAATACAAACCAACACCTAATGTCTTAACACATTACACAAGTTAACATCATTCTTTAACAATCAAACTCTGCATTTTAATTCAACAACATCAACAGCAGTCAAAACTCAGCAGTTAATATTGGTCCAAAACACACGCATTCCAGCACCCCGGTCGAATTGCCCCAGAGGAGCCATGACCTCTCACCCGGCCTTGATATAGTCCAACAAGGGTCAAGGAATACCTAGAGGCATCCCACCATGCAGATAAACTATTAAAAATGAATAAATAAGGGTTCCTATGAATACCCACGTTGCGCCCGAAGGTCGCAACCACAATTTGTCTACGAAAACACAAAAGAAGGTATGCACCACCTACCTCGTACTCGTACGATGACACTCCTTTGATATCAGCCTCTGAATTGGACTAAATCGCGGTAGATCTGCGTTTCCATCAAATCCTGAAATTCCATTCGGATGGAATATGCGGAGGAACTGTTGAGGAATCAAGGAAGAAGAAGGGTGCGCGGGGTTATCCTTTCCGATGCGGTCCTGCTGCCACTGACGGATCGAAGAACGGAGGTCATACGGAGGTTATGGAAGGGTTTGAGTTTTTCGGGAGTTCTCGAATGAACTGCTCGTCTAAAGGGGAAGAAGAATACGTTTCCCAAAAATATGACGCGACGATGCTCTGAACGATCAAATAAAAAAAAGTACATGGCCTGTATTTCCAAAGTACACGCCGTGTAGATGTGTTTCCGTACTCCGACTTAAGAGGATTTCATCACACAACTTGGACTGGGTACACGGTCAGCACACGACCAGGGTCTCGGCCGCTACACGGGGCAATGGTACACAGCGTGTCAAGTAAGGTTACATGCCGTGTAGATGGAAATTTATAGCTGGGCACCACACGACATGTACCTGGCCTCGCACAGGTAAGGAATACACGACGTGTCTATAAATACACGTCGTGTAGTGGGAAAGTTCTACACGGTCTTTACTTGGCATGTACTCGGCGAGCACACAGCCGATCACTCGGGAAACTCATACACGGCGTGTACTTAAAGTACACGGCGTGTATTCTGGAAATTTCCAGAAACTGCCCAGATTTTCCAGACTTCTCAAAAACCAGTCAAAAGTTTAAACAGGGCCGGGTTTTGACCCGTTTCTAAAAAATCAGGTTCTTACACAAGGTATGTGGATCTGTCTATATACTTTGTTGGTGAACTGAATTTCTCCAGTTTTTTATAAATTATTTTATCAAATTAATTAACATGATTTATTGATTTGTTTTGTGTGTGTGGAACTTCTATTTTATTAAAGATGGTTTCCCCCTAGTTTTGGTAAATTGAAATAAATTTCAAAGAATATTGAAATGGTTTTTGTGAAATGGTTTTAAAATCATTAAATGATGGAAATGGTTTGATGAAGTGGTTTTAAAAATAGATCACATTGGAATCCTTGGTCACATAGGTGGAATTTATAGTAATATGTATCATTCACTATTGGGGGATTTTCCCTTGGGGCTTTCATATCCTCCCTAGGCCTATAGCTCTAGGGACTTGTTAGACCTATTGGGAGACTTACATGAGAGGGAGTTCCTATAATTTGTTTACTTGATGCATATATTTATTGTATTTAGGTATATGTTACCATATATGTTATGTATCAGTGTCAAAACGATCTTTACATTGTGTGATCCTTAGCATGATGTTACATTTGCAACTTCATTTGGTACTTACTATTTATTTGTACTTACATAGATTTGATATGATATGTGATGCCTATTTTTTTATATGATATGTCTGCTATGATATATGCATGTGAAATACTTTGACACTTATTTTCCAAATTTTTTATAAATGTTGAAAAAGGTGAAATTAAACTATTTTTACTTTTTTTGATATAAAAACAGTTAAAATATTATAATATCATTTTTCATTAAAGTTTAGCATGTTTGGATTATGGTTCATAGAATTGGTATAGAATGCATGGGTGAGAACCTATTGAGACTATTAGATCACACACTACATACCCCTTCGACGGTGTGCATACCAAGTTATATCTTTCAATGCATGAGAGGAATGATGCAGCGGTGACATGGTGAGGTAATATGTTATATGAGATGGGTAATTGGTTGTTATGTGGTGTGAGTTTAACCATGATATATCATGGGGTAGATATATTTTTCTATTTTTGATGTCCATTGTGGTAGGAATTGTGATAATATATTGTTTTTACTCTTGGGTTGTTTTGTTTGAACTATTTTTTTTTCCATTTATGGATTATGATTTTCTGTTCTCTTGTTGTCTCTCTTGTAATTATATGTAACATGTCATTGCATCAGTTTGGATGAAATAATTTCCTCTATTTTTTGTTTGATGATCTGATGATAGTCACCAACTAGTGGGTATTAGGAACTCAATTAGGGTATGTGTTGGATCGGGATGGGTACAACATTCAGAGGGTATTTTGGCCAGCTCTTCACACATGTGGTTACCCCATCCCAGGAACACATCTCCCCCAAAAACCTTTTATTAGTTTTGGACATTTAAATTTTACTTAACCATTCATATAGGAAACACCATAGAATAGGCATAATTACCTAATATTTTAATCCCACCATTCTTAAGCCTACATTATGGTAGAATCCCTCTCACCATTAATATAACCTTTGTAGCACTCGACCACCCCATACCCAACCACCACCATAACCAATTATACTTTCATGAATATATCACTATTTCTGAATGTTGTAAAACCCCATAAAACAATATCACTGCAGAATCATTGGGTACACATGCATACCAATTCGGGATCCCCATTTTACTCAGGGTTACCATGCCATATTCCTCACCTAGTGAAATTCGTATATTTATGGGAATTATTGTCTAGATGTTTTCGAAAAAGAGATATACCATCCCCCATGCCATAGGCTATCCCTAACTAACAAAACATTTCTGAACCATGTTTATCACCCTGCACACTATGGCCTAACACCATACCCACAATAAAAACATGATTTGTACCCTAACCATATCTACTGAGTGTTACACTGTGGTGAATCCAAAGGATCCCAAAATCCCATTTATCACCCAAGAACACATACAAACATCCAAAAAACAATGAAATACACTACATGACATTTTTTATATAAAAATTATTTGAAAACCATAAACTGATGTGATTCACATGATTCAACAACTACAAATCATATATGGAAATGAGATAATGTTACTGTGGATTTCATAATAGGACTTATGAAGACTTATAAAGGATATAACCCAATCTCGTTTGTAGATGATTTCATAATGATTTCAGTACATTTCATTTCTGATGTATAACCTTTCTATCTCGATACAACTTCTAGGATATACTTAATGTAAGTGTTAAGGCTTCACAAAGTATGATAATACACTATATCTAATTAATATATGAGGTTCATATCATTTTTTAGATAAGTATTGGGGAACAATTAGGTACAAATATGTGCTTATGAATTTATTATAATACTTAGACTAATGGAAAATTAAAAAGGACCATTCACACCCTTTTGGATATATTGAAATCTTATTGAATTCATTCAATGGAGATTCAGATCAAATCCTTCATTTGGTAGAGTTATATTAGAAAAATAGTTTCCATTCATGAATTAAAAAGAAAATAATATGATTCTTTATAACACCCATATATTTTATTACATAATTATTTTTAAATAATATTTATTCCTTTTAAATATTCCTTTTTATATATCAGAAAGTTTAAAATAAACATGATTTCATATTAGAATTTTAATATATAATTTCACATTTATATTATATCTAATAGATTATAAGATATGAGTTATAGTAACTAAATTATGAAAATTTATGTTTTACACATGTATAAATTGGATTATTTGGATATAAATTCGATTGAAATGAAAATAATATATTTTAATGGAATAAATATTTGTTTTCTAAAAAATGGTTTTATGCACATAATTTTTTTAATCACAATAAATTAAATTAATCAATTTTTATGAATTATTTTAATTAAATTATTATATAATATATTCAATAAAATTAATTATTATTCATCTAATGATTTTACATGATAATGGAATGAGAATAAATTCAATTTTTTCATAATAATTATTTTTATAAGAAAAATATTTTACATTATGTGCACATATTTAAAAATTCATTTCGACCAATGATAAAGATTTAATGATATAAAGAGGTTTCCATATTTTGAATTGTAATTATTAATTTTATTTAATAATTCAAACTTAATTTTTTCCATAATTAATACTTTTCAGGGTAAAAATCACGTTACCATGGTAAGGGATAAGATTGTTAAAAGAGGGGCTAACCTTAGAGATAAGGATTAAAATATAAAAAAACATTATTTGATTTTATAGGATTATTTTAATTAAACCTTTTCTTTCATAAATTTGAATATTTTTAATTTTTTAGATAATTTAATTGAGTTAGAAAAATTATATACAATGAGATTTCACGTATTTATAAGTTTTTTTTTACCAAACTGACTTATAAATGGGAACCTCCTATACACATTTAGCGACACCACATTATCCATTTTTATAAATAAAATTAATAATAAATACCCTATAAAAAATATTTATATATTACCTTGAGGTTCTTTTTCTCCAAATATACACATCCAAGAATCCTTTAGATGCCCTTCAAAGGAGGATACCCAAAGAAGATGTATATGTAATTATCATCCATTTAATTATTTCATTCTTATTAAACCTACTATAAATATTTTATAACCATGATAACAAGGTGGAATAATTATATTAATAAATAATTATATATTTTAGTTTTTAAGATATATCCCTTTTATATCTCCTTATCATCCATCGGAAAATGATAATTTTGCTTCAATATATGTGTGGACTACAACTTCCACCAAGTGATATGATTTATTTTCACTTCATCCATAAATGGACTGAAATTTGGATAAATCTAATTAATAAATATTATAAATATTATATATTTATTATTATTTTTTATTGTTTAATTGTTATATACTATTATTTTAATCCATCCATCCAAAATAAAAGCATAACCCATGTGTATGTGTGTACTACTGCCTCAATGAGGTGATGTAAATCATTTTTCATCACCAATATGTATGTATGAGTATAAAAGTTTATGTAATTAGTAAATATTATAATTATTTAATTCGTAATATTATTTATATAATGAAAACATTAAAAATATTCAAGGAATGGAACCAACGATTGGAAGCATGCATAGAAAATAAAAAAGTTTTAACCTGAATGGTCATTTTAATAAAAAAATTTAAATAAAAGAATAATTGAAAATTATAAATAAATTATCAATTGAAATTTATTTATTAGTATATATCTGTAATATATTTATAATAAAAATATTGTTTTATAGGTGTTTGGGACGTGTACAAAGCAATATGGTACTATAGGTACATGTTTATATTACAATCTCATTTCATTTCATGACTCTTGTTGTTGAAAATATATTAAGGGGTTTTATATTATCCTTATCCTTTAATATCATTTATTTTCAAATAATTTGGTTATTCATGTACCTTTTATATATTATTACTATTTTCATCTCATTGGTACTTAAAAATATCATTAAAATGTTTTTAAGAAAAAATTATCTTATTCCCCCTTTAGTCGACAGATATTTCCTTCCATACTCAAGTTACATAAAATGAATTCAACGATATTATCTTATATGATAAATTTATTATTTAAATAAATTTTCAACCATAGTTCAATTTATTAAATGGAATATTTTTTTTAATGAGGTGCTTCTGACTTTTTCTCAAAAGTGTTAATGGAATCATAATATTAAATTTTTTTTAGTGAAAGTATTTTCCATATTAATCAAAATTATTTTATTTGATGAATAATTTAAATTTTTCCATGAATACTTTCAAAGGAATTATTTTTCACAATACTTTTTTTCTATTTTGTTTTTGAATGATATTTAAGGAAAAGTATATTTTCTCTATTTTTCAAATTCTCTTTTAAGTGTATTTTATATCTATGTCAACATACTTTAATGATTGTTATGATTTAATTTGGATATGATATTATTATAAAATCCTCATAATTTCTATATATGTGTTATGATGATGATGATCTAAGGGTGATTATATGATACTTTTTTCTTTTCCATTTGTAAATTATGTTATGATAAAATGTTTATAAAACATATTCCCTTTCGATGGGGTTTTCTATGTTGAAATCAATAATGAATTTTTGATCTCATGGAAAAAATATGTATTCTAAAACCACACAAAAATTAGTTTAAATTAATACTGTTAATGAGATCTTCCGTAACACACAACATTTATCTATAAGATAATTTTGGTATTCTATAATAATATAATTATTTTATTTTTTCCATTATAACATAGCCATAAAATTGGTGGGTATAAATATGAGTAAAACTAAATATGAAATGTTTGAATAATATTTCTACTCAATAAATTTATATTGATTAATTATTAGTAAATAAGCACTCAATTTTTAGTGAAGTCGTTTTATAATTTAAAAATGCATCGTCTTAATAAGGTGTTTTGTTAAATCTTATACATGGAAATTATAATTAATTTATGAAAATTTTAGAAATGTTATTTTAAAAAACTAAATTATTTTAAAAATAATCACACCAAAAATAAAATATATTGAAATTCTTAATTTTTTTGAAATGAATCATTTTCCAGTGAATATAAGAAAATAAATTTTTTTAAAATATTTTCATTTTTTTTAAATAAAGTATTTTAAAAGAATAATTATATGATGGATTTGGTAATACTATGAATTATGATCCATTTAATTTATAATAATATTGTTAATCCCATTTTAATATGTAGTATTCATTATTTTGATAACAGATAATTTGTAATATTACAGAAACATTTTTAAAAAAAATTAAATTCCACTGAATTCTATAGATTAATAATAAAGATGAAAAAAGAAACATTTAGAAATTGAAGCATGAAAAATTAACTCCAAATTTTGAATTATGTGGTTAAAATATATAAATATCCCCCTTTAATTTATGGTCATTATGAATAGTAATCATGATAAATAGTTGTTTCCATGGTAAGGATAAAATGTGCAGAACATAGTAAAAACTATAGGATAATACATTAAAACAACAGTTGCAATTTCCATTAATATATTTTATGAATTTGTTTTGAATTTCCTCAGAAAAAATTTTACTTTTTTGAAAATTTGTGCCATTTCTCTTGAAGATGACATATATATTATTGTATGTTAAAAAAATAAAAATTGACACTCTCTATTATTTTAAAAAAACTTTTATTTTTCATGGGGTTAAGAAGAGGTTATGGTCAGTTATTAATTTTTATTTTTAATAAAAATAAATTCTTTTAAAAATAATAATTTATTTATATTTTTTATTTATGGTTTTATTACCTTAAATGGTTATGAAATTTCAACACAGTGTTTGAAAAAACTGTAGGATTTTTTTAAAAAACATTATGAAACATTAAAATAATTATGTTTTGGATGAATTTTTAACTTCTAACTTTTTCCATATAATGTATTTGACTACATATTGTAGTATTTTGAAGACCAATAGCTTAGACGGTGTGTGATTCTATGGCCTACTGCTCCCAAAATTAATTTTTTAAATATATTGAATATTAGGCTCAAGCAATTTTCCTAAAAAAGAGGACTAAATTCTAAAAGGTGTCTTGGATAAAAAAAAATTACACTTTAGTTTAGATCAATGAATTGGTTTTACCATAGGTGCGACAAAACCTTGAAGCATGTTAGATTCTCTGTTTGGGTGCGGTCGTGGGAGAATGATTATATAAATTATTTTAATTTATATAATTTATTTAATTAAATTTCGTTGTCCTAGAATGATCTATAAATAAGATGCCATAAAAATAACCCATTTTTTAACATAACCCTGGTGATTTTTTAGAGACCATTAGAGGACATTTCTTAAATGAACCACCACCGGATCATGGATCATCAATTGATGTATAATGGACCTGGAGGAAATCACCTATGAAAATAGTTCAAATTCGATATTCATTAATGATAGATCTAGTGTTAGATGGGAAATCTGGTTTCTATGGTTTACCCCTAATTTTCATATCATTTAATGATTTAAAATGAATTTACTATTGGATTTATTCATGTAATTATGATATTGTTTGTACGAATTTGTTTGCGGTGAATTTGGAAGAAATTCGTTTTTTATATTTATTCTCTAATCTAATGGAAACAAATCAATTATGACCTGAAAATTTCATAGGATCATGGCTCTCTTTTTTTCCTGGTCTTCTTTCTCCATTCTTCATTCATTCATCATAATCATTAATTTTGGATGGTGGTTTGAAAAATACTGGATAATCAATTATTGTGCACCCCTTTCCTGGAACAATAAATTGAAATAAAAAAAATTTGAGTTTGGGCCGATGACAGGATCAAGATATGACAATAGTGAAAATTTATTGGGACAATTGTGTGTGTGGTTGTGTGTTTCTATGATTTTGGAGCTACATGATGATTTCTGAGAAAATAGGACTAACCAAAATTAGGTATCTGGGGACCATCGAGTGTGGTTGACCCAGAAGTGAAATCAACATCTGTGATTTACGGTCGATTTAGATGAACTAGTGATGGATTTGAAATATTATTGATCAACCTACATGTTCTATAAAATTATGAACTACGTGGAATATCTTTTAGGAACACATTTCATGTATGGGACCCTAGCTGTAGCAAGTGTGTTCCTTGTGTAGTTATGTAATACATGTTGTGTGACCCCTATCACACGACGTGTGACTTTTCTTCACGACACGGCGTGTATCACAATGATACATGGGAAGACAAAAACAGATATAGTCAGTCGTACATCGACACATTCAACTATACACAGACACAGTCAGAAGTACATAGGGTTGGACACTACATGTACCCAGACACATACACGAGGACAGGCTGTGATCAATGTGTTGAACCCTACGAAGAAGAGGAATGATTTGTACTACTATTATGGTCTTTATTATTGTTAAAATATGGGGTAGAGTCATTTTCCTATTAAACTTATACATGTTTTATGAGGTTATATTTCCTTGATCCACATCTAAATGGTTTATCTTAAAGTTATATCTGATATAATAGGATGGTGATCCACTCTAAGTTACTTCAATCTTGGATATAGTTTTTGGAATCCCTCTATGTTGAAGAGATATCCTCTATCATCGTCCTTTCCCTAGGTTTTGTTCATCGTATTGTCGTGACTAACAATACAAAGGGAATTAATACCCTACCAATAGGGTTATTCTAGATTGGGTTGCAGGTATACCACATGGCCTAGGGGGTGATCATCATCAGTGTATTTATATCATAGGATTCCAGCATGAACCTTTTATGTGATACATGATGAGCATGAAATATCATCTTGAGGCCATCAGTACTATCTAACTCATCAACTATTTTCTCCCATATGAGTGTTATTTGGAATCATCTAGCATGAATCCAAGGATAGCATTATGATTGTGATCTTGCCTTGATAATGGGTGAATTATTTTAGTATAACTATATGTTCTTGTAATATATGTGCTTAAAATAAACCAATTATTGACTAACTATTATTCTTGACACTAAATTATTTGTGATTTTCAGGTGTCCTACTAGTTATTTTTATACTCACACCTACAAGGAATTTCCATGCATGTGTCATGTCATATGCAGATGCCTAAACATTTGATAGATACATAGAGGGGCTTGGACCAAGTGGAGAATAATGATCCATTAAGAATTAGTGTGTTCTATCTGATATATTAATAGTATTTCTCACCCACATTATAGGTTGTACATGATTTTATTTTCTTTTAGTGGACCAGTATTTGGCCCCTTTCTTTCTAATACTATTTTTCACACTATGATGTTGGGATTTTAGATGTATGAATTCATTGATATTTGTTTTTTAAAATTTGAAAATTGTATGGGATTGGAGATGTGTGTGTGTGTGTGTGTGTATACAAGTGTATTAGGCTAAGGCATTCCATGTGTGTGATATTCCTACTCAACACTGGTCACTATCCCCTGGCCTATTGGAGGTTGGCTTGGGGTTGTCATTGTTTGGGCCCCATTTGGATGGTTCATGAAAAAATGGTATCATATGAGTCATTTCAGTTGTAAGACCAATGTCTATGATATCGGTTTGGATTTTAAGTAGATATTGTTATGTGTTTCATGTTCATCTCTCAGGCCATGGACTCTAGTGTTGGTGTCGTGTCTAACTTATCCATTCACCATGACTCTAACTCCCTACTTGTCAACATTGAACACTTAAAAATTGGTTGTAGGGAAAAAATTGCTACATTTTTCATATAAGAATGAGTTTTGGTTTCCATGTACTCTTTCAGTAATCTCTCAATATATACTCATTTATCATGGTACATCATGTATGTTTCATGATGCCTCTATGGAATTTTCCAACTAGGATTCAACATCAAGATCACAAGGATAATTTACATAGCATTAAGGATTTGATAAAAGGACATGTTTCATAGGTGTTACCCTTAGGTGGAGCACTAGTCTTACCACATCCTTTCGAGCATTAAAGGGTACTATATGTACCTACAGATGAGGTGTGGTGGGATAGTGTACAACATAAGTTTATGTGACATTGACCACTCTGGATTATAGGCAATCTAGACTAACATGTTAAAACGGACTACCATGAGGTGGTGAAGTGACCCTTTCATCTAATCAGGACACCTGTAGTCTAGGTGGTGGTCCTGGAAGAAATCCTTCTTCACGGATCTGTAGGCTGATGGGGGGGCTTAGTGAACCACTCATATTATTAGGTTACTCTTACATGGTAATAGTTCAATGGGATTTTAAAAAATGAACTTTATCCTACTACTATGGAGGCTATGAACATCTAGGTTTCTGTACTACTTCATCTAGGCAGTATGACTACGTCTAAGTATTCATACATGCTTTTCCAAACTCTCTCGGTACTCAATTAATATGGTGTTTGATTAGTTATTTTTGTCTCGTTCCTTCATCTGAGAACTATTTGGGGACTTGCGACTCATAATTTAACCGTAATACATTCATAATCATAGTAGGTCCCAAGAGTGTGATTTGGTAGTCAATAGTTTCTTGTATTAGTAGACATAGATAATCAGTGTAGGTAGGGGAACCTTGGAGAAGAAACTTTAGTGTAAGGGAGCTGATGAGAAACATTGGGACCTAGATGTGTGTAAAATTTAATGAGATTATCCCACAATATAGGGTATGTGTTTTAGTTCTCATTGGATGTATCTAGTTATCCTAGAGAGAGGTGGGGGCACTCTTATGATAATTAGGGTCTTCTTTCCTAAGGTGTCTGACCTACCATGTGGTTGATAGATTGATGATGGATGGTCCACCTATAAATATAGAGTGACCAGAGCAGTATGTTCTATACGATCTAATTCAAATAAGTAAAGCTGAGAGAGTATAGATTATTGATGGATGGTCCACCTATAAATATAGACTGATGATGGATGGTCCTTGCTTGTAACAAGGAGCTACTTGTATAGGGTTAGGTATAGTGTAGGAGGTCAATTATTTTCACTAAAAGGCTACAAGGATGATAAAATATTTTATAACTTACTTGAGGTACTAATAGACACAGGTGTGATTCATTACTGTTTTTCACTGCTCCAGTTCAGGACATAGAGATTCTAGTTGATCCCTTATCTTGACTTTTATACTTGGAGACTTCTGCTAGAGGAGGCTCAGTAATCACACACTACTTCAATAGTGTGACCTGACTGTTGGTGGAGATAATTTATTTTGGAATCTATTTGTTTTCATAATGATACCTTATGACATCATACTAGGTATGGACTAGTTATCTATAGTTTATATCAAAATAACTATTTCACAGGAAGAATGTGGCATGCACACAAGGATGGGATAAGGTTTTCTTTTTTTTTTGGGAAAAGAAAACCAAGATGGAGTAGGATGAGGTCATTTATATGAGTTTGTAGCTGATTACACACATGTTGGATAACATGACTCTTGGATCATTAGATGCTATGAGCAATCATTTTCCTACACTAGTAACAGTCTATAAGGGCGTCATTCATGAGGAAATTATAGGATTACCTACCCACAAGTAGATATAGTCCTTCATTAAATTATACTTTGGTATTAACATGGTATCTGTTAAATAATATAATATGTATCCCATAGAGCATTTCTATATGGGGGTGCAGTTGTAGGACTTTTATAGGATATGCTTTATCATGACCAATGTTTTACCCTAGGTAGCCACACCGTTGTTATCCAAGAGGGAGGATGATATATTATGGGTTTTTTGTTGATTAAGATAACCAAAACCATGTGACTATAAAGGAAAAGTGTCCAGTACTATAGATTTCTGACCACTTTTACAAGTATAGAGGGGCGATATGTTTCTTGAAGACTGAACTCATATCAGGCTATCACTAGTTGTGTGTACGAGATGTGGATATACCAAATATGGAAATCCAATTTCATTAGGTTTACTATGAGTACTTGGTGATTCCCTTTGGAATGAATAATTCCCTATATGTGTTCATGTGACTCATGGACATGATATTTCTACCTTTCCTAGAATAGTTTGTGGTAGTCTTCATTGATGATATCATAGTTTAGGTGGCATAGAAGGATGATCACTCAAGACACTTAAATATGGTTTTGGACTTACACAGAGGGGTTCCAGATTTAATAGACGCTATCTAAGTTCTCATTCATTATTTAGGAGTTCTAATTTTTGGACATTTTATTTCAGGAGATGGTGTAGCAGTTGACCCGGTAAAGGTCGAGGCATTTTTATCATGGGATCCACCCCAAATCATGATGACATGGTGGAGATATCATGGGTTATCGGTACACTATCATATATTTTTACAAGATTTATCATGGTTATAAGATAACTTGATAGAGTTAACCCAAAATAAGAATACATTCATGTGGAAATAGAGGTCCTAGTAGGCTTTCTAGGAGTTAAGGTATAGATTGACACACTCTAAAATTATGATTTCTAGAGGAGGGTGTCAAGTACATTTTGTTCTATGATGTATTGGGGGAACAATTTCATAGAACAATATTAGATTTAGAGGGAGTTTATGTCTATTGATCCACTAGGGTTATGAATTTATGGTTTTCTGTACTCTTGATAATGGGAATGTGGAGGTAGATACCCTCTGTAGATGATCTAGTTCACATTTGTTGACTTAGGCATCAGATTTTATGGCCTTATTACACTTATCCTTTATATGTGGGGAAATATCGTCATACATAAGCCTATGGTTGTTACCCCTTCACATTTACAATGTTTCATGGAGGCACAACTTGGTGATACAAACTATCACACCTTATATATTCAGATATCCATTGGATGAGCTCCTGTATGATTTTATAAAGGTGTGGAGAAAGTCATCATTTTAGGTGGATGCATGATGGTGCTAGTGATGTTTCATTAAGAGGTTTTTAGGGAGTTTTATACATATCCTTTGGACGTACATCCAGGTGTGGAGAAGATATACCAAGTCCTATGCTGTCATTTTTGGTGACCAATGATGAATAAGGGATCTGAAGAGTTTGATTCCTGGTTCCTTACTTATCAGTAAGTAAAGGATGAAAACTAGGTTCTTGTTGTTTTATATCAAACCCTTGAGGCACCATATTGGAAGTGGGATGGGATATCTATTAACTTTAGTATGGAGTTACCATGGGCTTCCAGAGGACATGATTCCATATGTATGATCATAGACCAACACACCAAGTCACCCCACATCATAGATATTCAAGTGCAGAGTTCATTTAAAATATTAGAACATGTATACATTCAATAGATAGTACGACTCAATTGTGTACCCTGAATGATCATTTCTCACCATGTTTCTCACTTCATATCTCGGTTATGGAAGGGATTAAAGAACAAATTTGGGACACAATTTTATTTGATCATATCATTTCACCCCAAACATGTTTCCAGAAGAAGTGGATGTTTTTTGTCCAGGAGGATATTTCGAGGGATTTCAAGTCATACTTTGGTCATAGTCGGGAGGATTAATTACAATTGATAGAGTTTGTGTACAATTAAAAATAACATTCTAATATCAGTATGGAATCATTCTAGGCCTTATAAAGGTGACATGGTAGGTCACCACTATGCTTGAACAACCCATGAGTGTTCGCACTCTGGGCCTAGAGTTGGTGCGAGCCACAAAATAGAAGGTAAATATCATCTTGGGGATATTGAGGACTACAAAGAGAAATCATAAATCCTATGTGGACAAAAGATAGAGCCCATTGGAGTTTTAGAAGGGAGACTATAAAATCTTAAGTATATCGCCTCGACATGTGTTTTAAAGATCTTTTCAGGGTGGAAATCTATCTCCGAGATTAATTAGAACATCCTAGATACCATGTAGAGTTGGGAAAGTGGCATACCTCTTAACTCTATCGCTGTAGTTAGAATTGAACATGATTTCTTCAATGTGTTACAGCTAAGGAGCTATGTGCATGACTTTTACACATTATCAACTGGGGAAATATAGACATATATGATAGAGATATTTTTTAGATTACTTAGTAATGATTGAGGATCAATAATAGAGGAACCTTAATGCATATTGATTCCTTTAGTGTGTGTATTTTAGCATAATGAGAATCTTTATAGAGGCACCTAGGAGAAAGATACCTAGATGCATGATCAATACCCACATCACTTTCTATAGCTTTGTTTATGTTTAGGATGCAAATTCCAATGGTTGGGAGAATGTAATTTATTTTTTTTTCATGTAAATTCCATGAATACATCCAGTTATATTTTGGAGACTAGATGCTGATAAAACTGGTGCTGAAGGGACACACTATTTACTTATATTATATGTTGTATGATTATTCAAAGAGGTATGGTAGACCTTGTAATCTTAATCTTGGAAAAGTTTTATTTTGGTATGTTCCCCTGATCCCTTCCATGAGTGTTTTGTATGGAGTCTCTTTCTATGAAAAATGTTGATGATCCCATTAAAGGGATTCAGTCTTTGATAGGGTTGTGGTAATCCTTCCATGAGGACCCGAGTGTGATCCTCTAGCATCATCATTTCCCAAGATGGTTTTATTAGTATCTTCATGACCAACACTATGTAGTAATTGATCCCCTGCATAGAAGTTTAATCTATATTTCGTTGTTTGTTTACACCATGGCCTTTGGTGTGATCTCCATCATTGTATCCATCTCTTCAGATGTCCAGTATTTTCCTTTTATAGAGATACCTGATGAGCATGACATCTCAAATGGACTCCATTAGTGTTATATGACTTGTGGAGTGTGTTTCCTTAGATTATTTGTATCCTGAACCATAGAGAATGAATCATGGATTCGATTTACTATTGTGATCTTAACTAGAGACTGTGTATCTACTTTGAGTATATTTGGAATTTATTTTTATACATGACATTTCATTTACCTTTAATGATTTCCATATTATTAATGTTTCAATATGATATGTTATTTTAGGGTGTGCTACTGGGTATCATTATACTCACCCTTGAATTTTTGTTAACCACAAGTTTCATGTCGTATTCGGAAGATTGATCTTTTGATGGGGTCTTAGAGGCACCATGACCAAGCAATGCATTGTGATGCTGAAATGCCGATGTATGTTATGGTGGTTAAATTTATAGTGGTTCTCACCCCACATCCCTATTTGGGATTTTTATTAGTTTATTTTGGTGGGCTTGTATATTTCACCTTTCCTTATAGTACTTTTTTTGTACTCTGATGGTGGTATTTTTAAAGCTTTCATTCATTGTTTTTGGGTTTTTTAACATTTCAAAAATTTATGGGCATGGTGACGTGTGTGTGTACATGTAAATTAGGATAAAGACTCCCATGTGTGTTATATGGATACTCAGTGCTGGTCTCCATCCCATGAAATATTGGATTCAGGCTTGGGGTAGTCATGGTTTGATCCTCATTATGTCAGGTCATGACATAGTGGTATCAAATGTGCCGGACCTACCTTATAAAGGGAGTTTGTGGGATTGGTAGTGGTTTTAGGGAAACATGTTTAAGTGTTTTATTTTTTTACCTTAGGTCTAGTACACGTGTCAACTGACATATCCATTCACTAGGTCTATTACTCACTTCTTGACGACTTGACACATATAGATACTGGTTCTAGAGAAAACATTGGTATGTGCATCATATATGAATGTGTTGTGGTTTCCATGTCTTTATTGATTTAGATCTCCAAATATTCTGTTTGAACATGGTACATATTCTCTATTTCAAGATTCCTTTATGAAATTTTACTAACAGGATTCATCATTAGGATCATGAAGATGATCCCCACAAAAAAGTGGCTTCTACATAGGGACAAGTTTTTGAGGTGTTACCTCCAAGTGGTGCACCACTCTTTCCACCACCTCTCAAGAGGTAGATGGTACTAGAATTTATAGTATATGAGGTGTGTATGGTGAGTGTGCTTTGTGAGTTTTAGTGACACTAACACCTCAGGTTAATGGGTGAGCTAGACTCACATGCAGATGTGGACTACCTTGAGGATGTGTCTTGATTATTTCATCTTGTCATGACACCTATATACTAGATGGTGGTCCCGGTAGCGAACATTCTCCATGGATCTTCCAGAATATGGTGGGACTTAGTGACCTAGTTATATGAGGAGGAGAATCATTCACAGTCATATATTGAGAACCATTTTATAGATTATTTTTATCTAGTTATATTGAGTGTTGTGTTCATATAGAAGATTCTACATCTTCATTAGGGTTGTATGAATGCGGATGAGTATTCATTTATGATCACCAACCTATCTCAAAACTCAATGGATATGGTTCATTATCAGTTATTTTGGGATTATACCTTAAAAAAATACTCCACATAGAAAACCGGTCCTTTTTCATGCCTTTCTGAATTCATACCTATATTGAGGTGACATATTTTGCTTTGGCTATTAAAAGCTCAGGTGAGTAGATACAAACAATTGGATTCAAAAATAGGCATGCATGAGAAGAGACTTCAATGGAAAGGAGTTGACGATATACACATTGACCTAGATGCGTGAGGAATTTCAGGAGGTGATCCTATGATCGTCGGTTAGTGGTTTTAGGCACGTAGGATGGATTTAGTCATCTTAGAGAGAGGCGATACTACTGTTGTGATAATTGGAGGCATCCTGCATGAGATTTTATGAACCAACATGTGGATGATAGAGATATAGTGGATGGCACTCATATGAATAGGAAGCGGTTGGATTTGGTAGGTCTATAGGGTGGTGGAAAAGGAAAAGTATCTAAGAGAGCAACTAGCAGAGGCAGACATTTTGACTTCTTACAACCACCACCACTAGGTGGTCCCTACAAGGCTTAATAAGCTAGTTCCTAGGGGAAAGGTCTGATAAATGTTGTAGAGGATTATGACCTAGAGGATCAAATAATAGTACAAGATGAGGATGTGGTGTGTCTATAAATATGGGATGAGGAATTCCATTATGGGTGAAAATGAACCCTAGAAGAAGTTGGATGGGATCAATAATATGTGGTTGCAACAGTTTACACACCCTTTTTCTAGCATGAACCATGGTACACTTGATGCTATGAGCATTCAGTTTTCTGCATTAGTGGTAGAGTATAGGCATGTAATTCTTGAAAAAGTATCAGGATTACCTCTACATTGAGAGATAAATTTTTTTATTGATTTAATCCCTGGAAAAACTATGATATCAACACCAGCATATCAGATGTATCCCATAATGATTCCCAAGATGAGGGCGCAGTTGGTGGAATTGTAGAGGAATGGCATTGTGAGGCCCATTATTTCACCATGTAAAACCCTATTATTGTTTTCTAAGAATCCATATGGCCCTTTGGGGTTGTTTATATATTATTGTAACAGAAAATAGGTGATCGTAAATAACAAGTATCCAGTATCATGGATCGATGACTTCTTTGACTATTTGAGAGGGGAACGATGGTTCTCAAAGATTTAACATAGATCATGTTTTCACTAGCTCTGAGTACATGATGAGGATATACATAATACAAAATTTGGATGTTTTCACAGTCACTTTGAGTACTTGGTAATTCCATTCATCATGAAGAAAGAACCAGAATTTTTATAAGACTCATGAACTAGATCATGCAACCATTCATATACCACTTTTTGGTAGTCTTATTCAATGATATCCTCCTGTACTCGATGTATGAGGAGATTAATATGAGGCATATGAGGATGGTAATAGACGTTACCTAGAGAGATCTAGATTTATAGGAGTCTCTCTAAGTGCCACTTATTGATTCATGAGGCCAAATTTCTTGGACATGTTATCTCAAAAAAATGTGTCGTAGTGGACCAATTGAATGTTGATGTCAGGGTAGCTTCGGAGACACCCAAGAGAGTGATGGTGGTGGATAGAATCTTTGGGTTGGAATGATACTATTAGAATATTATTATTTATTTCTATAGGATATAATCTCCATTGAAATCATTAACCTGAATGTGGATACCATTTACATGGACATAGAGCTTCCATCATGATTTTTAGGATCTCGGGATGAGAGTGAATACTGATCCCATCTTGGGATTAACATATGAGGGTGTCGAGTATGTATTTCTATGTGATGAGTTAGGGACCAGTCTTGGTTGTGCTATAATTCATAGTAAAGTGGTGATTTTCTATTGTTCACATAAACTAATACCAAATCATAAGATCTAACAGAACTATAATCTTTAGTTTTTGTCAATAGTCTTCACACTAATTATTTGTTGAAAATACTTAGGTGAGAGACTTATCATCTATTCTAACCATAATATTCCTAATTATACATTATATCAAATGTTAATTGCCTCAAGAGAGAGGTAAAATGTAGTGTGCCTGTAGTATTATTACATCATGATTTTCAATACTCTTATGAAGGGGAATTTTGTACCAGATTCCCTCATTATGAGATCATGTTCACAGTTTTTAATCGAGGCATCAGAGCATATAGACTCATTAAATTAATCATTTGGGGATGGGGATGGAACATATTACAAATATTTAATTTTGTCTAACCCTACGCTATTACAATTATTCATTGATCCACATCTTTTAGACACTTACTGGGATACCCTAAATATTTTGACATCCACTATATATGCTCCTAAAATATTTTCTAGAGGTGGGATCATGCCTTACTTTTCAAAGGACACATGATGGTAACAGTGATGTTGTGGGAAGTTGTTCTAAGGTAGTTTATTGTATTTTTTGGAGGTATATCTAGGTGTGGTAAATTTGTACTGTGACTTATGACATAACTTTTGGTAGATAGGGATGATCAAGGGAGTTTCAAATATTTCCTTTTGATGACTTACTTATCAGCAAGTGAGGTCTGGTCACCAGGTCCCAACAGGTTTATCTAAACCCCTTGTGGTGCCAGAGTGGAAGTGGTATAAGATATATAAGAAAATAATTAATGGGATTCCATGTACATACAACATAAACAATTCCATCTAGGTGATTGTTGACTAAATCACCAAGTGGTCCAACTTCATAACTATTCGATATCAGAATTATGTTGATTGATTAGTGTGTTTGTATGTGTTGGAGATAGACTGCCTCCAAATAATTCCCTTGATGATAATTTCTAACCATGAGGGTCACTTTACATCACAATCATGGAAAGGGATTGTAGGAGAATTTTGGGACCCATTTTTCTTCTAGAATAGTGTTTCACTCCCATTATGATTTCTAGACATAGTGGACCATTCAGGTCCTTGATGACATGATATGAGCTTTCATGTTAGACTTTGGATATAGTTGTGAGGACCACCTATCTTTTGTGGAGTTTAAAAACAAAAAAACTACCATTCCACCATTGATTTGGCACAATACAAGGCCTTTTTTTGATCAAAACTATAGGTCACTACTACGTTGGACTATCCCATGAGAGTCCACACTTATGATCAAAGTGTTTATGTGATCTATGATAGAGAATGTGAAGATATTCTAGGAGATGATGAGGAATAAAAAAATCCAATATAAATCCTATGTTGACAAATGAAAGAGGCCTTTTTTATGAGGGAAACCATGTGTTTTTGGGGGTCTCACCTCGACGTGGGTTATAGGTATTTGGCTAGGAAAGTAATCTATCTCAGAGATTAATTGGACCTTTCACGATACTACATAATTTTGATGAAGTAGATTATTGATTTTCTCTATATCTATAGTTATACCAGGTACATGACGTCTTCTATGTGTCACAACTGAGGAGGTACACAGATGACAAGAGACACATTATTGACTAAGGTGATATGGACATTGATATCGAGATACATTTCCAATTTACCCAGAATGGATTGATGATCTATAGGGGAGGATCATTTACAGGTGATTGATTCTAGTAGTGTCTGTATGGTGGAAGTATGGGAATCTGTAGGGGAGTACCTATGATTGGGAGACCCATATTTTATCTCTATACTCACATATCTTTGTATGTATTCTATTTTTCTTTCCAGGATGTAAATTTCTAAGGTGGGGAGAATTTAGAATCCATGTTTTTTCCATGTAATGCTAATGAATATATCTAGTAATATTTTCAGTACCTACCACTGATATGGAGCATGATTCCGTTCATTGGTGATCCCAAAATTAATGTCTTAAATATATTAAATATACAAAATTTTCTACACACATAGTTTCTTGAGTTCAAATCATGGGTTTTACCATAAGAAATACAAAACCTTGGACCGTGTTAAACACAAAGGTTAGGCGCGATTGTTGGAAAATGTTTAAGTACATTATTTATAATATAATAAATTATTTAATAAAATTTTGTAACCTAGATTGTTCTGTAAATATTCTAAAATGGGAAAATCCCAAGGTTAACGATATAACCCTAGAGTTCTGTGAGAGATAATTAGGGGATCATTCATAGAATAACGACTTCTACATCATGGATTGTTGATTGTTGTACACTATAATTTGAGGATCGCACCAATGACAATGATGCAAATTCAATATTATTAAAAGATAAATCCATATTTAGGAAGTAAATTTTTTTATGTTGATTTATCCTCATTTTATTTTACTATAAAGAAAATGAATCAATAATAAAATGGATTGATTCATGGAATGATTGTATAGTTTGTACATGTTTATTTTATGGGGAATTTGGGAGAAAATGTTTATTTGTTTTGGATATTTATTTGTCCTTCTAACATCAATGAATCAAGGAAAAGTAATATAAGGTCAAGGATCAATACACTATTGTGTTTCTTCAATTTATCCCACCTATCTTTGTTCATTAATCTTTAGCATTTTATTTGGACACTAGTTTGATAAATACGAAATAATCAATCATTATGCACTCGTTTCATGGTGAAAAATAGTGATATTATAGATCTAGGTTTAGGTCTATGACAAGATCATTCTATGATGAGGGTGATAATGGACCAGGACTAGATTAGGGGTATTTTTGTATGTGGATGGGAATTAAAATGAGAGTTATTCTATGAGATGGTTTACGAGAAAATAGGGTGGATGGAAATTTGATCTCTGAATATGATTTAGCCATATTAACCTAGATGTAAAATTCATGGGTGGTGTATGCAGTAGATTTTATGGTGGTGAAGAATGATTTAGAATTCATATGAATAACCTATTGGTTCTTTGAAATTTCAAACTATTGTACATTTATTTTGCAAACACGTTCCATTTATGGGGCCAAAACTATGTTTCTAGGGTTCCATGAGGAGTTATGTATCCCATGACGTGTGAACCCTATCACACAACATGCCACTTGACATGGCGACTTGACATGTATCATGGAGGGTACATTGCTAGATATAAATGGGTACGGACATCCCTACATGAATAGGAATCATCGTACAAAAATATATCTGGGAGAACATGGGGACATAAACATCGTGTACTATAAACTAGACACGGTCACAGAGCATGATACACATGTAGAACCTAGTGTCGAAGGTCCATGCCTTGTACCTTAAGTAAATCTATTATAAATTTTCAAATATGGCCTATAGCTCTTGTCCTCCTCATCTTTGAATAAATTCATTAAGGTACTTATCTTTGTTCTTCTCCCTGAATGTTTAGTATGGAGTCACATCTTATGTAATAGGATGGAAATCCCCTCTAAAGAAATTCAGTCTTATATAGAGCTACATGAGTCCATCCATGAGGCCCTGCACAAGATCCTCTATCATCATCAATTACCAAGGCAGGGATCTTGGTATCTTCATGACCATCACTATGTGTATGTCCATACCCAACATAGCGGGTTAACTCACATTGGGTTGTCAGTATACAGCATGGCCTTGGGTGTGATCTCCTACTATGCATCGACCTCTTTATACTTCTAGTATGTACCTTTTATGATGAGACCTGATGAGTCTTGCATCTTATGTGGACTCCATCAGTGGTATATAACATGTGCAGTGTGTTCTCCGAGATGAGTGTTACCTGGATCCTCTGAGCATGAATCCTAAGATGGATTTAAAATTATGATCTTACCATGATTTTTTCCTACATTGAGTTTATCTGGATGTTCATGTTATTTATGACATTGACATATACCCATGATTAGATGAGTATTATTCTTATTGCTATGTTATTAGTTATTTCAGGGTTTCCAACTATATGTTCTTATAGAAAGAAATTCATCATCTTTTCCCACATGTGTCGTGAATTATGAATATGACTGACCGTTTGACAGAGTACTACAGGGAATAAGTTTGTGAAAATCATAGTGATATAGACATACCGTGGTCTTTTTTGGTGGTTAAATTTACAGTAGTCCACAACCACTTCAAAGTTTGGAATTATTTTCATTTTCATTCTGTGGGTTGTCATTCAGACCCTTTCTTTCCAATACTTCTTATCATACTCTAATGGTGTGGTATTAGATGTAGAAATTCATTTTATTGGTCTTTCTAATTTGTTTTTGTTATATGGGATAAAATATGTTTGCATATATATAGGAACATTGGGCTAAATCCAGTGTTGAGTGTGCTATGCCTACTCAGGGCTAGTCTCTAACCCCTCAACTTTTAGAGGTGGGATTATAGTAGTAATTGTTTTGGCCCCATTATTCTAGGTTGTTAAAAAAATTATCATAGTATTTGGTTCTACTTTTGAACTAATATCTATGTGATTGGTTTGGGTTTTAGGTTATCAGTGGTAAGTATTTTGAGTTTGGATCTCATGATAGGTAGAAAAATGTCGGTGCAGTGAATGATGTATTTATTCACCATGACTTTGAATCCATGCTTTTCAACTCACCACATGTAGACATTGGTTGTGGGTAAAACAATTCGTACATGCATTATATAGGAATGGGTTGTGGTTTCCATTTACTTCATGAGTCAGTTCTCCATATCTACACATTTACCATGGCATATCATGTCTATTTTATAATACATTCATGATGTTTTCTATTTAGGATTCAACATCCAGTTCATGAGGATGATCCACTTGGCGACGAGGCTTCGATATAATGACATGATCAGGAGCTGTTAACTTAAGGTGGTGCACCAGTCTCACCACCACCAGTTAAGGGAAATATGGTACCAACAATACTAGAATATAATGTGAATAAGGTGAGAATGTATCATGAGTTTTGGTGATAGTAACACCTCATGTTTAGGGGAGATCCAGGCCCACATTCATTTTAAGACTACCTTTTGATAGTGACATGAGTCTTTTATCTTTTCGGGAAACATACAGAGCAGATGGTGAACCTAGAATTGAGACTTCTCTATGGATCTATATGATAATGGTAGGGATTAGTGAATAGTCATATGATGAGGAAACTCATTCATGGTTATTGTTTGATAACCTTTTTAGAGTGGATTTTTCTTCATTTATGTTGATGTTCGTGTGCATCCAGGAGATTTTACAGCTTCATAAGATTAATATGACTGTGGATGATGATTCCTTGAGGTTTACTAACCTCTGTAAAAAATTGATAGATATAGTGCATGATCATTTCTTTCAGGATCATACCTTTAAAATAGGACTTCATAGAGAAATATGAGTCATATTGATACCTCTATGAATACCTACTTATGCTAGGGTGATAGAGGATTTTTTAGCCAATAGTTTCCCCATCAAGAATAAGAAAATTGTGGGTGCTACAAGTCGTCAAATAGGAGAAGATACTTCTGTGGGAAGGATCCAATGATAGACATAGGGACCTAGGTGTGTGAGAGATTTCATGAGAATACCCCATGAAAGAGGGTTAATGGTTTAGGTCTTACATGATGAATCTGGTATTCCAAGATAGAGTCAGTGTTACTCTTATGATAGTTGGGGACAGTATGCAATATATTTTGTGACCTGTCATGTGGATAATAGGGAGGTAGTTGATAAAGAAAATAAGAAGAGGTGGTGACATGAGAACACATTTCCTCAAGGTAGAGGATGTTGAAGGGTAGTTGAGAAAATAGAAGGAGGTGGAATAATTTTTTACTTGTTTCAACCACCACCCCTGGCATAGTGAGCTTGTTGTCAGGGGTTAGGGTAGCTGTAGGCGGTCATGGAATATGACCTAGAGTCTCTAAAGATGATACATTTAATGACCCAAATTTTCTATAAGGTAATGATCATTATTTTTTAGTTTAAATTCTTAAGTATGAACCTTATAATATTAGAAGATGGAGTCACATTGATCACGGGGTTTTCATGGCTTGTTTAGAGCCGATAGCTTAGGATGTTTGTAAAACAGAATGGGTTATATGTTTAAGAGAAGATGTTTTCCCAACCTCTATGTTTCCTATAACCGTGTGAGGAATGTATTATGGGAGAAAGGGGACACACGGTTGAATGAAACCCTATGACCCCTATCACACAACAATTTAGGTTAGAGGGGTTTTGGAAAGTGTCTTGTGTGAAACTTGTTCATAGTTGGGAAAATTGTGTGCATAACCTATGTGACCCCCCTTTAAATAGTGGGGTGCTCAATGTTGGCACATATTTTGATCAACTATGTGGTCAAGACCAGCAACCATATCTTGGAGGGTTATTTTACACCTTTTTCATAAAAGAAATTAATTTCTCATGTCCCGCTTTCTCAATCTCATTTATAATGGATGAGTATCCATCATACTCCCATGATCACTCCCTCAAGCCTCTCCTAGGGAATTCTCTTACCCTCCATAATAAAACCACATTGATGTCAGTGGAAAGTATTTTATATGCACATATAAAGTCTAGAAACATATTGAATCTTATCTCAGTTATTATTAGTATATATTTCACTATATTGGCATGATATCATCCACCACATTTTTAGGGCATTGGACCAATATTCAACTTTATTCTGATCTAATTGAAATATGATGTCAATATTGGATGAGGAGTCATCTATGGACCAAGGGTAGGTGGCCTAGATATTTTCCTTCAAATTTGAGTTGTTATCATACCTTATCCATTGTGTAGTGTGCCGATAATTTCCACCATTTTCCTTAGAATGTGTTCATCATTTCTAAATAATTATTTGAATGTTGTTATGATCCCATAGAACATTTCAAAGTGTTTATAAGGTGTTGAAATCAATTGTATCCACCCCTTTGGGTGTGAGAATAAATTTACCTAATTTTATTGAATTGGTTAAATATCCATACAACAACTAAGTGTTTATCATGGCATGGGAATGGTTATTCCCAATTTTATATAATTGATCATTGGAGCAAACAACCTTCTAATCATTCAGATTGACCGTTAAATGGTTTCCCATTCTTACTTAAATGGAATGGATTGTTTAATGTAAATGGAAATGAGTTGAATGGCCATTCCATGTGATGAATGATTTTATATTTATATCACATGGATTGGGAGACCCTTTTTCATTGTTCATGATGGATATAATTGTATTAGAGGTGACCCATCTTGATTCCTATTATTAATATTAGTATTCCATTATTATTAGCTATTGGACGATGGTTAATAGACTTTTTGATCACGATCTTTCACTCTCCATTACATTGGGTGTTGAGTATTACATCTCTCACCATTATACTATTATTTGGGAAATGGAAATGGAATTTCATGTTTATTTATGTTAGGTTTTAAGAATGACATATCACCACACCTATATCGAGCGATGAGCATGACGTCTCAATTTGATGATTATATTCATGGGATGTTCCATTTTCTAGAGCCTACAGACACATTAATGTGGTTTTGGATGCTTGATTTACACCCCAAGTCTAACTAGAACCTAGTATCTAGGTATATTAATACTTACATCCTCAAAAAAATTGTGAATAAAGATGGATAAAATATAAAACTATACTATATAAATTCATATAGTTACTGATCAGACTATTACACAAGCCTATGCTAAAGTTGGAAGAGATAGTTTTGTTTCCTACATAATCTTGATCCAGGTTGTATTTATTTACTTATCTTAGTTTATTATTATTTATTCATAAAAACTAATGTTTCTATAAAACAGTTTGAATTATTTATATACACTATTGATGGTGGCTAGTAAGCATTTTTTTTCACACCCAACTTGGGGCACCTATGGTACCCATGTAAGTTACATGTCTATAGGTATGTGTAATGGATCAGACCCTCATGGTCCATTACTTTTCAAAATCCTGATGTTTGAGGTATCATGGATTCCATCAGTGAATCGTTGAGGAGTTTTCCAAATTTTAGGTGGAACGAACGATGGTACGGATGGGCATCGGTGGCACCAATCGGTATCTGTGGCACCGATCGGTCATCAGTGGTACCGATGGGAATCAGTGGAACTGATTGGAAACAATTCCACACAGATCAGTGCCAAGGAATCAGTGCCAGGGTGTCGATGACTCACCCATCGGTGAGTCATTTCCAGTTTCTCCAGGACATTCCAGTTTCACTCCAGTGGCGTCTATTTTAATGAACAAGTGTTTTAACACCCATTTCAAAGTGATTTAAGGCCTGTAAGAGTTATTTTAAATCCTCTAAGAGTTGGGAGACCCCTGAATTACCAAAAAACATAGCATTTTTTCAGTGTCACACCCTTTTCGGTGTTTTCCAGTATCTTTTGTTTCCCAGTTAGACCATTGTTAGGTATTTTTCTCCATTTAAAGGCAACCTATCAACTCACAGCCATCTGTTGGTCTATCTCAACCATTTACAAGGGAATTATTAAATCTAAACTAATTCAAACATGTGAAACTATTGAGCCACATGGTCAATCCACGATCTGACTTTTAAGTACTTCGAAATTTTCCCCTTGATTTTTGGATATGTCATATTCTTAAGCTGATATACTCTCTTCATTATTCCTTTTCGTTTCGTTTAGTGCACTTCAATGCATCATCTCGATAAAAATCACGTGCCCGTGCTAGAGCCCTTCCCACTTATCCATGGAGTTCTTCCTACATGTCATGTCATCCCCTGTTCTTAGTGCCAAAGGGAACATCAATCTTTGATCATCCAGGTTGGGATTTTCTTTTTTCTTCTCTTCAATTTTTCATTATGCAGGGTGGGTGAATTAATGGTTCATTATAAGGAACAGCTAGATACTCTTCTTGAATGAGAATTAACGAAGAATTTAATTTGATGAAAGGATAACATGTGTAAATAAAATAATGGGAAGGGAGTGGTTGATCTTGGTATCCTGTTTATATTTTGTTATCTTTGATTCACTTATGGGTGTTATGGATGTATGGATTCTAAAAATCATGACTATTGGTGGTATTTTCTTGTGAAATATTGGTATTTCACTTTGATGTTTTGATATATAGAGATAACATGATATATGGTTAATCACGTACACTCGGTTAAAAAAATGGATTCCCTAGGATCAAACTTGTTCTCTGATCACCCCGACTATATTAAATTTGATATTAAAGAACCCTTGTTGATTAAATTTGAATACGCTTGGGTAATGGTTGTGGTTATGTGCTATCTGTTTTGGTCTGGGTTCTGTGGGATTGGTATGTAGGGTGTTAAAGGGGGGTGTGTTGGTATCACAGTTAGAGATATTGATTGACTATGGAATAGATGAACATATAGGTAGCTGAACTACCTTTGTGCTATGTTGTGGTCTCAAAGATACATCGAGTAGTGGGACTATGGTGTGGTTTTGCACCGGTTATGTAGTTGGACTGCATTGGGCGTTTTTTGGGTAGTAAGGCTATAGGGACGAATTGTGGAATAAGAAATGGGAAGTTTTTACTTTGAATAAAGATAACAGACATTAGTTGGATGAGGATGAGCAGTGGGACTGCAAGTCTAGTTTTGTGCTGTTTTTTTTGTGTTGTTGTAAAATGGGATTTGGTTTGGTTTTGTTGGTTTCTTGGTGTGGCTGCAGTTATTCTTTTCCCAGTAGTTTTGGAATAATTTAATTGAATTACCTCAAATAAATAAATAAATTGAAATTGAATAGAATAGGGGGTGGGTTATGCTTTGGCAGTGGCTATTGTATGGTTGTGCATATAGGAGTAGCAGTAGAAGTAGTGCTAGCAAGGTCTTGTTGTCTATTTTTTGAAACTAGTAGAATTTGTCTGAGTGTTTTATTTTCTATATATATTGTAATTGTTTTTTATTTATATACAAAACCTACTCTTATTGAGAACTATGTGCTGAACACATCCATTTCATGGGGGAGTTTTTCTTTCCCAACATCCTGGTGGGAGGATGGATGGGTGGTTAGTGATTTTCTTCCTCGCACCCTCTTCTAGATCTGGCCGCTCGAGCATATTTGGGCATGCTGTAATGGATTTTGGCTTACCATAGTTTAAGATTCTTTCATAAATGGTTTTTTAGGAGGGTCTCATGTGGTTGTAGTACAGGTTTGTTTCCCCAAGTATCATTGAGATGAGGCCAAGGTGTCTTCGGTTGTGGAAGTGTTTGTTCTGGTCCTTGTGTGTTTGGGCATAGTAGTGGTTGTTGATGCCCAGGTGTCTGCAATAATGGTTGTGTGTGGTTGGGGCCCAGGTGTGTGAATGTAGGTTGTGGCAGTGGGATATCATGTGGGAAGAGTGGCAACGTCAAGATGTCAGATCATTAGGAATGAGAAGTTAACCAGTGAGAAAAGTAGTGTGTAGGGTACCCAAATATTGATGTTCTTATACTATTACTTTACTTGGACTACGTTACTTGGGTGAGTCTACCTTGGTGAGGTTGGTCTAGTTAGTATTCCTTGGCAGGTGCTTGAGATTCTACTGTTTTCTCACAGGGGTGTTTGTATGTTCCCTCACTTGTGCACGAGTAGTGTAGGTTTTCCCCATTAAGTATACTTGTATTCTAACCCTACGTATATAAAACTATTTTCATTTTTACAGGAGGACATTTAGGACCATGCTGGACTTTACTAGCTCGACATTGGGATAACTTTTCTTTCTATTTAGTTCCTCTTCTTTGGTACTTTATTTGGGATTTTCCCTTTCTTTATATCAGTTTATTTTGAAAATGCATACGAGAAAGGATTTTTTTACTTTAATTTTTTCTTTAGTCCTTGGTGTTGCTTGTATTTACCACCTTATCTCCCAATATTGTTCTATAATAAGGGAAATTGCTTCCACTTATGTTAGATTCTATACCCTTGGTTCTAGTTGCCACTCTTGGGCCTACTGAAGGCGGGGCTCAGAGTCATTATCTCTCCTTCACCTTGAAGAAGGATGGGCATGGCATCTTGTCGTCCTTTCCCTCATCCGAGAGAAGGAGCGTTGTGATAGAATGGTATCGAAGGTGATGGTTGAGAGATAGGATGGAGTTCAGGGTTTGGAATAGTGAGGATTGCATGGCATGGTAGGGAAACAATGTTAGGAAATCTTGGTGGGTGAAATAGGCCAGGGAAGACTGACTAGGACATGGGACATTAGGTCCCCCTATGGTTCGATGCAAGGACTCTGGACCTGTTGAACGACCAGGTGAGGATACACTGATTATAGCGTAGAGACCCTAGGAAAAGGAAAATGCATCATAATGACTTGTTTTCTTATGTGTCTTGAGTGGTTTGGGAATTTAAAATAAGAGAAAACTTTAAAAAAATTAAAAGGAATTATCTACACTACTTGAGATTAATAATTCTTTGTTTCTCTTTTCAACTATGTAACCTAGATTCCATCCACAAGTAGTGAGGGAGGTTGAGGCCCAATAGGTTGATCTGGTTGATCAGTAGAGGGATCATAAAGAGGAGGAGGATGACTCGTGGTAGAATACGCTTCATCCCTTCTAGTGGAAGACTCTGGGAAAATAGAAGGGTAGCATCTCAGACATGGAGATTGAGAGATGGATCAATGAGATGGTGATCACATTCTTCTTAATCCATGCTCCAACATAGTATTGGGTTCCTCTGGTTGTGAGCCAGATGCTGGGAGTAGTGCGTCAGTGGTGGGTGATTTATCTTGGGTAGAAGAATGAAACTGAGGTTTTGTGGACTAACTTTGAAAAGGAGTTATGGGAAGAATTCCATTCTTCCAAGATTAAGTCTGAAAATAGGCAAGAGATTCTCCCCTCCAGTAAGGGAGTATGATGGTGAGGGAACTGGGGATCAAGTTCAAGGGTCTCCTTAGTTTTTATCTAGACCTATTTCTGGATGAGGAGTTGCGGGAAAGACACTTAGAGGAGGCAATCTGACCTTCTCTTTAGTATGTTGTTACTCCCTTCACTCTACCGACATACATGGATGTTTAAATGAAGGCTGAATTAGTTGATAGGGTGCACATGTTGGGAGGTGTGTCGCGAGAGGGGATCTATATGAGTTCATCAAAGGGGAAGGCCATTATCAGAAGGCCTCCATCATTAGGTCCTTCGAGGTTTTGGACTACAGGGAGCATTCCTCAATATTTCCAATTCTGATATCCCAGTCCTCTCCCTTACTCCATGGGAATGGGACCAAGGTACATTTTCTATGGCATCCATGGGAATATTCGGAATCAATGACTTGTCCGAGTATAATATAGTTGGGGTGAGTAGGTTTAGTTCCCACATCAGTAGCAGTAGTTGCAAGCTAAGTCCTCTGAGCAGTAGTGGTAGCAAGCTCCTGCTCTACCTAGGGTGGATGGTGTCAGAGGAGGCCAACCTTAGGGTGCTCCTCAAGGCCCTTGACCGTGGCATAGATGGGGAGGCATCTGAAAGTTGAGGGGTAGAGGATTTGGGCATGGGAAGTTGCACGCTGCAGAGGTAGCAGTTCCAGCTGGGCCAGAGGTTGTTCAAGGTATGATATTTCTATTTAGTAATTTTCCTTCTGCCTTGATTTATTTATGATCTTTGATCTCCATTATTACACATAGTCTATCCCATACCTTGGGAATAGTCTTAGAGATACTTTCCATGCCCCTTGTGTTGAGTACACCATTTGAAGGTCAGACAAGCATGTTTGATGTTTTTCGAGGATGCAGACTGATGTTGGGGAGGCATTAGTCCTGTGAGGATCACCATCTGCTGCAAATGAATCCATAAAATGTCATATTGGGGATCGATTGGCTGTTTTCTATGCACGCTCTAATCGAATGCTTCGGGAGAAGGGTCATGTTCTCAGATATGGGCATCCAGTGTGTAGCATTTTTTTTGTGAGAGGGGTTTCCCGGAGGGCAGTCTGTATGTGGGGCACCGTATTTCCTTATTAGCCGAGCTGTTAGTGGAATCAACAAACTCAAAGATGGTGGAAGATCTAGGTATTTTCAGTGAGTTCTTGGACATCTTCCTCATAGACGTTTTGATTCTACCCCCTCAATGTGATGTTTTGTTCAGGATAGGCTTACAACTCATTGACCCTATGATTTCGATGTCTCTCTATGAAATGGTGCATTCAGAATTGCGGGAGTTTCCTATTCATGTTGATGTCCTGATGAATTGTTTTTATCAGACCAAGTGTGTTGCTATGGGGTTCTCTAGTCTTGTTCGCAAAGAAGGTAAATAGTGGTGTCAAGCTGTGCATAGACTACTAAAGACTAAATCGCGCTACTTTAAATATGGCCTTTATCAGAACTAGAAAATCCCATTAACAGTTCTAAAAGTGATATTAATCTAATAGAAGGTAAAGGGGGTATCTTTTATCATTTCTAAAAAAGCGCTGATAAATACCCCTTTTATCTACGCTAAAAAAAAGCACTGATAATATGGATATTTTATGAGTGCTAAAAAAACCAATGATAAATGGGTCCTTTATCATTGTATTTTTTTAGCACTGATAAAAGTTAAAAAAAACAGAAAAAAAAATTAAAAAAAAATATTTCTTCAATTCATGGATGGGATTCAACAGTGCTTGAATACCCCTTTAACAATGCCCCCCATCCTAGCCCACAAGTCCCAACCATCCCCTTGCTTTTGTAGTGCCCCACCCCTTTAACAATGCCCCACCCCCTTTAACAGCGCTATCCCTTATTCCCCAGCTGCGCTCGTGACCTGCCTCCCCCTAGATTCGAACTCGGGACCTGTTGTCTGCACACCTAAGCCTTTACAACTCCACCATATTTATTTTCTATTCATTTATTAATATATCTATTATATATATATATATATATATAGTTATATTCACTTGTATATTAATATATATTTATATTAACATATAAATATATATTAATATATAAATAGTTATATTAATATATATATTTAGTTATATTAATATATTTATATATATCCGTATATTAATATATATATATATATATATATATCTTTATATTAATATATATATATAGGTATATTAATATATTAATATATTTATTCGTATATTAATATATATCTATAAGATCGTTTTAAATAAATTTATAAAATATGATTTTTTGTGTGGGTTTAAAAATAAATAAATACATATATACAACCTATACACACATACATTATATGTTTATATGTAAGTATAATTATAAATGTTTATATATATTTACAAATATTATATATTAATATATATATACATATGTTTAGAATATATAGATAATATATATCAGTTTTTCAATACAGACAAACACAAATATATATATATATATTTACACATTATATAGGTATATAAATATTCATATATTTGTATTTTAAATAAAATGGATATTAGTTTTTTATTTTGATAAGACTTATATATTGAGAAAAATATTTTATATGTAATTATGTTTAATTATTTATTTATAAAATTAATTTTTTATGAGTGAATATTTATAAAATATGTATATATTGTCATATATTTGATTATAAATAATATTAAATTATGAAAAATGATTATAAGCCCTGAAAACCTAAAAAACAGGTAAAAATGGAGAAACCCTCAAAACCTGTAAATACAGTCAGAAAGTCAAATAAACCCTAAACATAGGGTAATGACGAAAACATATATTCTGAGAGTCCGTTCTAGCTCTATGACTAGTCAAATTGAAGATCATCACATGATATTTGATATGATAGGTTGTGGAAGTCAAATAGACTGGCAGATCATAAGATACAGATGTTTGAAAAAACAGCTGATAGGACAAAAGTGCTAAAATGGGTGCTTCAAAAACCTAAAAAACCACACAGTCACTGAAATGGGCCGAACATCTGATCCAAGTGTCCATTTAAGCTCATTTACTAGTCTAACTGTATATCATAGATTGAACTATGATATAATAGCTGGAAGAGGCTAAATAGACACACAAATAGAGAGTTATTTCCGTTTTAAAAAGAATTTAACAGGGAACTGGACATGGAAACAGAGTTTTGGAGGCCTTCTAATGGGTTTTGGGGTTTTAGGGTCCATGAAATTACTACAGCTACATTTGAGTCAATGTTCAATGAAGATCTCTTTGCTACCTTTGATTTGATATGTGGTAGATCCCAAAGGGACTCCCAGAGCGAATGTTATGGTCATTTGAAGTTGATGTTTTTTTGGGGTATTATTACTGATATATCATTTGTTTCATTGATTTAATAATATTTTAGACTATACTTGGTCCTCACTCATTTCGCGAGCTTCGATTTCTCTGTTTGCAGTGCTCAAACGGACACTCAGAGCAGATGTTATGCCCATTTTAGTGAGTTGCGAGTTTCATAGGTTTTTAGGCACTAGGAGGGTAACTCAAATTAAAATGATAATAATTTCTGCTTCGAGTCTCTGTTTTTGGCTCTAACATATCTCAAATAAAATTGTGTTAAAGGATACACACTCTGGTGACCACTTAATCCCTTTTCACATTATTCAAGGCCCAAAAGGCCCAAAATCCCTCCGGACGGTCATAAGTTTGGCTCCGGGTGTCCATTTTCCCATAACATCTACTCCGAGTGACCGTTTTGCCTATAACACATATAAAATAAAATCATACAACTATAACTACACCCCTATAACCATTGCAACACCGTCTCTTATTCTTCAATGATTAAAAGGTCCACGATTTCTCCAAATGGGCATAATTTCTTCTACATGTGTCTGTTTTGCATATACCACATATCAAATCGATCTAAATCATATTTAAAAAATATATATTATATTTATATAAATATAAATAGACTTATATATCAATATATTTTTTATTTTTTTTGAAATATACACTTTATCAATGCTAGAAAAAAAGCATTGACAAAGCCCCACATTACCAGCGCCTCTAAAAAAAGCACTGAGAAAGGCGACACCTTTAATAGTGATAAAAAAGCATTGATAAAGGGGGTTCCTTAATTAGATCTTTGTTTTAGCACTATTAAAGAGCGGCACTACAGAAACCCTGTTTTGTGGTAGTATCAGGTGACAGTCAAGAACTGGTACCCCCTCCGGAGGATCAATGACATTTTTGACCAGTTGAATGGAGCATGTTGGTTCTCTAAGATAGACCCGTGGTCTGGAAATCACTAGTTTAGGGTTAAGGAGGGTGACATCCCTATGACTGCTTTAATATGCAGGTATGAGCACTTTGAGTTCGTGGTCTTGTCGTTCGGCATTATGAACGCACCAACTATGTTCATGGGGCTCATGAACTCTATTTTTCGTGAGTATCTGAACCGTTTCATTGTCATTTTCAAAGACGACATCATTATTAACTCTAGATCAGAGGAGGATCATGTCGAGCATCTAAGGAAAGTATTGGATATTCTCTAACACCAACAACTCTAAGAGAATTTGTTCATTTTAATGTTCTAGACATGAGAGGTTCACTTCCGTGGACATGTGGTGTCCCAGTAGGGAATAGAAGTGGACCCATTGAATGTCAAAGCAGTTTCCTCTTGGGCAGCAGGACTCCAATTTGGTCATGTTTGATAGATTCCATTGTGTTTTGGATGGTTCTTGTGACTTTGGTGAATGTAGAACCATTCATATTTTTTTACTTGTTTTTATGTCCATGGAGGCTCGACAATCTCGTGGTTCCTCGTTATGGAGCTCTGTCGATGAATCCCTCACCATAAATCATCCTCCTTCGAAGGTTCCTATGCAGATTTTCTTCTCTCTTGTTGTGTGATTTGCGTTTTTTGTGTTTATTTGGGTTGATCTGGCTCGTGTATGCAATGGTGGATTTTATTGGACACGTTGCATTTTCTTGTTTTGTTTGGGTTGGTCTGACTTGTGTCTGCAATGTTGGATCCCACTGTCTTAGTTTGTTTCACTTGTTCGGTTATCACTTAACCAAAAAGTGTTTTTAAAAATAAAAAAAAATGAATTTTCAGTCTAGAGGAATGTGTAATGTTTTATGTGTTCTATGATTCTTCTGGTCTAGGATTGGGGTGTTTGCTCCTGCAACAGCAGGGAGTGATCTCTTTTGGGTCTAGGCAGTTATGCCCTCCTGAACGTAAATATGCCACCCATGACCTAGAACTTGCAGTGTTTGTGTTTTCATTAAAGGTGTGATGAAATTACCTCATCGGGGAATGTTTCATGGTCTTCATAGATCACAAAATCTTGGGGTACATCTTCTCCCAACGAGACATGAACTTGCGAAATGAAGGTGGATGGAGTTAATTTAGGACTACCACATTGAGATCTCCTACACCTCAGTATCGAGGAAAATGGTGGCTGATTCTTTAAGCAGGAAGTAACAGAAGGATGTGGTTTGGGAGTCAGATGATGTTTGGAAGGCAATGGAGGAGTTGGTTGCTTTATTTCTGTTCATGAGAGTGGAGGATGGTAAAGGTTGTATGTTTTATATTATAGTGAAATCTTCTTTAGTACGATAGGTGGAGGAGTCTTAATGGGGAGACTCATAGGTTCATGTGATGTGTGGTCATGTTAGCTAGGGTGCGGCTTTAGAAGGATGGTCAGAGGATATTCATAATAAGATGTTGTTCTAAGGGAAGCTGTTTGTCCTGGTGGTGATGCATGAGGGAGTTCTTAGTGAGTTCTATAACTCACCCCTGTTGGTGCATCCAAGAGCCTCCAAGATGTACTAGGGATTGAGAGGTCTTTTTTGGTGTCCCAGAGTGAAGAAGGTAGTGGCGGAGTTTGTGGAAAGGTGCCTTGTGTGTTACTAGGTGAATGTCGTACACCATGGCCTCGATGGTCTGTTGTCGCCCTTAGACATTCCCAAGTGTAAGTGGGATGATGTCTCGATGGATTTCATCACTATTATACCCATGTATGAGGGAGGTTGTGATTCCATATATGTAGTTGTGGACCGATTGATGAAGATGGATCCCTTCTTAGCAGTTAAGGAGATGAGCACAATGGATGCCTTAACACAGAAGTACATGGGTGAAGTTGTGCAGCTTCACATAACTCCTAAAAAAATCATTTCGAATAATGATACATGCTTTAATTCATGATTATGGAGGGGATTACAGTGTACCTCCGACACCCATCTATTCCTTAACACTACTTTCAACCCTCAGACGCATGGGCATACAGAAAGGACCATCCCGACGTTGGAGGACATGTTGCAAGCATGTGTTTTGGACTTCGAAGGATCATGGATAATACACTTTACCCTAGTGGAGTTTTCCTAAAATAATATTTATCACTCCACCATTGTCATGGAACCATTTAAAGACTTCCACAGGAGACCATTCCATTCACCTGTGTCCTGGAAAAAGGTTGGGGAGGCTGGTGTTCTTGGCCATGAGGTAGTGCAGAGCATGAAGGAGAAGGATCATCTGGTGTGTGAAGGGATGAAGGTTGCTATGGATTAGTAAAAGTCTTATTCTGACCATAGGAGGAGACCCTTAGAGTTTGTGGTTCGGTAACACGTTTTCTTAAAGATCTCACATCGACATGGACAACAGAGGTTTGACATGGGGAGCAACCCTTCTCCCAGGAAAATCAGACCCATCAAGGTGTTGGGATGAGACGGCAAGGTGGCATATCAACTGGCATTACCACTAAGGATGGAGAGGATCCACATCGTCTTTCATTTCTGTCAGCTCTTTCATTATTTTCACGATGACTCCCAACTCCTCGACTGGGGATAGTTGGATATTAGGGATGATGTGATGTTTGTGGAGCGACTTGTGAGAATCAAGGATTGTAAGGAGAAGGTTCTTTGTGGACATACCATTCTCTTGGTTCTGGTGTTATGAAGGCATAGTGGCCTTGAGGAGAGTACTTGGGAACATGAGGCATAAATGAGTTCTTAGTACCCAAATCTAATTTGAGTGTTGATCTTGTGTTTTCTTTGTGCCTTTCTTATGATGTAATGTTAAATCTCGCTTTCTATATGATATGTTGTTTCCCAGCTCTTAGGTTTTTTTTTGTGAAAATTCATAACTAAGGTATAGAAGAACCTGATCCCTAATAAAAATGCATTAATGTGGATGTGATTAAACCTGTGCAGACTAGTCAATATACCCCAAACCAGATTGTATCTTGACAAGGAGAAAGGAACGTCCTAATCCATGTGTCTGGATGGTGTGACATTTTGTGTTTGTGTGGTTATGTGAGGGAGAGGAGTATTAGTGTTTCTACCATTATTCAGGAGATAGATGTGAGAGATATGTTCCTAGATGTCGAGTTTTTATTCCATCTTTTGAAAAAATCTAGGGTGGTTTTTCCCGGAGAGGTATCTTATGAGGTTTCTTTTCAGACCTCTCTCTTTCCTTCAGGTTTACGCATGAATTCTTGAGGGTGAGAATTGTTTGAGAGGTATCTAATGTAATGGCCCAGACCCTCCTAGTCCATTAATTTTCCAAGTCCTTATGTTTGAGTTATCTTTCTAACCATCCGTGACTCATTGAGGAGTTTTCAAAATTTCAGGTTGAACGAACCATGGCACTGATGGGCATTAGTGGTAACAATGGGTGTCAGTGGCACTGATCGGTATCAGTAGCACCGATCGATCATTAGTGGCACTGATGGTAATTGGTTGCACCAATTGGAAATGGTTCCACGCTGACGGGTTCTAGAGAATCATTGTCAGGGTGTCAGTGGCTCACCCCTCGGTGAGTCATTTGCAGTTTATCCTAGACATTACAATTTCTCTCTAGTAACATCTCCTTTAACGTAAAAGTGTTTTAACACCCCATTTAAAGTGATTTAAGGCCCTTAAAAGATATTTTAAATCCCCTAAGAGTCAGTCGACCATTGAATTAATGAAATATGTGGACGTTTTATCTGTGTAACATGCTTTTACATGTTTTCAAGTCTCCGGTGTTTTCTAGTTAGACCCCTCTTAAGCGTTTTTCTCTGTTTAAAGGGAACCTATCAACTCACATTTGTCTGATGGTCTATCTCGACCATTTCTGAGGGAATTATTAAATCTAAATTAATTCTATGTTGTGAAACCACCGAGCCACATGGTCAAGCCACGATCCCACTATTAAGTAAATTAAAATGGTCTCCCAATTTTTGGGATTTGGCCTCTTCTTAAGACGGGATCATCTCTTCATTCTTCCTTTTCATTTCTCTTAGTGCACATCTAGACATCCTCTTGAGATGAATTGTGCGCCCGTACTGAAGCCCTTCCCTCATAGCCTTAGATTTCTTCCTATAATTCACTTCATTCCATGTGCTTGGTGCAAGAGGGAACATTGATCATTGATTATCCAGGTACGGAATTTCCTTTTTCTTCTCTACAAATGTGTATTTTGTAGGGTGGTTGTATTAATGGTTACTTGTAAGGAATAACTAGATAATTATCTTGAATATGAATTAAATAATAATTTAATATTATCCAAAGATAACATGCATAAATAAAATAATTGGTAGGTCGTAGATGATCTTGGTAACCTTTTTTTATTTTTTTTATATTTGATTCTCTTATGGGTGTTGTGGCTGTATGGGTTCTGAAAATCACAACTGTTGGTGGCCTTTGCTTTTGAACTGGTAGTATTTCACTGTGATGTTTTGGTATGCCGAGATAACATGAAATATTTTTAATCATGTACACTCGGTTAAATAAATGGATTCCCCAAGATTAAACTTGTTCTGTGATCACCTCAGTTATATTAATATAGAAATTAAAGAACCATTGTCGACTAAATTTGAATACGATTCATTGATGGTCGTGGTTATGTGATGTTTGTTTTGTTCTTAGTTCTGTGTGATTGGTATGTGGGGTGGGACCAGGGGTGTGTTGTTATCTCAGTCTAAGAGATTGATTGATTGTGGAATGGATGAACTGGTAGGCATCTGAACTTCCTTTATGCTTTGTTGTGGTCGTGAAGTGACATCGAGGAGTGGGACTGTGGTGTGGTTTTGTACTAGTTATGCAATGGGACAGTATTGGGGGTTTGTTTGGGCAGTGGGGTACCAAGGTTGGGTTGATTAATAAGTAATTTCCTATTTTTACTTTAAACAATGATAGATATAGTAGTTGAATGGGGATGTGTTGTGGGACTGTAAGTCTAGGTTTGTGTTGTTGTGTTGTGTTGTTGTACAGTGGGACTTAGTTGGGTTTGGTTGGTTGTTTGGTGTGGCTACAATTGTTAGTTGCCTGATAGTGTTGGAATAATTTAAGTAAATCCCCTAAAATAAATACATAAATGTAAATTGAAAATAAATGGGGGTGGTTATGATTTTAAAGTGGCTATTGTATGGTTGTGCGTAGAGGAGTAGCAGTGGAATGAGTGATGGTGTGGGATTGTTGTCTATCTTGTGAAACCCATAGGTCAGGGTCGAGTGTTTGATTATATATATATATATTGTAGTTCCTTGTGTTTTCTTTATTCACCCCACCCTTATTGATAACTATGTGCCGAAAACCTCAATTTCATGTGGGAGGGTGTCTTTCCCAACATCTCGGTTGGAGGATAGATGTTTGGTTATTGATTTTCTTTATCGTACCCTCCTCCGGATCTTGCTGATCAGGCATATCTGCATAGGCTATAATGGCTTTAGGGTTACCATAGTCCAATATTATTTGAGCAAGGTTTTGTTTTGGATGAGGGTACCATGTGATTGCAGGCCAGGTTTTTTTCAAATTATCTTCAGGATGAGGCCCATGTGTCTTTGTGTGTGGCAGTGGTTGTTTTGGTCCAGTTGTCTTCAGGTGTGGAAGTGGTTGTTGTGGCTTAGATGTCTTTGGGTGTGGCTATGTGTAGTTTGGGCCCATGTGTGTGCAGGTAGGTTGTGGTAGTGGTACTGCGTGTGGGAAGAGTGGCAGCGTCAAGACGTAATATCATTAGAATGAGTAGATAACCAGTGGGAAAAGTGGTGTGCAGGGTGCCGAAATATCGATGGGACTATACAATAACTTTTATTGGATTTCATTACTTGGGTGAGTGTGCCTTGGTGAGGTTGGGATGGTTAGTATTTCTTGGTAGGGGATTGATGTTATACTATTTTCTCACAGCGGTGTTATAATGTTCCCTCACTTGTACACAAGTTTCCTAGGTTTTCCCGAATGAGTATAATTGTATGCTCACCCTACGTATATATAATAGCTTTTAGGTCTCCAGGAGGACTTTGAGGACCATTCTGGACTTTACTAGCTCGACATCGTGATAGTTTCTATTGATTTTTAGTTCCTCTTCTATGGTTTTTTTTATTTTGGAGTTTTCCTTAAATTGTTTCAGTTTATTTTGAACATGCATACGGGAATGGATATTTTTTATTTACTTTAATCTTTAGTACTTGTTGTTGTTGGGATTTACCATATTATCTCCTGATATTATTCTATAAAAATTTTAATTCCTTCCATTTATTTGAGTTTCTATACCCTTGGCGCAAGTCGCCACTCTGGGGCCTACTAAAGGTGGGACATGGGGGTCATTATCTCTCCTTCACCATGAAGAAGGAAGGACATGACATCTTTTCATCCTCTCCCTCATCTTGGAGAAGGATGACCATGGCAGTATGGGTAAGGGAAAGAACACTACATTTGATGATAGTTTACTTTGACTTATAGTGTGGATCATGGGAGAAGAGGACTGAGTAGGTTCTCGAGATTCCAATTGATCAGTCATTTTTCATTTTTTTAGTTGTTCATATAATATTGAATATTTATGTCCCATGTTTCCCATTTTTTGTATACCATAATTCCATGATATCATATTATATATAAACCATCCTATTGGAATGATAATTTATCATACTTGTTTGGGTTAATTATTCTTCTATTTTTTATTATATCTGTTTCTTCTATGCCATCTATTTTTGTATGCTTATACTATGGCCAATTGTTTTTCCTACTATTATGGTGGTTGTTTAAATATTCTTATGATGTTGTATACTAATTATATATATATATATATATTTCTAATCAAATACGAGTTTATATTCTCTCCATGGTACCACAATAGATTCCCTCACTAGTCGACAACCTTTGGCATACAGGGAGGCATGCTTGAGGCCATGTGATGCACTAGATCAAGGGAGGAGTTAAGTGGATCCCAGGTTAAGACATTACAAAGTGGTATTAGAGAATTATTCTTTCCTTTTCATTACTATTTGGGTGTTGGATAGGAGACTAAGAGGAAATGGGATATGGTAATGTTCTTGTGCCTAGTTTTAGCTTACCCACATACAGGGGAAACCCAAATTACCCAATATGGGTAAATACTATTATTGTACACAAATATTAATGTTGATACAACATCACTGTTTGGGTAACACACATGTATACTTATATTATTTTTATTTTTGTTATTATAATGATATTTCTTTTACCAATTCCCAATGATATGAGGGTGCATCATTTCATGCATCATTAATAGAAAAGTTGGACTAAAATTCTAGGCATTTTTATATTCTAGGTGTATATTTTTATGAATTTTTCAGTTTGATATAGTTAGTTCGTAATTCTTATATATATGAATGTGATTAAATTTGTTTCTAGAAGAATATAACTGAATTAATTAGAGTTACCACATCAATTTAAAAGGATTTCTCTGACATAGACTGGTTATGATAACTTAATTAGCCAATTAAACTATATTGTGAGTTCAAGACATACTAGTTATTGAATATGAATTATATAAGTATTAATATAAAAGGAATAAGAATTCAAATGAATTTAATCTAGTAAATAATAAGGATACATCTAAAGGGGATGAAAATTACAATACAAAGGGTGTTTACCTCTATACCTTGAAATGGAAACTCCATATACCAGAACGTAACATCCCAGGTAAATAAAGGATATGATATTTTTCATATTTGTTAATATTTTTGAATTAAATATTAACTTTAATTTACAGGAGATTCTATGTTCGATGGTGTACCTAACATGCAATAATGGGTTTCTTCGAAGTCTAATGTTTCACACAATGCTGAGTCACACTAAAAAAAAAACAATATAATATTATTTTAAATGGTAGTTAACGCCTAGCCATTGTTTTAGCAAGAATGAAAAGAACTAACTAAAATATGATTATACATATTTTTAAATTTTTTTACATTTATCCAATAAAATTTATATGCTTAAAATGCGAATGTATCTAATTTCAAGCATAAATACTCTAATATCCATTAAATGGTCATTTTAACGTTTTTTGATCGTGAATCCTTTTTAAATATATTTTTGTCACTTTTATATATTATATTTAAAAATTAATATTCTTATTTAGAATCGGGTAATCAAAATTTACATTCGATGAAATTTTGGTATTTTTTTTATAATGTTCATTTTTTTAATGAATAATGAAAAATACTTTATTTTAATTAAAAATTTCATTTTAATTAACTTTATTTATAGGGTTAAGTTATCTTTTTAATGGGTTTTAAAGTTTAATTAGATTATATTCTTACCATTTAATCTAATTTTTGTCATTTTAGTTAATTTCACATTGAAAATGGATATAAACAAGTGTCAATCTTTTGATAGTTTTTGTTTCTTGAAAACACGTTTTTTTGTTTTGACAATGGGAATTAATATTTTAATAATTTCTTCCACATCTCTGTTTGAATTTGGAAAAAGGGATTCCATATTTTTAATCAGGAAGTCCAAATTGTATAAATATGTAACTTTTATTTTTAGACATTATGAATATTTATTTCCGTAAATATTTTATTTACCATGGTAAGGGGTAAATATGGTAAATAAGTTAAAAATAATAATATTATAATAATATTAAATTACCATAACACGTGTCATAATCATATTTGTTGATACATTTCTGATCTTGGGAATCCTTAGGTCGATTTCGGGACCCCATGGAGCCACTTAAGAGTGATAATGACACTTTATATTAATTAATTTAAAGTAAAGACAAAATTGACTTAAACATATATCATTTAGTAAATCAGTTTTCAAATGAGGTTATGTAAGTTATCACTTCTACTATAAATATTAATTATAAAGATAAAAATATTTCCTACATCATGGTATTTTTTTTATAAATTTTATATATAAAATAAATAAAATTATTTATGACACAATGATGATGTTGTGATTACCTTATTAACAAATGATTTAAATAAATGTGATTACAAATCATCAAAACTATCAAAAACCTTTCCAATTATTATTTTATGATTTTATTTAGAACAAGATTCATATTATATTCGAATAAAATATCTTTTGGACCTTTATAAACTGAAAATAATTATATAATAAAATAATACTTTCAAACTTTCATAAAGACCCCTCATCCCCTTTATAAAAATCCATCACCTCTAACCCATTACTCACACCTCAAAAGCCACTTGTATCACCCAAACTCTGCCAAATTAAGCTCAATACATCCCGCTATTCCACATATAAGCCTTAACTTAGGCATACAGCACTTTAAGAAATCATTTTGGTTCAATCCAAATGGAGTTACCCGATTTAAATGTAACGTCTTCTCTTAAGTTCTTTTCTTTTATTTTACTTCTCCAACCCCATAAACTATTTTTATTACTTTTTTTATAACAAAACCAGTATTATCAATATACTAGGTTTTTTTATGAGATTTATTCGAAATACACTTACACACACCTCCAAATAATGGGTAAAGAACATACTGTTTCTGTGGACATCGAACTACTGCCTCACGAATCGATGATTGTTCAATTATCTCATACCCCCTCTAATGGTGGACATTATGATGGAACTATATTTATATGTGATATATATTACATTTATATTATCTATATAATTCTGTATTTTTAATTTATATCATACCTTTATGGTTTCCATAATGGGTAATCACTATAATATCATTTGAGGAAGTGCGGACTACCACCCCCTCAAAGTGATACGACTCGCTCATACCATAAATGGAACATATAAAGGATGGTGTTAATTAAATAATGTAACTAATATAAAATATGATATTATACAGAAATTATAATATACCAATGTATCATTTGGTTTTCATTCCTTTAAAAAAGAAAAAAAATGAATGTAGCGTTCATGCGTACGTACGGCTTACCGTCTCCATGAATGGTGCATTTCATTTTCATATATCCAAATGACATGGAAAATTATAAATACATATACACTAGATATATATGATTTTTATTATATTTAAATCATTAATATCATTCTGTATATAATGGAATTTTGACAACATGGAAAACTTGTAATTATTAGAATTTCATTTTCGACTCAAATAACAAATATCGAAAAAAACGACCGTTATTAACTTAAATGATTATATAATGATTATAACTTGTTAAAAACTTATATTAAAGGAATAATAAACCTGAAAAAGGTTATAAAGCATGTATAAATTAACTTCAGTTTATTATTCAGGAGATTAAAGAATGAACAATTCAAGCCAGAGATGAGGTAAGGGAACTTCTAAACCCAATTTCCATTCTTTGGGTTGATCTTCTTTTTCTTGTTTGTTTCATTTTTTGATTATGTGAGAAATGAATTTTTATATATTATCATGAATTTATAATTTATTTATGTGTGGTTATAGTGAATACACATAATCAACCTATTTTATTTAAAAAATGATCCATGTAAGGGACTTTGTCTCAATCTCCTTTCATTGAGAATATTTTGATTTATACACAACATTCTTTTATAAGATGTATAAAACCCTTTTACATTACATTTAATTTAATGGGAATATTTTTTCTATGTAGCGTTTTACTAAATGAAAAAAAGGAATGTTTCTTTTTAATGTATGTGGTTACAGTGACGTTTCCGCCGCTGTGAGCGTTATTTGATATTTGACATCCTTAACAAGCCGTAATATTTTTAAAAGGAAAATAAATACTGTAAAACATTTTTATTTATTTTGGTATTGAAATTTTTTTTATAAATCATTGATTATTTGAATATCTTGAGTTGATATATTGTGACTATTTTTTGGAAATTTTATCTTTTTTTTATGCTTGTTTTATGTGTTATGGTTCTTGGGAATTGTTTACTTATACATATGGTTCCATGATAAACCTAGGGCGGGTGAGCCCGAGATTGCTCTTCAATGCATTGGGTAACATAACAGAGGTAAACATTAATGTTTCTCCTAAGAGATTTAGGGAATATACTATGTTGGGTATTCTAAATGTAACTCCCTACATAACTGTAAAATCTACAACGTAAGTATGTAATGTATGACACAACATACCATTATGATTTATTTTTTCTATGAGTTATTCATAAATCTTATGATTTCAGGAGGTATGATAAAAAGATTATATTTTGATAGAATAATGTTTCCTTTCTTTATTTTATAACCCTTACTGAGGATTTTATGATCATCCCATGTTTTGAAATGTTTTTCACTCGACATAAAGATGAATAGGGTCAATGATGGGATCAAGAAAATTTCATGCTATCTAAAACATGGAACTACACATTAATCTTTTTTTCAAGAGTTTTTATATTATGAAAAATTGGAAACTGTGTAGAAGTGTCTATTTTATAATTTTTTGGAGATGTAATAGTTATGGAAAAATTCTCTAAAACTCCAAACTTGAAAAGATCATAAATGTTAATTATTTATTTAATTCAAGATTATTTAATGTTTTATGTATGGGTCCTTATAGTTAGTATCAGAGGGCAGTTTAGATAACTTTAGGAGTTAGGATATTTTTAAATTAATATCCATAAATTAATTTATGGTACGATTGTAATGATATAGCATTTACATATGACCATGTTTCTTCGCCTATATATTTCTTGTTTTCAGAATGGTTTTTCATTTACGAAACATGGCAGTTGTGCAGGGATGGAATATAGAGGAAATCACCTTCCAAGTCATTGTCCTAAGATAGGTAGAATCAGAATTGAACAGTATGTTGCAGTGATGGCTTAGTGGAATTAGGTGATAAATGGTGGATGTGTTTATAGATGAGATTTTTGTTTATTACAAAAGTAAAGAGGATCAAGAAATTCATTTATGTGTGTTCATGAAAACCTAAAAAGAAAAGAAACTGTTTGGGAAATTCAACAAGTGTGAGTTTGGGTTACAAAAAATTCCATTCCTTGGTCACATTGTTTTAAAAAATGCAATAATTGTTGATCCTTCAAAAAAAAAGTTGTTGAATAATGGCCAAGACCCACAAATACAACCGAGATCCATAGATTTCTTTGGTTGATAGGTTATTACTAGAGGTTTGTTGAAAATGTTGCATTCTTATCTTGTCCACTGACTAAATTAACTCGAAAAGGTGTTATGTTCATCTGGAAAAAAGAATGTGATGATTGTTTTAAGGAATTGAAAAGAAGATTGGTGAATTCTCCAGTTGTGTAAATTCCTTATAGAAATGGTGAGTTTGTTATCTACAGTGATGATTCGTTGAAAGGACTTGGTTGTGTCCTAATGCAAAATGATCAGGTAATTTCTTATGCTTCACGTCAGTTAAAACCTCATAAGTTAAATTACCCTACACATGATTTGGAATTAGCTGTTGTTGTTTTTGCTTTAAAAATTTGGATGCATCATTTGTATGGAGTAATGTGTGAAATATATAATGATCACAAAAGATTAATGTATATATTCACTCAAAAGGAATTAAACAGGAGACAAAGGAGATTGTTAGAATCAATCAAGGATTATTATTTCACGATCCATTAGCATATGGGAAAAGAAAATAATGTGGATGATTATTTGAGTCGAAAAAGTAATGCTACATTAAATTTGATACATTTAGAACAAGATCCTTTGATTAATGTTTTGATGAACATTGGCATAGAATTTGTGGGTGCAAGAAATTCCTCTGTTTTGTTTCAGGTGTCAGTGAAATGATCTTTATCAAACAAAATTATGAAAGTACAAGAGGAAGACAGTGAGTTGTATAAAAAGCTAGAGTTATTTTATAAGGGATGTTTGCCTGATTTTAACATTGATAATGATTTTATTTTGAGATTTGGGAAGTGATTATGTGTTCCTTGTGATTCGTAATTGAATAATGAGTTATTATATGAAGCTCATAGCTATCTGTTTTTAGTTTATCCTTGCAGTAATAAGACGGAAAGAGAACTTTGGGAGTATTACTGGCATCAAGACCCATCCTCGGGGCCCGTTCCATGTCTACCCCAAGACCGCCTTCCATAGGCCAGTGGCTGGGGACTAGCACCAAAGGCGTAAATCTCGATAACCCTTACTTTGGTATAAGCCCATACTTATACCTAAGTTATCAAGTAACCCATCTCAATCATGAGGAAACAAAAAGGTTATGAAATCAACGGATTACCACTACTTAGGTACATGCCCATACATATACCTAAGTTATCATGTGACCCATCTAAATCATGAGGTAAAGACAAAGGTCATTGACTTAGCTCAAACATGAATTTTCATTAATGAAACCACAACTGTTGGAGAACTCCTCCTCTTTCAAGTACAGTAGACCTGTCACGACTCCGAGGCACTACTCACTAACCTTAGACTATTGAGGTACTCCTCTTGTCGAGTACCACGGGTCTGCTACAAAATATCAGGCGGTCCATCTGCTGAGGGTCTGCCACCAAAATACCGGGCACTCCCCCTAATAGCCTAAAGAGGTACTCCTCCTGTCAAATACCATAGGCCTGATTCCAACTACCAGGTCCTCCATCCGTCATGGGTCTACCGCTAAATACTGGGCGCTCCATCCACTGGGCTAACCGAATCACTACGAGTCAAATCGGTCAAGCAGTCAATAGGTCTACAACTACTAAGTCTCTGCACCCCGAATACTCATCTCCGAGAGGGTCCTCTCCATGAGCTACTGGTTGATACATCCATGTGTCATGCAAACTCATGTGGAAGTATCTCAAAGGATCGCCTCGTCGTAGGGGTCTCAACACAACAGATGACACATCAATCGGATGCCCGGTTTGTGAGTTATTAGCATTTCCGTTCTAGGGGCCTGGTTGGATTTCGGGTACAATCCAACCCGGACACACTCCAACTGCGTCAAAACCTCAGGAGGAGTTTTCCAAATGAACCTTCTCATCAATAGGAAAACCACAATGTCAATGACACGTCAATCGGACGTCCGGAGCTCAAGTTATAAGAGTTTCTGCTCCGAGGGCTCGGTTGGTTTTGAGTTCGAACCAACCTAGCCATTCCCAAACTTCGTCGAAACATATATTTTAATAATCTTAAATGATTGTCTCAATCCATGTAATCCTACGCAACTGACGGCGTGTCAATCAGAGGTCCCTAGCTCAAGATATGTCCATTTAACCAAAAAACGGTCCGAAAATAGGGGGTCTGGGCCCGGTCCGACCCGGCCCATTACACCCTGGGTCAGCCCGAACCGGGTGGACCTGACCTAGGTCCGAGTCTGGCCCGGTTGGGCGCGGCCCGGTCTGGCCGGGCGCTGGCAGCTCGGCCCGGCGCAGGCGGCCCTGCCCTGCGCCGGCGGTCCGGCCCGGCCGGCACGGCCCGGCCCGCGTGGCCCACGCGGTTGGCATTGCGGCTAGCCGATCTGGCGTGGTGGCGGCACCCAGTGGGGCCCTCCTGAGCCACAGATTGTGTGTGTGTGGGGGGGGGGGAGTGACACCCGCGGTTTCTATGAAACGACTGGCCCCTTGGGTGACCGCAGGACCCACCTTGGGTCCCGCCTCTTGGCGGCGCCGCAGCCTGCCCCAGCGGTGGCTCCTAGAGCTCCGGCGCGGCGCGATGGCGCCGCGCCCCTCCACCGTAGTCCGACTGTACTCTGCGGCCTTCCTCGGCCTCTATGGCGCCGCGCAGCTCGTCGAGGCCCGCTCCGGCCGCGGCCCTCTACGTCCCTGCACGGTGCAATGGCACCGCTTCACCTTCGCCGCAGCCTTGCATGGTCGCGGTTCCCTACCGATCACTGCATGGTGGAATGGCACCATGCGCCTCCGCCACCAACATCATCGAAAATCATCAAAGAATAGGGGAGGATAATCGGTCGTGTTTGTGCCGTCTGATCTCCTCTCGTTTTGATGATATCATGTGGCCAAACCTTAAGCAATGAAGAACGATGATATAGACTTGAACAAAATTAACCCCTGCCTCGAGAAAGATCCGAAGTTGAGAAGTTCCGTTGAGCTGTAGAAAGATAATGAAGTTGACATCAATCATTGCTCCCACCTCACACTTCATACCAGAGCTTGAGCATCGGAGACTTGTCGGAATCCAACCTCCGTTGAAGGATTGTTCTTCATCGAAGATCTTGGATGGCCCGTCGTTGGAGAACTGTTCTTCGTCAGAGGTTTAAAGTTCTCTCTAAATTTCTCCAGAGGTTAATCACAAGATTCTCCAAAATATTTTCCAACCCATATTAAAAAGAGCCTTCCCCTATTAATAAACATGCCATGCCTTTTCAAATTCAAAACACTTAATTAATTAAAGTGTTGGCACCATTAAAGATGGAGAGAGATGGTCTATTTATTAAGGGGGCTGTCACATTAAAATGAAGGGGTGTTAAAGGGGGTTGGAGAGTGTTATGGGAAGATGAGAGGTTGGGGCTTGTGTGGGCCCCACCTCTCATATATCCACACTTGAGAGAATTTATCTTCCTTAGATATAAAAATAAAATTGTTCCACAATTTTATTCACATTTCATTTAATCCACAAATTTTAACTTCTCCTCCCGTGCAAACGCAACCGTGGTAAAGGTCCCCTTTAGCAATTATCGGGGCTGTGGATTCATCATTGCCCTCAGATTTAAATTCGGAGAACCGATTAAATAGATAGAAAAACTCGCTCGTTCATTCACTTAACGTACCCGAACTAAACATCAGAAATTGATTCCGGACACACTGGGCCTTGTAATCAGGTGCTGTCAGAAACTGCGTACTCATAAAATTATAAGGTATTTAAGAAAAAAAATTCCATGAAATTTCTGGGTCTTTACATTACTCCCACCTCAGAGACTTATATCCCCGTAAAGCTATAACAAAATCTAGGGAAACTAAAGGAGGTACCGATCACGCATCTGAGCCTCCCGCTCCATGTTCTCTCCTGGGGGTTTTTGTGCTTCCAAAGAAAGCACACAAGAGAAATCAACCATCCTCGTAGGACCCACTCCTGTCGATCCTCACCCTCTACTAGAACCTCCGTGAATGTCGCCTCGTCATCGATGTCTAGCTCCCTGTGGTCGATGATGTGTGAAGGGTCATGCACGTATCTCCTCAGCTGAGATACGTGGATGACATCGTGCACCAGGTGAAACTGAGGTGGAAAGGTCAAGTGGTAAACCACCGAGCCTACCCTGATGAGGACCTTGAATGGTCCGTTGAACCTCATAGATAACTTTCCACCTCGGCCACATCTCTGTAGACCTCGTCGAGGTGAGACCCAAAAGAAAACATGGTCGCCATCCTCGAACTCCAGTGGTCTCCGTCTTCTATCAACATAGGATGTCTACCTGCTCTGTACAATCTTCATCCAATCCTGGATGATTTTCACCTTCTCCAGTAGCCTCGAAATGAGCGCACTGGTCAACCTCTTCCTCGGCTCCTGAAAACCTCAGCTGGCCTATCCCTGACCACACAAAGGTTTTTCCCCTTCTTCATCAAAGCTAAAAGTGGTGCAACAACTCTAGAAAACGTCTGGCTCAAATCTAAGTCTGGATGACTCTTGAGTGATCGACTGTACCCACTTATGCATGATTTCATCCTATGCTTCCTGGGGTTTCCCTTTCTCCAATCAAGGAAAAACCCATCCAAACGTTTTAGGTATACCACAACCTTTTTGCCTAATACAGTAAATCTGTGTATGAACTGTGGTTGCCCAGTCTATACCCAAACTAACGTCGTAAGGCCTCGACGCTGCCACCAAGAGGTTCTAACCGAAACTCTCGCCTCCAGGGTTAGATCACACCATCGGCGTAAGCGTGATTATTGAGTCTCCTCCCAAAGATATCTCCAGACGTGAGGGTCTAGTCAACGGCTAAACCGAAAACTCTATGTCTGGGAAAAGATTCATGGAAGGAAGGGATTATTCGTATCAATGTCTGTTGTTATGACAACTAGTAGTAGACACAGTCCGTACATTGAATCATTCCTAGAGCCCTTAGGTCACACTCCTTGACCGCATGTAGCTACTCTCTTCCCCTGCCCTCCTACTCTCTGAGCTTGGCAGGGACTACAAAGGTGGGTGGATGTAACATGTCGAAATGTAAACCACCACATGCTACTCTCCCGACTCTGCTTCCATGGCTGCTGCTCTTCAGATTCATATTTCTTTAACACATCCTATTCTTGAAACATTTTACATGCCCAAGTCTCCGAACCTGGTGCCATTTTCCCGCTTTCCCACTACTAGCCTTCACTGGCTGCATCCAATCAGCCAAAAATTTCTCAACCACAAAGGTCCTCTCTAGCACCCTATAATAAGTAGGAATGCATAGAGAAAGAAGTGTTGGCCCAGATGTCCATAAACACACCCCCCCTCCAAAGTTTGAGCCCTGAAGCACTGATCGTATCATAGTCATCAAGTACCAGGAATGGTCGGTACGCCCTGATGAATACTCGCTTACCGACAAGTCATCCTTCCGAAGTAGTATAAGCTCTAGGAAACTCTCATCCACCTTCTCAATCCTATCCTTAGATGTCTGTGATTTGGGATTTCCTTATAACCTTAGGGGTATCTGATGCTGGAACATGTGTAAGGTACTAATCCTACATGTGTCATCTACCAGTATCGCCGATAATAACTACTGCCAACAGGTAGTGATATAGTTGGCACACTACCTGAAGGTACTATCTCAGGCATCAGTTCACGTACCAAAGCCTCATTACAATATGAACCAACCTCATGGTCACTCACAGGGAATACACTGACAGCAAAGTCACCATCTTCTCTACTAGTGTCTAAACTAGGTGTATAACTCTAGAAATCGCCTCAATCTAGTCCACTGCTGCTTGGGAATCTGCCTCGCCTCGTAACATCGGAGGCCTCTACTGCTAGAACCCGTGCAACGTGCTCTGTCAGCGTGCACCATCCACTAGTACGGCTAGTGGAATCTGCTGCCTAATGGGTGGTGGTGCTGCTGGTACACCACCCGAAGGTTCCAACATAGAAAGAGGGCCCTCCACCGGAGTATCATCACTCGATGGGTCGTCATTGAGTACTCTCTCTCGGAACTCCATCAAATTGTCTGCGTGGAGACATCCTGAACAGATGCGACATGGTCAATTGATTAAAACATGGCGAGCTAACCTGGTTTGAGCTAACTTAAAAAAACTTTTGGAAACACCCAGGCAATCACTGTTTTTGTGCACTGAGTCAGAAATCAGTAGTCAGGGTCATTGTGTATGGATACGTCGGCCGCCTCACCAACACTGGACTCCCTGAACTAAAAACCACTCACGGTACACTTAACACTATTTTTTCACAAAAAGGAAATATCAAAGTCCTATGTCCTGTGGTAGAATCGACTCCTCTGATACCAATTTTGCATGACCCGTCCTTAGTGCCCGTGTTGTGACTACCCCAAACCCGCCTTCCATAGGCTAGTGGCTAGCGACTAGCACCAATGGCGTAAATCCCGATAACCCTTACATAGGTATAATCCCATACTTATACCTATGTTATCGAGTAACCCATCTCAATCATGAGTAAACAAAATGGTTATTAAATCAACGTATAACCACTAATTAGGTACATGCCCATACATATACTTAAGTTATGAAGTGACCGATCTTAATCATGAGGTAAACACAAAGGTCATTGACTCAGCTCAAACCAGGATTTTCATTAACGAAACCAAAACTGATGGATAACTACTCCTCTGTCGAATAAATTATCCATTTCATGACTCTGAGGCTCTACTCACTAACCATAGACTGCTGAGGTACTCCTCCTATCGAGTACACAGGTCTGCTGCCAAATACCGGGCGCTCTGTCCACTGAGGGTCTGCCGCCATAATACTGGGCGCTCCCCCTAATATCCTACAGAGGTACTCCTCCTGTTGAGTATGGCAGGTCTACTGCAAACTACCAGGCGCTCCATATACAGTGGGTCTGCCGCCAAATACCGGGCGATCTGTCCACTGGGCTAACCGAATCACTACGAGTCGAATCGGTCAAGTAGTCAATAGGTATACAGCTATTAGGTCTCTACACTCCATACGCTCGTCTCCAAGGGAGTCTGATCCATAAGCTACTAGTATATACATCCAAGTGTCACGCAAACTCTTGTGGAAGTATCTCAATGGACTGCCTCGTCTTAGGGGTCTCAACGCAACAGACGGCGCGCCAATCGGACGCCCGATCTGTGAGTTATTAGCATTTCTGTTCTAGGGGCCCGGTTGGATTTTGGGTACAATCCAACCCGGCCACACTCCAACTACATCCACGCCTTAGGATTAGTATTCCAAAATAATCGCCTCATCAAGTGGAAAACCACAAAGTTGACGGCACGTCAATCGGACGTCCGGAGCTCAAGTTATAAGTGTTTCCGCTCTGAGGGCCCTGTTGGTTTCGAGTTCGAACCAACACCGCCATTCCCAAACATCACCAAAACTTTGAGTGTAATATACCAAAATAACCGTCTCAATACAAGGAATCCTACGCAACTGACGGTGTGTCGCTCAGAGGTCTGTATCTCATGATATGTCTATTTAACCAAAAACAGTCCGAAAATAGGGGGTCTGGGTCCGGTCCGACCTGACCCAATACCGCCTGGGTTCACCCGAACTGGGTCGCCCCGACCCGGGTCCGGGTCCAGCCCGGTTAGGCGTGGCCTGAACAGGCCCGGAGCTGGCTTCCCGGCCCTATGCGGGCGGCCTGGCCCGGCGCTGGTAGCCCGGCCCGGCGCTGGCGGCCCGGCCCAACCAGCAAGGCCACCGCGGTCAGCCACGTAGTTGGCCGACCAGGAGGGGTGGCATCGCCCAGTGGGTCCCGCCCTAGCCGCAGATTGGGGGTGGTGTTCGCCCCCCAGTTTCTATGAAACGGTCGGGCTTAATGGCCGGCCCCTTGGGTGACCGCGGGAACCCCTTGGGTCCCGCCTCTTGATGGCACCGGCGGCCGGCCGCCCTTCAAGATCCGCAGTGGCCTTAGGCCGCAGCTTTCTTCCAACGGCGTGGCGGGAGGGTGCCGCGCCCCCCCACCACGGTTCGACTCTACTCTGCAGCCTTCCTAGGCCTCTCCGACGGAGCGCGGCGGCATCACGCCCCCACGCTGCGGCCCGCCCCAGCCGCGGCCCTCTATGTCGCTACACGGTGCCACGACACCGCGCCACCTTCATCGCGGCCTTGCATGGCTGTGGTTCCCTGCCGATCACTGCACAGTGCAACGTTACTGTGCTCCTCCACCTCCAACATCATCAATAATTAACAAAGAAGAGGGGAGGAGAATCGGCCGTGTTTGTGCGGTCCGATCTCCTCCTGTTATGACGATATCATGCGGCCAAACCTTAAGCAACAAAGAACGATGATAAATACTTGAACAAAAATAACCCCTACCTCGAGAAAGATCCACAGTTTAAAAGCATCGTCGAGCCGCAGAAAGAGAATGGAGTTTACGTCGATCATTCTGCCCGCCTCACACTTCATATCAGAGCTTGAGCGTCAGAGTCTTGTCAGAATCTGACCTCCGTTGAAGGATTATTCTTCGTCGAAGATCTTGGAAGGCCCGTCGTTGGAGAACCGTTCTTCGTCGGAGGTCAAAATCTGTATCTAAATTTCTCCATATGTTAACCACGAGATTCTCTAAAATATTTTCCAACGCATATTAAAAAGAGGCATCCCCTATTAATAAACATGACATGCCTTTTCAAATTCAAAACACGTAATTAATTAAAGTGTTGGCACCATTAAAGAGGGAGATATATGGTCACATTATTAAGTTGGTTGTCACATTAAAATTAAGCGGTGTTAAAGGGGGGGGGGAGAGTGTTACGTGAAGAAGAGAGGTTGGGGCTCATGTGGGACCCACCTCTCATATATCCACGCTTGAGAGAATTTAACTTCCTTAGATATAAAAATAAAATTTTTCCACAATTTTTTATCACTTCTTATTTAATCCAAAAATTTTAACTTCTCCTCCCGGGAAAACACAACCGCGGTAAAGGTCCCCTTACACAATTATCAGGGCTGCGGATTCATCAGTGCCCTCAGATTTAAATTCCGTGCACCGGTTTGAAAGATAAAAAAACCCACTCGTTCGTCACTGAACGTACCTGAGCTAAACTTCGGGAATTGATTCCGGGCACATTGGGCCTCAGAATCAGGTGCCGTCAGAAACTACATAATTTTAAAATTACAAGGCATTTAAGAATATTTTTTTTTGAAATTTCCAGGTCTCTACATTACTCCCACCTCAAGTATTTGCACCCCCATAAAGCTATAACACAATACAGGGAAACTAAAGGAGGTACTGATCATCCATATGAGCCTCCCACTCCATGTGCTCTCCTAGAGGTTCTCGTGCTGCCAAAGAAAGCGCACAAGAAGAATTGACCATCCTCGTAGGACCCACTCATGTCGATCCTCAACCTCTACTGGAACCTCCGTGAATGTCTCTTCATCATCGATGTCTAGCTCCCTGCGGTCGATGATGTGTGAAGGGTCGTGCATGTATCTCCTCAGCTGAGATATGTGGATGACATCGTGCAGCCGGTGCAACTGAGGTGGAAAGGTCAAGCAGTAAACAACCTCTCCTACCCTACTGAGGACCTAGAAAAGTCCGTTTAACCTCGAAGATAACTTTCCGCCTCGGCCACATCTCCGTAGACCTCATTGAGGTGAGACCCATAAGAAAACTTGGTCGCCATCCTTGAACTCCAGCGGTCTCCATTTCCTATCAACAAAGGATTTCTTCCTGCTCTGTGCAATGTTCATCCACTCCTGGATGATTTTCACCTTCTTCGGTAGCCTCAAAATGAGTACATTGGCCAACCTCTACCTCATCTCCTGAAAACCTCAGAGGGCCTATCCCTGACCACACGAAGGTTTTCCCCTTCTTCATCAAAGCTAAAAGTGGTGCAACAACTCTAGAAAAAGTCTCGCTCAAATCTAAGTCCTGCTGACTCAAGAGTGATTGACTGCACCCACTTATGCATGATTACATCCTGTTTTACTTGGGGTTTCCTTTTCGCTGATCAAGGAAAAACCCATACCAATGTTGTAGGTAAACCACAACCTTTTTTCCTAATACATTCAATCTGTGTATAAACTGTAGTTGCCTAGTCCATAACCAAACTAACGTCGTAAGGCCTCGACACTGCCACCAAGAGGTTCCTACTGAAACTCTCACCTCAAGGGTAATATCAAACTGTCACCGTAAGCGTTATTCTCGAGTCTCCTATCAAAGGTATCTCCAGACATGAGGGTCAAGTCAACGGCTTCACCGTAAACTCTAGGTCTAGGACAAGATTCATGGAAGGAAGGGATGATTCGTATCAATGTCTGTTGTTATGGAAGCTAGTAGTAGACACAGTGCATACTTAGAATCATTCCTAGAGACCTTGGGTCACACTCCTTGACCACATGAAGCTACTCTCTTCCCCTGACCTCCTGATCCCTGAGCCAGGAGTGGAAAACAAAGGCGGGTAGTTGTAACATGTCGAAATGTACACCACCACATGCTGCTCTGACAGCACTGCTTCCACGCCTGCTGCTCTGCAGATTCATCTTTCCTTAACACTTCCTCTTCTTGAAACATTTTACACGCCCAAGTCTCCGAGACTGGTGCCAGTTTCCTTCTTTCCCACTGATAACCTTCACTGGCTGCATCCACTCAGTCAATGAATTCTCACCCAAAAATTTTCTCTCTAGAACCCTAGAATAAGCAGGAATGCATTGAGAAAGAAGTGCTGGCTTGGATGTACTTAAGCACACCTCGCTTGGATGTCTGAGCCCTGAAGCACTGATCGTATCATAGTCATCAAGTACCAGGAATGGTCGGTACGCCCCGATGAATACTCGGTTACAGACATGTCGTCCTGCCGAAGCTGTATAAGCTCTAGAAAACTCTCATCCACCTTCTTAAGCCAGTCCTTAGCTACCTGTGAGTTGGGCTTGCCTCGGAACCTGAGGGGTATCTGATGCTAGAACATGTGTAAGGCACTAAGCCTACATGTGTCATCTACCGGTACCGCCGGTTGTAACTACAGACCAACAGGTAGGGATATAGCAAGCACAGTACCCAAAAGTACTATCTCAGGCATCGGTTCATGTACCAAAGCCCCATTACTATACGGACCAACCTCATGGTCACTCACTGGGAATACACCAGTAGAAAAGATCACCATCTGCTCTACTAGTGTCTAAACTAGGTGTAGAAATCTAGAAATCGCCTCTATCCAGTCCACTGCGGCCTGGGAATCTGCCTCTCCTCATAACATCGGAGGCCTCTACTGCTAGAACCCGTGCAACGTGCTCTGTCAACGTGCACCGTCCACTAGTACAGATGGTGACATCTACTACCTCACGGGTGGTGGTGCTGCTGGTACACCACCCGAAGGGTCCAACATAGAAAGAGGGCCTTGCACCGGAGTATCATCGCTCGGTGGGCCGTCATTGAGTACTCTCTCTCGGATCTCCAACTAACTGTCTGCGTGGAGACACACTGAACAGATGCCAGACGGTCAAACGATTAAAACCTGGTGAGCTGACCTTGTTTGAGCTGACTTAAAAAACATTTGGAAACACCCACGCAATCAGTGTTTTCATACACTGAGTCAAAAATCAGTAGTTTGGTTCCTTATGTATGGATATGTCAGCCGCCGCACCAACAATGGACTCCCTGAATTGACAACCACACTCGGTACCCTTAACACTATTACTTCATAGAAAGGAAATATCAGAGTCTTAGGCCCTGCGGTAGAATCAAATCCTCTAATACCAATTTGTCATGACCCATCCTCAGGGCTAGTGTCGTGACTACCCCAAGCCCACCTTCCATAGGCCAGTGGCTGGCGACTAGCAGGAAATGCGTAAATCCCGATAAACCTTACATAGGTATAAGCCCAAACTTATACCTATGTTATCAAGTAACCCAACTCAATCATGAAGAAACACAAAGGTTATGAAATCAACGGATAACCACTACTTAGGTACATGCTTATACATATACCTAAGTTATGAAGTGACCCATCTCAATCATGAGGTAAACACAAAGGTCATTGACTCAGCTCAAACCAGGATTTTCCTTAACAAAACCACAACTGAAAGAGAACTCCTCCACTTTCGAGTACATCTGCCCTGTCATGACTCTGAGGCGCTACTCACTAACCTTAGACTGCTAAGGTACTCCTCCTGTCTAGTACCACAGGTCTTCTTCCAAATAATGGGTGCTCCGTCCGCTAAGGGTCTGTCGCCATAATACGGGGCGCTCCCCCTAATATCCTACAGAGTTAATCTTCCTGTCGAGTACCGTGGGTCTACTTCCAACTACCAGACTCTCCGCCTGCGGTGGTTCTACCACCAAATATCGGTCGCTCCATCCGCTGGGCTAACCAAATCACTACACGTCGAATCGGTCAAGAAGTTAATAGGTCTACATCTACGAGGTCTCCACACCCCGTACGCTTGACTCCAGGAGGGTCCGCTCCACGAGCTACTAGTCGATACAAATAAGTGTCATGAAAACTCATGTGGAAGTATCTCAAAGGACCACCTCGTCTTAGGGGTCTCAACGCAACATACAGAGCGTCAATTGGATGCCCGGTTTGTGATTTATTAGCATTTCTATTCCAGGGGCCAGATTGGATTTCGGGTAAAATCTAACCTGGACACACTCCAACTGCATCCAAACCTTAGGATTAGTATGCCAAAATAACTGTCTCATCAATTGAAAAACCACAAAGTTTACGGCACGTGAATCAGACGTCCGGAGCTCAAGTTATAAGCGTTTCCACTCCGAGGGCCTGGTTGGTTTTGAGTTAGAACCAACCCATCCATTCACTAACTTCACCGAAACCTTGAGTGTAATATACCTAAATGGCCGTCTCGATCCAAGGAATCCTATGCAACTAAAGGTGTGTCGATCAGAGGCCCATAGCTCAATATTCGCCCGTTTAACCAAAAACGGTCCGAAAATAGGGGGTCTGGGCCCGGTCTGACCCGGCCCATACCCCCTGGGTCGGCCCAAACCGGGTCGACCGAACCTGGTTCTGGGTCCATCCCGGTTGGGTGCTACCCGACCGAGCCCCGCGTAGGCGGCCCGGCACGGTGCCAACAGCCTGGCCCGGCGCTGGCAGCCCTGCCCGACACGACGCTGGCGGTCCAGCCCTGCCGGTGTGGTCCGGCCTGGCCAGTGTGGCCCAACCTACGTGGCCCACGTGGTTGGCCGTGTGGCTGGCTGATGAGGCAGGGGGGCGGAACCCAGTGGGGCCCTCCCTAGTCACGGATTGGGGGGGGGGGGGGGGTGTTACACCCCCCGGTTTCTACAAAACAGCCGGTCTTAATGGACGACCCCTTGGGGGACCGCGGGACCCCCCTTGGGTCCTGCCTCTTGATGGCTTTGGCGGCCGGCACGGCCGACTGCCCTTTCAGATCCCCCGCAGCCTTAGGCCGTAGCTTTCTCCCACCGGCGAGGCGCGACGGCGCCACACCCCTCCGCCGCGGTCTGACTCTTCTCCGCGGCCTTCCTCGTCCCCTCCGGCGTTGTGCTACGGTGCCGCTCCCCACCGTCATGGCCCACTCCGGCCGCGACCCTCTACATCCCTGTGTGGTGCAACGGCACCACGCCGCCTTCGCCGCGGCCTTTCATGGTCGTTGTTCCATACTGATCACTGCACGGTGCAACGACATCATGCTCCTCTGCCTCCAACATCATCAAAAATTAACAAAGAATAGGGTAGTAAAATCGGCCATGTTTTTGCGGTCTGATCTCCTCCTGTTATGATGATATCATACATCCAAACCTTAAGCAATGAAAAATGTTGATAAAAACTTGAACAAAAATAAACCCTACCTCGAGAAAGATCCGCAGTTGACAAGAGTCGTTGATCCACAGAAAGAGAATGGAGTTGACGTCGATCATTGCACCCGCCTCACACTTCATATCAGAGCTTGAGCGTCGGAGACGTGTCAGAATCTGACCTACTTTGAAGGACTACTCTTTTTCGAAGATCTTGGAAGGCCCGTCGCTGGATAACCATTCTTCGTCAGAGGTTTAAAGTTCTATATAAATTTCTACAGAGGTTAACCACAAGATTCTCCATAATATTATCCAACCCATATTAAAAAGAAGCTTCCCCTATTAATTAACATACCATGCCTTTCAAATTCAATACACTTAATTAATTAATGTGTTGGCACCATTAAAGAGGGAGAGTGATGATATCTTTGTTAAGGGGGTTGTCAAATTAAAATGAAGGGGTATTAAATGGGGTTGGAGAGTGTTATGGGAAGATGAGATGTTGGGGCTCGTGTGGGCCCCACCTCTCATATATCCACACTTGAGAAAATTTAACTTCCTTAGATATAAAAATAAAAATTTTCTACAATTTTATTCACTTCTCATTTAATCCACAAATTTTAACTTCTCCTCCTGTGAAAACGGAACCGCGGTTAAGGTACCCTTAAGCAATTACCGGGGCTACGGATTCATCGGTGCCCTTAGATATCAATTCCGAGCACTGTTTCAAAATATAGAAAACCCTGCTCGTTCATTCACTGAACATACCCGAGCTAAACTTCAGAAATTGATTCCGGGCACACCGGGCCTCAGAATCCGGTGTCGTCCGAAAATGCGTACTCATAAAATTCCAAGGTATTTATGAAAAAATATCCATGAAATTTCTCAGTCTTTACAACTGGTGGGATAGAATGAAAAGAGATATTTCTGACTTTACTGTGAAGTGTTTGACTTGTCAATAGGTTAAATGAGAGAGGTAGTTATCGAAAGGGATTCTTCAGCCTTTACCGGTGATAGAGTGGAAATGAGAAAATATATCCATGGACCTTTTTGTGGGATTACGAAAGACATATCGAGGTAATAATGTAATATAGGTTATTATTGATCTATTGTCTAAATCTGCTCATTTAAATCCTATTCAAGATACTCTGTCTCAAGATCAAATTTTTCGGTTGTATGTTAAAGAGATAGTTAGGTTGCATAGAGTTCCCATGTCTATTGTATCTGATCGTGATCCTAGGTTTACTTCTATCTTTTGGAAATGCCTTCAGAATTCGTTGGGCATTGAATTAAATTTTATTATATCTTTTCATCCCCAATTAGATGGATAGTCAGAACGAACAATTCACAACATGAAGGATATGCTACGTGCATATTCACTAGATTACTAGGAATGTTGGAACAAACATCTTTCTATGATTGAATTTTCATATAACAAAGTTATTCATTCTAGTATATAGATGGCTCTATTTGAGGCATTATATTGTAAGCAGTGTCGAACTCTAGAATTTTGGGATAAATTAGGTGAAAGAAAGTCTATGGGACCAGAATTGGTAGAAGAGATGTAAGAAAAGGGTCAGTTGATTCAGAAGTCCATGAGAACTCTTCAGAGCAGGCAGAAAACTTATGCAGATAACTGGAGGAAAGATCTTTATTTAGATGTTGTTGATCATGTCTTTCTCAAAGGTTCTCTGTGGAAAATTGTGATGTGTTTTGGTAAGAAGGGAAAACTATGTACATGTTTCATTGGACACAATGAAATCCTGGAAAAAGTTTGATCAGTTTACTATAGAGTGAATTTACCTCCTTGTTTATCCCAAATACACAATTGTTTTCATGTTTCAATGTTAAGAAAGAATATTCCGGATCCATCTCATGTTTTGAGCCCAGAGGTAGTTCAGTTGTAAGAGAATCTCTCTTATGAGGAACTAACATTCCAGATTCTTGACCGAAGAGGCATGTTTTTCATAATAAGGTAATTCATCAGGTAATGGTTTTGTATAAAAACCATATGGTTGAAGAGACAACATGGGAATATGAAAATGCTAAGACGGATAAATACCCCCATTTATTTGATAAGTGAATAAAATTGCAAGGACGCAATTTCCAAATAAGGGGAAAGGATGTAACATCCCAGGTAAATAAAGGATTTGATATTTTTGTATTAATTAATATTTTTTAATTAAATATTATTTTTTCTTTAAATGGGATGCACTTTTTGATGGTGTTCCTGACACGTAACAATGGGTTTCTTCGAAGTCTAATGTTGCACACAATGCTGAGTCGTACTGAAAAATAATAATATAATATTATTTTAAATGGTAGTTAACGCCTAGCTATTGTATTGGTGGGAATGAATATAACCAACTAAAATATGATTATAAATGTTTGTTAAATGTTTTTACAGTTATCTAATAATATTTAGTGGCTTAAAATGTGAATGAATCTAATTTTAAGCATAAATACTCCAATATTCTTTAAATGGTCATTTTACTGCCTTTTTATGGTGAACCCTTTTCAAATGTAGTTTTTTTCACTTTAATATTTTCGATTTGAAAAAATAATATTCTTCTTTAGAATGGGGACATCAAAATTTACATTGGATTAAATTTTGGTATTTTTTTGACACTTTTCATTTTTTAATGAATAATGAAAAATACTATATTTTAATTAAAAATTGCCTTTTAATATTATTTATTTGTAAGGTTAGATTATCTTTTTAATTGGTTTTAAAGTTGAATTAGATTATATTTTTACAATATAATCAAATTTTTGTCAATTAATGTAACTTCACCTTGAAATTGGACATAAACAAGTGTCAATCTTTTAATAGTTATTATTTATTAAAAACATGTTTTTTTATTTTGAAAACATGAATTAATTTTAAATTAATTTCTGCCACTACTGTGTTTTGAATTTAAAAAAATGGATTCAATATTTGGAATCAGGAGGTCCAAATTTTGTAAAAATGTATCTTTTATTTTTATACATTATGAATATTTACTTCAATAAATATTTATTTATTTTGGTAAAAATGTAAAACTGGTAAATAAGGGTAAACATAATAATGTTATAATAATATTAAATTACCCTAACATGTGTCATAATACTATTGGTTGATATATTTTCCACCATGGGCATCCTTGGGTCGATTTTGGGACCCCTTGTATCCACTTAAGAGTGATAATGACACTTTATATTAATTAATTTAAAGTAAAGACAAAAATGACATAAACATATATCTTTTAGTAAATCAATTTTTACATGGGGTTATGTGTGTTATCTCTTATACTATAAATTTTAATTAGAAATATAAAAATATTTCCTACATAATGGTATTTTATTTATAATTTTTAAACATAATATAAATAAAATTATTTATGAAACAATGATGATGCACTGATTATATTATTAATGAATGATTTAAATAAATGAGATTATAAAATTTAAAAACTATCTAAAACATGTCAAATTATATTTGGATGATTTTATTTCTAACATGAGTCATATTATATTCTAATTAAATTTGTTTTGACCTTTAGAAACCGCAAATAATAACATAATAAAATAATATTTTCAAACATTCCTAAATAGCCCCTCCTCCCCTTATAAAAATCCATCACCTATAACCCATTACTCACACATCTAAATCAAATTGTATTGAACAAACTCAATCCAATTAATCTCCATACATCTCTCTCTTCCAACTAGAATCCTTACCTTAGGAAAAAGGCACTTTAATAAATCATTTTGGTTCAAATCAAAGAGAGTTTCCCGATTTAAAGGCAACTTCTTCTCTTAAGTTCTTTATTTTTATTTTACTTATCCAACCCCATAAATTCTTTATTACATTATTTTATGAAGAAAAACGTATGAAAAATATACTAGGTTGTTTTTAAGAGAATTATTCAGACTAAAATTACACACACCTCCATCTAATGAGTAAAGAACATACTATTTCTGTGGACGTTGAACTACTGCCTCACGAAATGATGATTGTTCAATTATCTTCTACTGCCTCTCATGGTGTCCATTATGATAGAAATATATTTATATGTGATATATATTATATTTATATTATATATATTCTTCTTCATTTTTAATTTATAGAATTCCATTATTGTTTCTATAATGGTTAAATGCGATAATTTCATTTGAGGAAGTACGGACTACCGCCCCCTCATAGTGATATGACTTGTTCATACAATAAATGGAACGTATAAAGGATGGGGTTAATGAATTTTTTTAACATATATAAAATATGATATTATAATGTAATTATAATATACCTATGTATCATTTGGGTTTAATTCCTTTAAAAATGAAAAAAAGAAATTAAAGTAGCATTCATGCATATGTACGGCTTACCGTCTCCATGAATGGTGAATTTCATTTTCATATATCCAAAAGATATGAACTATTATAAATACATATATACTAGATATATATGATTTATATGATATGTGAATCCTGAATATCATTCTGTATATAAGGGAATTTTGACCACATGGACAACTTGTAATTATAAGAAGTTAATTTTCGACTCAAATAAGAAATATCGACAAAATGACCATTATTGACTTAAATTATTATATATGGTTTATAACGTGGTAATAAGTGATATTAAATGAATAATAAACCAGGAAAAGGTTCTTAAGCAATTATAAATTAACATTAGTTTATTATTCAGGTGATTAATGAACGAACGAGTCAATTCGAACACGAGGAAATGGAACTTCTTACCCCAATATCCATTCTTTGGGTTGATATTATTTTTCTTTTTTATGTCATTATTTGATTATGTGAGAAATGAATTTTTATTTGTCATCATGTATTTATACTTTCTTTATCAGTCTTTATAGTGTATAAACATAATTGATCTATTTTATTTACAAAATAATCCATGTAAGGGACTTCGTCTTAATCTCCTTTCATTGTGGAATATTTTGATTTATACACGACTTTCTTTTATACAGTGTATAAACCAATTTTACTTTTCATTTAATTCAAAGGGAATATTTTTTCCATGTAACATTTTACTAAATGACAAAAAAAGGAATGTTTCTTTTTAACGTATGTGGTGACAACGACCTTTCTACCACCGTGAGTGTTATTTGATATTTGGCTTCTTTAACATGTCATAATTTTTTTAAAAGGAAAATAAACACCACATACCCTTTTTATGTATTTTGGTATTTAAAATGGTTTTGATAAATCATTTATTATTTCAATATCATGAGATGATATATTGTGATTGAAGTGCAGAAATTTTATCTTTCCTTTAGGCTTGTTTTATGTGTTATGGTTCTTGGGCATTGTTTATGTATACGAGTGGTTCTGGGATAAAAATAGGGCTGGTGAGACCGAGATAAATCTCCAATGCATTGTGAAACACGATGGAGGTAAATAGTAATGTTTCTATAAAGATATTTAGGGAATATACTGTGATGGGTATTCAAAATGTAACTCCCTATGTAGTTGTGAAAGATACAACATAAGTATGTTATGGATGCCACAAGTTACCATTAAGATTTATGTTTACTATGTTTTATTCATAAATATTATGATTTCACGAGGTATGTTAAAAGGATTTTGTTTTTATGGAATAATGTTTCCTTTGATTGTATTAAAAACCTTATTATACTTTTTATGCTAATCCCATGTTTTGAAAGGTTTTTCATTAGACTTTAATATGAATAGGGTCAAGGATGGGATCAAGGAAAAGTCATGTTGTCTAAAACATGGAACTAGACATGACTCTTTTTTTAAGAGTTTTTTATTTTATGAAAAAAATGAAAACTGAGTAGAAGTGTCTACTTTGTAATTTTTTTGAGATGTAATAGTTATGGGCTAATTCTCTAAAACTCTAAACCTGAAAAGATCATAAATGTGAATTCTTCATTTAATAGAATATTATTTAATGTTTTATGGCTGGGGGGTTATACAGAACCCCTAACAAGTATTGTGAGACCTATTCTTGAAATTGACATTAGTATTGGGTGATGGGGTTTTCTATTATGGTTGTTATGGCCTTGTATGTTCTATACTCATTAACTTGTCATGGATTTAAGAAATGGTAGAGAGGTGTGGTATTTCCTATAATAAATATGTGTACATGTATTTCTATTATCTAAAATTATTTGAACTGTTAAATACACTTTTGAGATATGTGTTTGGTTTTATAGAATCCATCCAAAATGAAAACCTTGAGTTGTATTCTATAAAGGCGGTGAAGACCATGCACCAGAGGGGGTAGTCCACGAGCCACTAATGATCCATCCTAATGATCCACCTATGGAAATTCCTGTTGTTCTTGACAAGGGAATCAATGCCCAGTTCTGATAATGATTTTTATGCATGTGAAAAATATTCAAGGTGTCACTCGACCTACACCAACTATGAAAGAGTTGACTCGGGAGTCCTAGTAGCAACAACCTCTAAACTATTCAAAGGATAGAAGACCTCATGCTACTGTGATATTGTGGGTGGCCAAAATTACTATTTTTGTGAATCTGGAGGCACCTCTAGATTATATGGCCAACTTCACATCTTATAATCTATTATATTCTTCCAATATGACATGATTTAGATAGATTTCTGGAAGATCTTGTATGACAACTTCTTTCCATAGACAATAAGGGAAAACCTAGTTAGATAGTTTATGAACCTATAGTAGGGATCCATGTATTTCATGGAGTACTAGGGTAATTTTACTAAGATATAGTGTCTTGTTCTTACTTTATATCGTAATGATCTTATGATTGAGAGGGGATTAGAGGATGGGTTGTTATACACCATCTGATCATATGACAATGTTTTTAGGATGACTACTATTAATGAGAGAGTTAATCTAGACCTCATTATTTGGTGGTATTTGAAGAATTTTGGTGGTTAAAACCTTGTAATTTTGGTACCTAGACATTCTTGTAGTTCTTCTAGTGGATGAAAGCAATGTTTTGAGGTTTCCTATGTGGATAGTGGCAGTAAATATCCCCATGATGACAATTTACTCATCTGTCACCAGTGTGGGAATCCAAGAGTAACATCCCTGGAAAATAAAGAATAAGATATTTTCATATTTATAAATATTTTTGAATTAAATATTAATTTTACGTTAAAGGGGATTCTATGTTCAATGGCGTACCTGATACGCAACAATCATTTTCTTTGAAATCTTACATTGCACACAACGTCGAGTTATACTTAAAAATAATAAAAAAATATTATTTTAAATGGTAGTTAACGCCTAGCCGTTATATCGACAGGAATGAACATAACTAACTACAATATGATTATACATGTTTGTTAACTGTTTTTACATTAATCCAATAAAAGTTAGAGGCTTAAAAAGTGAATGAATCTAATTTTAACCACAATTTATTTTAATAGGTCTATTTACCTCTATTTGATGGAGAACCCTATTAAAATGTATTTTTTCTCACTTTTATATGTTTTCTTTGTCAAAATAAAATTCTTATTTATAATCGGGATATCAAAATTTACTTTGGGTAAATTTCTGGTATTTTTCTAATAAAATTCATTTTTTAATAAATAGTGAAAAAAACTGTATTTTAATTCAAAACTACATTATAATATAATTTTTTATGTAGTTATACTATATTTTTATATTATTTTAAAGTTTAATTAAATTATGTTTTTACAATTCAATCCAATTTTGTTCATTGGAGGTAATTTTACATTGAAATTGAACATAAACAACTGTCAATCATTTGATAGTTATTATTTCTTAAAAACACGATTTTTGTTTTGAAAGCGGGAATTAATTTTAAATTAATTTCTCCCACTTCAATGTTTTGAATTTGGAAAAATGGATTCCGTATTTTTAATCATGTGTTCCAAATTGTGTAAATAGGTAACTTTTATTTTTATACATTATAAATATTTACTTCGGTAAATACTTTATTTACAATGGTTAATGGGTAAATCTGGTAAATTAGGGTAAAAAATAATATTATAATAATATTAAATTACCCTAACATGTGTCCTAATCTTATTGGTCGATACATATCCAAACATGGGAATCCTTGGTCGATTTTGGGACCCCATGGAGCCACTTAAGAGTGATAATGACACGTTATATTAATAAATTTAAAGTAAAGATAAAAATGACTTAAACATATATCTTTTAGTAAATAACTTTTTACGTGGGATTATATAAGTTATCACTTCTACAATAAATATTCATTTTAAATCTAAAAATATTTCCTACATCATGGTATTTTTCTTATAATTTTTTCAACATCAAATAAATAAAATTATTTATGACACAATAATGATGCAATGTTTACCTCATTAATGAATGATTTAAATAAATAAGATTATAAAAATTAAAAAATATCAAAAACCTGTAAAATTATTATTCGATGATTTTATTTATAACATTAATCATCTTATCTTATACATTAATGATTTTTGGACCTTTTGAAACCAAAAGTCATTATATAATAAAATAATATTTTCAAACTTTCATAAAGAGCCCCTCCTCCCCCTTATAAAAATACATCACCTCTAAACCATTACTAACACCACTAAAGCCCCATGGATCATCCATCCTCTGCCTAAATAATCTCCCTACATCCCTCTATTCCACCTAGAATCCTTCCCTTAGGTAGAAGGCACATCAAGTAAACCTTTTGGTTTAAACCAAAGGGAGATACCCAATTTAAAGGTAACTTTTTCTCATAAGTTCTTTTCATTTCTTTTACTTCTCCAACCCCATAAAATCTATTTATTAATTTTTTTTATAGAAACACCAATATAATAAATATAATAGTTTTTTTATGATAAGTATTCAAACAACACTTACACACACCTCCGTCTAATGGGTAACGAACATACTGTTTTTGGGGACGGCGAACTACTGACTCACGAAATGATGATTGTTCAGATATCTCTAATTTCCTCTCATGGTGGCCATTATGATGACACTTTATATATATATGATATATATTATTTTTATGTTTTCTTTATTCTTATGTATTTTTCATTTATACCATACCTTTATGGTTTCTATTATGGGTAAACGCGATAATTTCTTTTGAGGAAGTGCGAACTACCGTCCCCTCAATGTGATATGACACGTTCATGCCGTACATGGGATGAATAAAAGATGGATTTAATGAAATTATATATATGATATTATACTGGAATTATAATATACCTATGTATCGTTATGTTTCCATTCTATTAAAATACGAAATAGTAATAAAAGTAGCATTCATGCGTATGTACGATTTACCATCTCCATGAACGGTGCATTTAATTTCTTAACCCAAATGTTATGTAATATAATAAATAAATATATATACTAGATATATATATTATATCTATATCATGAATATAATTATGGAGTTAATGTAATTTTGACCACATGGAGAATTTATAATTATAACAAGTTCATTTTTGACTCAATCTCCAAACATCGAAAAATTGTCCGATATGAACTCAAATACTTAACTAATAGTTATAGAAATGTAATAAGTGATATAAAATGAATAATATAATTGAAAAATGTTCTTACGAAAGTAGAAATTAACTTATCCTAAAAATCATGAAATTAAAGAATGAATGGGTCAAGTCGGACATGAGGTAAGGGACTTAGTCTAAATCTCCTTTCACTGAGGTTTATTTTGATTTATACACAGCTTTCTTTAATATGGAGTATAAACCCCCTTTGACTTTTTATTTCATTCAAAGGGAATATTTTTTATACATGGCATTTTACTAAATGAAAAAAGGAATGTTTTTGACGTTTTCAACGATAATGACCTCTCTGCCGCCGTAATCGTTATTTTTCTTCCTCTATAATATTTAATTTTTTTAATAAAAAAAGGAAATCCAATATTCTATTTTCGGGTTTTTTGGTATTATAAATGGTTTTTGAAAAAAATTAATTATTTAAGTATTTTTAAAAGACTTATTGTGATTGTAAATTAAATGTTATTAGTGAAATGTTTATATTTTCAATATTGTATGAGTTATGATTTTATAATGGTACTTTGACATATGATGGTTGGTTACATGATAATCCAAATGACGGGTGGTGCTGTGATAAACCAGGATGGGTGGTTACGTTATAACATCCAATGCATTGGGTATGCATTTCGGCTATATGGATATTCTATTTATTGATATGTGTGTTAGTCAACCGTATGGTTATTCAATTTAAGTATGTTTATGTCTCAAGTTAACTTTATATGTTATGTGTTCTTTATATGGGTTTTATGGTAATATTTTGGTTACAAAATTGTAAGAAAAGATCTTTTATTTAGTGAAGAGTATTTAATACTTCAAAAAGGTGAAATGTGTTACTTATGATAGGGTATTTATGGTTTACTTATTATTTTAAAAAACTAACAGTTTTCTTTATTTGTGTATCCCATACTGAGCATTTTATGATCATCCCATGTTTTTGACATGATTTTCATAGGATATAATGTGGAATATGGTCATGGATGGGATAAAGGAAAAGTCATGCAGTCTAAAACATGGAACTAGGCATGACTCTTTTTTTCAAAGAGTTTTTATTTTATGAAAAAAATGGATAATGAGTAGACGTGTATACATGTAGTATTAAAGTTTATATGTTTATGCTATGACATAATTCTATAAAAATATAAATATAAAAAGATCCTCAATGTTAATTATTAACATAATTCAAGATTATGTAATGTTTAAGGCACGGGTCATTATACCAGGACATACAAAACACAATTGTTAATGGGATCTAGTTGAATGTAGAATCTATTAAAGGATAGGGAATATTCGTCACTTCTGTAGGACCATTTCATTAATGAATTGAGATCATGGTTCTAAAAATTCCACATGTTTCATAGCGGGGCCATAAGTATCTCTCCTAGAAGCGAGCAAGAATACCACCGGCCACTCAGGCCAAGGCAGGGGTTGAGGAAAAGGTACTCAAACTCTGGACATGTTGATCCAGCAATGTGGGCTTTCTCAGGTTAGTTAGGCTATTACTCTGGGCTGTTGTATGGGCCAGTTACATGTAGTACACCTATGTAGAAGGAGAACATCTCCTGAACTTTTACTATTTGAGGTGCTATTCTAGTAGCCTCCATGTCAGTGTCTTCTTAATTTTACATAGGCACATATCAATATTTTAAATCTAATGAAATCACGTAGGGCTTGGGCCTTGATATATAACAATTCTATGGAATGATGATGCTTGATACTTCATTTGGTATTCACTCATTGAGTGTTCTCCATTGTTCCGATTGTCACCTTGAGATAAAAATGTATCTCTTTGTATGGAATGTGTTCATCTTTTACATGATATGTTTCGTTGTAGTTATCAAGATGAATTGGTTAGTACCATATCGATCCCATAACTATTTTTATCATCATAGTGTGTTGTTTATATCACTAGATAGTGTTAGCCACATGCATAAGGGAAAATTAGACATCCAAGAGTCATGCTCGTGACATGAGAACTAGGGTATGGAAAGTGTAGAATCCCATATTCCCAATATATTCATAGATAATAAAGGGTTATGACCCACCATTTCCCTCATAGGGTTGATCATTTTAGGAACATCTTCCATGTAGACTTTCTTTGGCTACCTCTAGTGTGAGAGGTATAATTTTTCATTGATCTAGTTCTAAGAGTAGTACTACTGACCATTCCACCTTGTAGGATAGAAATAATGAGGATTCTGGAGATCAAGAAATAGTTAGAGGATATGGAGTATAAATTATTTATATCCCCATCACCTCACCTTGGGGTTCACTGGTCAATTTTGACAAGAAGGAGGATTGTTTCCTTATGCTTTGAATGGAATAAAGTTGATTGAAATAGCTCAAGAAAAAAGAATTTGTATCCACTACCTTGAATAGAATACCTCTTTGAATAGATCCTAGGATAGAGAGATTTTCCAATATTTATTTGAAGTTGGAATATCATCAGTTTTGTGTCAAATCATCTGACAAACCTCACAAAGCCTTTAGGAGTAGGTATGGTCTTTATGAGTACCTTATTAGGTCATTGGGTCTTAGTAACGCACTACTTGTTTTCATTGATCTAAGAATCAGGTTTTACACTAGTATCTACACACATTAATTTTATTATTTGGGGATACCATCTTATTATATTCATGCTCGCAATAGAACTAATACAACCATCTTGACATCCTGAAAAATACACTGTGATAGAACTATCTTTATGCTAAGCTCAGTAAATTCCACTTTTAGATTGGAAGAGTCTACTGAATGGGTCATATAATATTAGAGTATGGAGTTTTAGTAGACCTAGATATTATGAGAAATATGTTTTACGTGGATCATCCCAAGATAATCATTGACATACAGAGATTATTGGGGCTATATAGATATTTTATATGAATCATCTTTGACTTATAATGCCCAGAAGCACCTCTTAAAAGCATGAATAAAATAGGTGTAAAATTCACACGGTTAAGATCTCGTGAAGTAGCGTTTTAAGATTTTAATTGTAGATTGACTTCAATGTCAATCATGATTCTATTAGTGATTTTAATAAGCTATATTTTTTCCGTGATGCATCAAGAATTGAGGTGGAAGCTATCTTGATGCAGGATGAGTGATTTGAAGCTTTCAGGTCACATCTCTTGAGGCCTCATGAGTTGAATTAACCAAAATATTATATCGTTATATATGTTTTAGTTCATGATTTATGATATTGGAAATATTTTATAACTTTTATAGAATTTTGTGGTATTTAATGGTCACAAAAGCCTTAAGTATATCATTACATAGCGTGATTAGAATCTCAGGTAGTGTAAGTAGGTTGTGTACCTGAAATAATTTGATTTTAGTCTTTCATATATTCTTGGAAACATAAATGATATAACTAATTATCTAGGATAGAATACTTAGACACATGTGGGTTAGGAGGATAGTGTCTAATGGAAGCTCATGGACTTCTTTTCAGAGATACACATTGAGGATCAGAATGATCCTAGACAGACTGTCCTCATACACATAATAGTGACCTCTACCATCAATGAGTGGGTGAGGATGAGAATAATATCAAATCATTAAGGCCTTATCCTAATAGAAAATATATCATATTACAATTCAATTTTTTGAAGGACCATTCATGTGGATATGAATTTATGTTTTTGGGGGCATGTTTGGGTCCTAGCTAACATTAGGAAGGAGCTAATGTACGAATTCCATGCTTCATGATGGAAAAATATATTGTCATCTCTAAGATTTATTGAAAGTTACATTTTCATTATTTATGGCCTTTCATGAAACATGTAATAACATTTTTTGACTCAGTGTTCCTACTTTAAACATCTAATGGTGGAAAATTAGTGGTCACTAGAGCTTTTACAGCCGTTGTCCATTCCTGAGTGGAAGTGGTCTAATTTGTTTTGGTATTTTGTGATTGGTTTAACTAGATCACCCAATGGAAATTATATAGTTTGGATTTTAATTATTCATTTAATGGAGGACACACATTTTTTACCTATTCGAGGGATCTTTTTTATATATGAACTAGGGATTCTATACGTTAGGAAGGTCATGTATCTTCATGGTGCCCCAAGTTATATAATTTTGGATAGAGATTATCACTTCATGAATTTTTTCAGGTAGGGATTTATGAATGACTTGGGTACATATGTTATTTATAGAACAACATATCACCCAAATACCAACAGACAGACAGATAATACGATTCAGGTGTCATAGGACATGTTTGATATATGTTTCCTGCATTTTGGGGGTTCATGGGAGTAAATCATACCCCGTGTTGTGTTTTCATTCATTAACAGATTCTAGGATACAATAAAGATTGATTCTTATGAGGCCTTATTTGGTAGGCCTTTCCAATCATCTTTGTGTGGGTTAGTGGCTGGGGGCATATTTTCATGGACTACTTCTCATTCAGGAGAATACAGAGTATGTCCATTTGATCAAAAAGTTCATATTGATAGCTTAGTCTAGTCACAAGTCATATACCAACCATTTCCAATGGAATCATATGTTTGAAGTCATAGATTGGTTCTTACTGTTATTATTTCCCAGGTTGGTCCCACAATATATTCCCAGGTATGGTATGCTTTCTCTCCGATTCGTTGGATGCTTTGATGTTTTGAAAAAAAATAGATTCGTAGATTACTGGATAAAACATCCTTAGAGATAGATGTATATTCATGATTTAATTCACATATCTCATCTACATCGATATTATCTAGTCTCATAATAATTATTTCAACCCAATGAGTTTGATATGGATGAGGACTCTTCCTTAGAGGACTGTCCAATGTATATTGTGGATCAGATAAGGGAGACACTTCGAGGTGGGTCAATTACTTTAGTACAAGTGCTATGTGTGTATAGAAAATTACATGATTAGACTTTTGTTTTGTAAGTTGTCATATGATCTCAGTGTCCAAATTTTTTTTAAATGATACCTTCTTACCCACAGAAGGCCAACTTAGGGATGATTTTCATTAAGAAGGGGACATTGTAACAAACCAACATTTCTATGAGGTGTGAATCAATATTGTTAGGTTTAAATTCATTAGTGTATCCCTAAAAATGTCACATAATTATGTCACAATGAACAAGAGGGTTTCTAGGGATTTCTTGTATCCCATAACCTTGATGTTTTGGAAAATAGACTGGGGTCCCTATTTAGGAGAAACAGTGATGCCTAGAACACATAGATTTCCATACCCATGACAGGAACTATTGAATGGATCAGGGGGAAACATAATTTTATTCATCTACATGAGAAAAATAACATGTCTTTGTAGGTTTTATAGGGTTTTTATATAGTTCCTTTCACATGGTTTGCACATATTGGGGAAACCAAGCACCAAGACTTTGCGAGCACCCTCTTTAGATAGTGATGTGTGCATGATTGGGGCATCATTTGGACAACCGTGTTTGGAAACTGTGTAAACCTATCTAGAATTGTAATTTTACCCTTTTAACCAAAATGAAAATAATATCTTGCCTCCCTATTTCCACTTCTCATTACTAGTGGATGGGCAACCCTTTATCTCCCATGAGCACTCCCTTTATACTCTCCTAGGGATTTTTATTACTCCTTCATCAGTGATCCAAATTTATCGATGTTAGAATCATTGAATCGACATAGATAAGATCTTGAATCATCTTTCATCATATATTGGTTTCACTATATATCTATTGAGCTATTTTTTGTGAGATCTCATTCACCGTAATTTCATGGTGTTGAAATATTATTCATTTTTCATCCAATTTAGTTAAAATATAAATTCAGTATTGGATAAAGAGTCATCTAAGAATTAGATCCAACATCATTTTTTTTCATTTTAAATATTTTATGGAGAATGATGGTAGAGAACAGATCATATTATTGAGATACTAGTGGATTTTCTATGATCTATTGTAGTCTTTTTTATCATGTTATATATACATCTACCTTGTTTCCCATTTATTATATACAAGAATTCCATGAAATCAAATTTTATATGTCTCAACACTTTGGACTAGTTATTTATTATTTTTTGTTGGTTATTTATGATACAAATATTTTTATTGTATTTGTTTCCCCTATGAAATCTATTTATATATGCTTCCACTATCGCAGGTTTCTGGTCTGGTTGTTATTAGGTATGTTTCATTATTCTTCCACTATTGTCTTCTTATTTATTTTATCCACTCTTCTAATATGATATGAGGGTATTGTATCACTGTAGTACCACTGTATTCCCTTACTTTAAATCGATAACCTCTGGTGTATGGGGATGCGTGCATGAGTCTATGTGACCAACTGGCCCGAGGCACATTTTAAGTGGATCCTAGGAAAGGATTTTACTGAATGAGGTATCCTATATATAATTTATTCCATATATGATGTGATAATAGAAATAGGTTTGTGTAATTCCATTATTCACACTTCTTTGGTTTGGTACATAGAGATTTTGGTTGATCTATTGGCATGAATCTTCAACATAGAGACTCTTACTAGATGCGAATTAGTGATCACACAATACTGCATAGAGTGTGAACTAACTTTTGGAGGTGAGAGGTGTGAACTGACTCTTAAAGGTGTTATTTTTTAGGTATCTTTATAGCATCAAGGGGTCCTTAAGAATTCATCTTGAGTATAAACTAGTTATCTATAATTCATGCACTTGAAGACTGTTTCAGGAGAATGATGTGATGTGTCTGTAAGGATGGGATATAGTTTTACATTTTGTTGAAAAGGAACCTAGGAGGAGAAGGATGTGATATTTAATAAGAGGGTTTAACCGATTATTCACCAGTAATATAGAATAACTCTTATTACAGTGGATGTTATGGTAGTCATTTTCCTTTAGTATTTTCGGATTATGAGGTTGTTTTTCTTGAGGACATTCTATGATTTCCTCACCACCAAGAGATAGACTTCTGTATTTATCTACAACCTATGAATACCTAGATATCTACACTATCATATTAGATATATCCTATGAATCTTCTTATGTTTATGGTTCCATTAGAGGAATTTTAGAGGAAGGCATTTCTTAGGACTAGTGATTCAAGCTGGGAAACTGAAATATTGTTCGCCAAGAGGACGTATGGGAGCATGAGGTTGTGTGTAAATTACTTTTACCTATTCTAGTTGATTGTAAGGAACCAGTATCCACTATGAATTATTGATGGCCTATTTAACAAGTTGATATGGTCAAAATAGTTCTTTTGATTGAAATCGTATCAGGCTATCACTATCATGGAGTATTGGTTGAGGATATACTGAATACAGATTTACGATATCATTATGATTGTTTTTAGTACTTGGTGATTCCCTTATTTTTTAATAATTCCCCTATAGTGATCACGGTACTCATGAAATATATCTTTTATCCTTTCTTATAATTTTTTTGGCAGCCTTGATTAATGATATCCTAGTGTACTTGGCATGTAAGGAATAGTACACGAGACACTTAATGATGGTTTTGGACATACCATTAGATAATCGGCATTATAGAAAGCTCTCAAAGTGCTAATTATGAATTCATGAGGGACAATTTATGGGACATGTTATCTCAGAAGACAATGTATTAGTGGACGTAGAACATTTCGAAGAAGTATTCGCTTGGGAGCCACCAATGGGCATGCTGGATGTGTGGAGATTCCTTAGGCTGGTAGGTTACTATTAATGATTTATACTCGATTTTCCTAGGATATAATCATCATTGTTGTCTTTGACCCGAAAGGGGAATATTTTAATGTACATGGAGAGGTTTCAATAGTATATCTACGAGTTTGGGAATATATTTAAGAGTTCTCTAATCATAATATTTCTATAAGTTTGTGTCGAGTACGTAGTGTTATGTGATGCATCAGATATCAGGCATGGTTGTGTTGTAATCCATAGAAAGGAGGTGATTTCCAATGTTTCATGTTTGCTGAGACTGCATGAGTAGAACAATGTGACTCACAGTATTATGTTTGTAGTGGTAGACTTCACAAAAAATATGTGGTGACACTACCTGATGAGAGATTTGTTTATCATCTATATCGATCATAAGAGTCACAAGTATATATTGTCTCAGAATTATATTAACATGAGATTGAATCAATGTCTAGAGTTCCACCAAATTATGACATTGACATATTCTATACTCATTGGAAGTTGAACATGGAGCAGATTACCTTAGCATGAGATCTTGTTCAAAATTGTTGAGTGAAGCATTAGATATGATATCCTCATTATAGTTATCATTTATCTGTAGGGATGGACCATATTACCTCGGTTTTATGGTTGTTACCATTATAATTTTACAATTAGTTAGGGTGGAATAACATTGATATACTAACCGTTGGACAATGTAAATTATGGTATCCCTTGGATGCGCTCTAGATGGATTTTTGAAGGCGAAGAGCATGTCGTCCTTTTGAAAGGATGAACGATGGAACCAGTGATACTGTAGGAAAATGTTATGACAGAGTTTAATAAATCTACCATGGTAGTTCATCTAGGTGTGTAAAAGATGTACCATGACCTCCGACATCACTTTTGGTGGAAATGGATGACTAAATGAGTTACAGAGTTTGTATCTTGATGAATTAATTTTCAGAAAGTTAAGGATGAGCACCGAGTTCCAATGGGTTTATATCAACCCCTTAAAGATCCAAAGTGGATGTGGGATGATATATATATATATATATATTAGGATTAGGTTCTCATGTACATCTATAGGATATGATTTTATCTAGGGAGTTTAGACCAATTGACCATGTTGACCCACTTCATAGCTATTCGATAGTAGAGTTCAGCTGAGATATTAGGATTATAGTATGTAGAGGAGATAATGTAACCCTGTATAGTTTCCTTGAAAATAATTTATGACCATGATACTTTCTTCACATCTTAGTTATAGAAGGGATTTATGATTCCCATTAGTAAGAATTTAGTTTTAAGAATATCATATTACCCCCAAACTGAGTGGGGCATTTTTGTCCTGGTGGACATGTTATGTACATTCAAGTTAGACTTTGGATGTAGTTGTGAGGATCACCAACCCTTGGTCGAGTATACATACAACAAAAAATACCATTCCACCATTGGAATGGAACTATTTGAGGACCTTTATATGAAACCCTATAGGTCACCACTATATTGGAATGACCTAGGAGAGTTGGCACTTATGGGCCCTCAGTTGGTGTGAACCATGATAAAGAAGCTTCAGATCAATGATTATTATTTTAGGACTACAAATGACCATCATAAATCTTATGTGGACCGAAAAAAGAGGCCTTTGGAGGTCCAAGAGGGATACCAACTATCCCTAATAGTCTCATATTGACTTGGCTTGTGGAGATTTGGTTGGGGCAGAAACCTATCTCTAAGATTCATTGGAACAATCCAGATATTGATTATTATTTTTGATGTAGCTTTCTGATTATCTATACAGTCATAGTTAGAACAAGTACACAATGACATTCATGTGTCACAGCTGAAGAGGTAAGTGTACAAACCATCACACCTTATTGACCGAGGTGATTAATATATTGATTATGGAGTTAATTTTTCAGATTATCCTTTAGATATTGATGATCAACAATAGAGGATGCTCTATGGGTTAGTGATTCCATTAGTGAGTGTCATATGGTAACATAGAAATATTCCAGAGATGACCTAGGATGGGGAGACCTATATGCATGCTCAGTAATTCATATATTTTTGTAGCTTCTATTTTTCATTGTGAGATATAAATCCCTAAGTTTCAGAGAATGAAATGTCTATTATTTTTCATGTAAATTCATTGAATATATGTAGTCAAATTTTCAAGACCAGGTGATGAGACATAATTTGATTCTAAGGTTCAGTGAGACTAGAATTAATGTTTAAAATATAATAAATTTAAAAAATTTAACACACATGATGTTATCCTAAAAAAGTGGAATAACATATAAATGGAGGTTCATATAAAAAATAATAGGCCTCCATTGAATTTATAGCATTGGGTTTACTCTAGGTGCGATATAATCTCGAAACACATTAGACGCTCCGGTTGGGAACGATCTTGGGAAAATGTTTAAATAAATAACTTACATTAAAATAATTTAATTATATAATTTTTAAGGCCTATCAATGTCTATAAATATGATACTACGGAAAAATACTAGGGTTAGTTAAAAACCCTAGGGATTTTTGAGAGAGTGTTGGAGGATCTAAGAAGAACAACCACCTGACCATGGATTGTTGATTGGTGTGAATCATAATTTGAGGATCTATCCAATGATAATGACACACATTCATTCATCACCCGAAATCAATCCATATCATAGTTATGTAGTTTTTTATGTGTATTTATAACTATTTTCTTATCTTGTGATGAATGAAAATTAATAGTCCTTTGGATTAATTTTTAAATATATTGTACTGCACGTACAATTATATTTGTATAAAATTAGGGATAAATATTTTCTTTGTTTTGGATCTTCATTCGTCATTCAAAGATAATCAAATTTGGCCCTGATAAATATGGTCAATCAATGTGCACTAATTTGTTAGTGAAATGGATTAATATCACAAATTCCGGATGGGGTTGATAACATGATCGATATACAATAATGGTGATGATAGGTAAGGATAAGATCAGGGACATGTGTGTGTAGTTAGGAATTGTAATAGTAATAGTGGTCTGACATGAATTATCATAAAATGGGATGGCCGAAAATCAGATCTACAAGGACGATCAAACATTGAAGACCTAGATTCACAATCCACAAGTAGGATATGTCTCATATTTGGTAGAAGTGCTGATTGATTTGGAATCCTCCTGTTAAACCTATGCATTCAATAAAATTCCAAACTAAACAGTGTGTCTTTCACTTACACACACCATGTATGGGGCCCTGGATATAATTCTAGTGTTCAGTGTGGAGTTATGCATCAAACTATATGTGAGCACTATCACATGGAATGTGACTTGACTTAGGGGATCGACCTGTATCGCTGATGACACAAATCCATACATACATGGAAACAACCAAATATACACATAAATGGAAATCCATACACAAACATGGTCTAGAGTACATGGGGTTAGAAGTGATGTTTAATTAGACATCGACCCAGGCAGAGTCCACGATACATAGGTATAACCCAATTCCAAAGGGACACACCATTTCCATATAGTACACATCCTGTGCTTTTTCAAATATGGATTGGAGACCTTGTTCGAATTGTCTTTGAAAATATTCTTTAGGGTATATTATCATGATCTATTCCATGATGGTTTAGTATGCAGATATTTTCTATTTAATATGATGTTGATTCCATATAAGGAACTTTAGTCCTTTATTAAGATTTTGGTATCATTTATTTATGTCATTATCGATTTCCTATATCATCAGAATTACCCTAGGTGGGTTTCTTGTTATCTTTATGACCAACCCAATGAAGGAATCGTTTCCCTATATAGAAAGTTAATCCATATTGGGTTGTTGTACACCCCATTGACATCGATGTGATATCTACTTATGTATCAATCTATTCAGACATCCATCATGTATGTCTTATATTGATACCTAACGAGAATTAAATCTCTAGATGGATTCCATTAGTGTTATTTGACTCATGGATATTATCCTCTCAAATGAGTGTTAAAAGGAACCTTCAAGCATGAATCCTACGATGCATTTATAGTTGTGATCTTACCTTGAGACTGTCTATCTACATTGAGTTTGTTTGGATGTTCTTATTATATATGTCATTGACATATACCTATGATGATATGAATATTATTCTTGATGCTATATTCATAGTGATTTTGGGTTGTAGTACTAGGAATTTTTATACTAACCCATGCACTAGATTTTATGGCACATGGAAAGTCTTATGTAGATGACATACCTTTTGATGAGGTCCTAGAGGCACTAGGATAAGCTAGATATTATTTTTCTAGAAACATCGAGGTGTGTTCCAGAGGTTACATTGATAGAAATATTCACCATCTTAACAAGATATATTTGATTTTAGTTTCTTTTGGTAGGAATATATTTTTTCCCTTACATTCCATTACTTTTTATTGTTCACTGATTGTGGGATTTTATATGTAAGCAAGAATGATTATTGGTTGTTTTGATTTTTATAATTTTATGGCCTCCCAGATTTGTGTGTTTTTAGTGTTTTATCTTATTACATTAGGATAAGTCCACCCATGTGTGTGATACTCCTACGTGGAGTTGGGCGCCATTCCATGGCCAAATGGAGGCGGGCATAGGGTAGTCATGGTTTGGGCACGGTTGGGAGGGGTTGTGGTAGAATTTTTGTGTGCTCATAATTTTAGGGGATACAATAATATATAATTTATGGTTAAAGGGTCTATATTTATAATAAAATTATATATTCCAAGCTATAATTTTAAATTATTGAATTGTACTGAAATATAAATTAATGATATTTTATGTTATATAATGTCTTATTAAATGTTTTAAGAATTACAAAAATAATTATATAAATAATGCGTAATGGAAAATTATTGAATATGTTTTCCATGGACCATTGGTGATCTAATAATTACCTTAAAGGTAAATTTATAACCTATAATGATTCAAATTTTAGTTACCATGAATATGGATAAAAAGTGTCAACATGGTTTAAACTAAATAGATAAGGATTAAAATGAACTTAAAACGGTTTAAATCTTATTAGACGAGTTTACTTAAACCCTAAATCATATTTACTTTTATCATAAGACAATTTTGAACAAAATTTTTATAAATGTGAATTTATAATATTTCAATGTTTTGAAAAATTATAAGACTTACATTCCCCAAATTATAAAAGGTAACCCCCTCTCCAATCTTCAACCAATATTCCAAAGACACATAACTCAAAAAATAATTGAAAACCCCAATTCGAAAAATCTACTTCCTTTTTTTTGGTGTTTTTCATCTTCAAATATCATCCCTAGGTCCCTTAATGAGATATCTGAATGAGGTTCTTCAAGGAGAAGATAATCATCTTAACCAAGAATTTCTATTTTATGTATTATTTTACCTCCTTATTTTATTTTATAACTATTCTGATAAAATAAAATCATTATTTCAAATATAATATGTTATTATGTTGAGTTCATAACCTTTATCCATATCCTTACCATCACTTGTCAAATGAAAGTATCCCTCATGTGTACTTGTGGACTACTGCCACCACGAAATGATATAATGCATTTCCCATCGCCATATTTCTAGGATGGTTTTTTTATTGATGAAATGGTTATATATAATTATTTTGAAAAAATTATCCTTCTATAATTATAATAACATATTTACCTTCTTACACTTTCATCTATTGGTAAATGGTAATGTCAGTCGTGAATACTTGTGGACTACCACCTCCATGATGTGATGTGATTAATTTTTCATTTTTGATTTACATGGATGGTAAAAAGGAATGATGTAATGAATAAATTTTATACATATGATATTATAATTAGTCTTGAAATGAAAATTATTACTTACCATTCAATTGATCCATCCGTTGAAAATTGGAATCATCCCTACTACATATGTACAAACTATGATCTTCGCGAAGTAATGTTGTTAATTTTTCATCATCAATTTATATAAATAGTTATAATAGATTATGTAGTGAATAAATACGATTCTTATGAATCGATTTAAATTTTTTATATGGAGGAACCATAATCAAAATAAAAGGAACAAAACTTTAAAATAGAAATATATATGAAAAAAAGTAGTTATCAGAAGGAGGATTTAATATAATTAAATATTGTTAAAAATTAGTGAGAATATTTTAAAAGTAAATTATATGAAGTACACGATGTGGTAATATTATTCTTTAATAGATTCATAGTTTATCTAAATTTATTACACAAGTGTTTTGATTTTATATAAAGCAATATAGAAATTTAGGTTTGGGTTTCTCATCTAACTTTTGTTTGTGAGATATTTGTCATATTCACCCATTGTTTTCTTGTGCGGTGTATATAATACCCATGACTAGATTTTAATATGATTATCATGAAAATTATGTGTATTTAAAAATCCATCTCTATATCTATATTTCATGATGTTTTAATTTAGATATTACTAAATTGGTAAGGGTTATGATACGATCGCATTAACTTTCAGGATTGTCAGTAATTAATTTATATTGAGGGAAATTATATAGATTTATCCTTTAAAACCCATATAAATTCTTATATATTTTTATTTATATATTTTTTATGTATTATTATTTTACTCTCTTTGGTATATAAACATATCAGGAAAGCATTCTTAATGGAAGGGAAGCCTTATTCCTCTTTGGTCACAAAACCCTTTATTCCATGTCCATATTCCTCAAAATTGTTTTATAAAATTTCTTAAATGTACTTAAAATGAATTCAATATGACATTTTCACTAAAATTAAATTTATTTATAATGTTTTTATTGAATATTTTCTCTGAGAAAGTAATTTTTTACTTCTTTACAAAGGTTTGAAATGATTAATTTCATTTAAAAAATACATCAAAAAAAGATTTTCCCACTATCATGATTGTTCATCGTTTTGAATATTCCATTAGAATTTTTCATTGACATTTTAAATGAAAATTACTTGTGTAACGTTTTAGGAATTTTTAGTGAAATATTATCAATGTAAAATAATATTTTTCTCAATTTTTTAAATAAATGTCCAAATGATCTTTTAATGTTACATTTCATCTATGTCAACATCCTTTGAAAATTTTTATTCATCATTTGGGATAAAATATAATGAAACCATCCATATTATTTCTCTTTATGGATTCTTGTTATGCGATGATTGTAACATCCTATTACTTTGATCGGGTTATTTTTTCTTCCTTTTATATGTCCCATTTTGATTAAGAATCCTTAAAAACAGTTTTATGGGGTTTACTATAGGTTTCATGTTGTGTACCGAAAGTACACACCGTGTACCTGAAGTACACTATGTGTACCTAATATACACACCATGTACTTCAGGTCAGTTTTATGTTGTTATGTGGGGTCATGCTGTTAGATGGTACACATCGTGTAGCGGTAAAATATTTTTTTAACCCGGGGAGATAGCTTTTTTCGCGTAAGTTATCCAGCATGGACTTCAGGTCCTGACCAAGGGGTACACGTTGGGACCTGGAAAACACCAAATTTAAAGCCATTTTTCAGGAGTTTTGATAGGTCTTTTCCTCTCCAAACATCATGGCTCTCAATCCTAGACTCTCCCTAGGAATTTTTCAGAGGCATCTCACCTTCCGAATGAAGGTTCTGGGCGCAGCGAAAGCGCGCGGGTAGATGTGCCCACTTGGTTTTTTATCATTATCAATGATCAATCCGGGATCAATACGATGATAAATGCCAGTCTCCATGGATCGAATCACAGAAAAAGACAAAGAAGAAGGTGTGTCCCAGAACCACAAACAAGGACCGTTACAGTTGATTATAATTAATTTAATCAATTGAAAAGAAATACCTTTTGGGTGTTCTTTCTTCGTTGATGTTCTTGATCACATTCCGATGTGATTCGTTGTTGCGTCGCAGAAGCCAAGTGTAGACTTCCTCTAGAAGTGATCCACACATGTACCTCGTATCTCGGGACGTCTCCAAAGGAGTCTTCGGGTGCTAGCATGGAGAAACCTTTTGTTGCGTTGTCCTCATTAGATCGTCTTGATCCGATGGAAGAGGATCTCTCTCGGTCTTGAGAGAATTCTTGGAGGAAGAGGTTCTTTCGGCCTTGAATGAATTCTCTAGAATTATTGTGTTAGGAAAAGATTTGGGGTTGTGAGGATATTTATAATTGGGTGTGTGGGGTTATAGAGTTATGACAATAAATAAACATGTTACATGTTTTATTTATTTCATTAACTCTTATTGAAAACCCCATGTCGAATAATTAATTCCTTGACATGCGCCCATGCTGATTATAATAAATATCATTTAATAAAACAATATTATATCCTCAAAAACCTGACTAGAAAAACTACACGACGTGTATTAATAAATACATGGCGTGTACTTGTTTTTCATTGAAAACTACACGGTGTGTACATTAAATAGTACACGGCGTGTACTTGTTTTCTAAATAAAACTACAAGGCCTATAATCATTGATACACGGCGTGTACTTGTTTTATTTTATTCTTCTCTTCCAACATTAAAACGATTTAGGCTTCCTTGATTAATTATTAAACCACGTACGGGAATAATATTTATTCTACTTGAGATACTTGAATACACTTAGTGTGTGACCCTCTAGGCCTCTTTCTCGTTGGCATTAGGCGGGCTTTCCTAAAGTCCAAGATTACTGTCTAGCAACGGTTCAAGGCACCCAAGAGAAATAAGTTGAAGTCGCATTGACGTATCACCTCATACGAACACTTACTATGTAATTTAATCTCTTTGTCTCGATATCTCATCAAGTTGGTTTCATGGTGGTGTCATAAACCTATATACTTGATCCGACATTCTTTGACTACCTGAAATAAAATCGTTGTTTACACCATGGCCATGGAATTTAATGTGACAGTTCTATTTCAATAAAAGGGCCGAGATATCACCTTCAATAAATGGAAGGGACAAATCCTTCCTTGACTTATCCATTAACAACATGTCACTCATGACGCACCCAACGTAACCTACTTCCCGCCAACTGTCTGCGTGACGGTTTTCGTCAGTAAATCTAAGTGCGCGAGTCATGACATAAGTTAATGATAATCTTCCAGTCTAAGGACCATTACACACGCTCATAGATAGCAATGTCCAATGACACGAAGACATGCGGAATTTCTACTGGCGGGTCTATTCTCATAATCTCCTATCTTAGAGATTACCAAGTGCGAACTCCATGAGAGAGAGTCTCGTCTTCTTACGAGTACTCACACATGATTGTCTGTATACTGTGTGTCCTATCATAGTATGACATCCAACCGCATAACTTTATTTAAGAATATTGTTATAGCATTTCAAGGTTCTCATCATAGCGGGGATCTTCCATGACCTTATCAATGAAACAAATATTCCCGGACATTATTATATTATAATCATGAAGAACAATGAACAATATATAATAAGTGAACATTTATGTAATCAAAGTAAAAAACAGTTGGTTCTAAGGAAACCAACCCTAAAAAACTCCCACTTGGACTAGAGCCAACTTCCTACGACTTTTAGTCTGCTAGACCTCACATGATGATCATGTTTCTGCTGAGTCAAGGCTTCAGTCAAGGGGTCTGCCACGTTGTCTTCCGTGGAAATATTGCTCACTGCAACTTCACCTCTCTGAGAAAAATCCCTCAAGAGATGATAATTCCGAAGTATGTGCTTTGTCCTCGGATGTGACCTTGGATCTTTTGAAAGTGCCACCGCTATAGTATTATCACAATAGAGTGTGATAGGATCTTTACTGCTTGGTACTACATCCATCTCTTGGAAGAAGCTTCGCATCCATACTGCTTCTTTAACTGCCTCAGAAGCTGAGATATACTCGGACTCCACTATAGAATCTGCCACCAGACTCTACTTTGATGTCTTCCAGCTCACTACACCGCTATTCAAACTGAAGATGTATCAAGTCTATGACTTCATGTCATCTTGATTAGTCTGGAATCTAGCATCTACATGTCCTCTGATGACTAGTTCCTTATCTCCTCCATAAACCAGGAACATATCCTTAGTACGCCTCAGATATTTAAGGATAGTCTTGACTACCATCCAATGGCGGTCTCCTGGATCAGCTTGATATCTTCTTGCCACACTTAATGCGTAAGCAACATCTAGCCTCGTACATAGCCTAGAATACATGACTGACCCAATCGTGGATGCGTAAGGGATCCTTTCCATTCTCTTTCTTTCCTCATGTGTCTGGGGACACATTTTCTTGGAAAGATGAATGCCATGTGACACTGGCAACAATCCCCTTTGGGATTGTTCCATACTGAATCTCTTCAGTATCTTGTCAATGTATGTACTTTGACTCAGGCCCATCATTCTCTTAGATCTATCACTATGGATCTTGATCCCAAGAATATATGCAGCCTCTCCCAAGTCTTTCATGGAGAAGAATTTATGCAACCATGCCTTAACTGACTGTAAGACAGGTACTTCATTTTCAATCAGTAATATGTCATCAACATATACTATTAGGAAGACGACTGCACTCCCACTAAACCTCTTGTAGACACAAGGCTCACATTCATTCTTAACAAATCCAAATTCCATGAAAGATTCATCAAAACTAATCTTCCATGACCTTGATGGTTTCTTTAATCCATAAATGGATTTCTGAAACTTGCATACCTTGTTGGCATCCTTTGGAGTCACAAACCCTTCAGGTTGTGTCATGTAGACATCTTCCTAGAGGTTCCCATTAAGGAAATATGTTTTGAAATCCATTTTCCAAATATCATAGTCATAGTAAGCGGCAATGGCCAATAGGATTCTGATGGATTTAAGCATTTTAACCGGTGAAAAGGTTTCATCATAGTCAATTCCTTGACGTTGTCTAAAACCTTTTGCAACCATTCATGCCTTATAGGTACTGACTTGCCCCTCCATGTCCAGTTTCTTCTTGAATACCCATTTATTACAAATAGGCTTTACATCAACTGGAGGATCTACCAAAATCCAGACATGATTTTGGTATATAGAATACATTTCAGAATTCATGGCTTCTTGCCACTTGGCAATGTCTGTGCCTTCAACTGCTTCCTTGTAGGTAAGAGGATCATCATTGCCAACCAATAATGAGTCACCATCCTTGGTGACAAGAAAACCATATCTTTCTGGTTCTCTTACCTCTCTCGTTCTTCTACACAGTTCTTGTGACTCTGGAACAGATTGTTCTACCATAGGGCTTTGTGGAGTCTGTTCTTGTAACAACTCTTGTGTATCTTGAGCCTCGACTTCATCGAATTCTATCTCGCTCCCACTATCTCTTTTGGAGATGTGATCCCTCTCAAGGAATATGGCATGTCTTACCACTATAACCTTTTTGTCTGAGGGGTTGTATAGGTAATATCCACTTTTTTCCTTGGGATAGACTATAAATATACACTTTGTGCCTCATGGAGAAAAGTTTGTTACCTGAAGAGGCCTTAACAAATGCTTCTATACCCCACACATGTAAATTCGATAACATGGATTTTTGTCCACTTCATAACTTGTATGGAATACCATTCATCGATTTAGTTGGTACTTGGTTTAGTATGTGTGCTGCTGTTTGTAATGAATATCCCCAAAAGGATAATGGAAGACTCGCATGACTCATCATTGATCTCACCATGTCCAACAAGGTGTGGTTCCTCCTTTCACTTACACCATTCCACTGAGGTGTGTAAAGAGGAGTGAGTTGAGATAGAATCCCAACCTCCCGTAAGAAATCAATGAAGTCGTGATTAAGATATTCTCCTCCTCTTTTTGAGCGGAGTTTATTAATATTCTTACCAAGATGGTTCTCAATTTCATTCTTTTATTATTTGAACCGATCAAAATAATCTGACTTATACCTCATTAAGTAGATATATCCATATCTACTAAAATCATCAGTAAAAGTTATGAAGTAAGAGAACCCACCCCTTTCTTCAACTGGAAATGGTCCACACACATCTGTGTGAACTAATTCTAGAATCTATTTAGCTCTTTCACCTTTCCCACCAAATGGGTCTTTCGTCATTTTGCCTTGTAGACATACATGGCATACACCAAGTGGTTTTAGTTTGAAAGAATATAAATACCCATCTTGATGTAATTTTGTCAAACGTTTCTCATTGACATGACCTATCCGGTGATGCCAAAGTTGGGTGTGGTATGAGTCATGTGAATAAACTTTGTTATCGATTTCCATAACTTGGTTTGTGTAGTCTAACACATAAAGGCGGTTATATAAATGTGCTCTACCAAAACAAATGCTATCTTTATAAAAGTAGCAACATCCATTTACAAACATGAATATGAATCCATCAGTATCTAATCTGGATACTAAAATAATGTTTTTAGTAACAGAAGGCACATAATAACAACCTTTCAAAACCAATACCATCCCAGTAGGCAATGTGAGGTGGTAGTCTCCGAAAGCTACAACAGCGAGTCTGGCTCCATTGGCTGCTTGTAGATCCTCCTCACCTCGATCAATCTTTTTTAATCTACTTGGTTCCTATATTTGGATACAGATGTTATCACAAAAAGAAGTATCTAATACCCAATTAGTAGAAACCAATAGATTTCATTTGATAACAAATGCACCTAAAGCTTTCCCTTGCTTCCTTGGATGGGTGCAATTTTTCTTCCAGTGGCCCTTCTTGCCACATGAGAAACAAACAGAATCTTGTTCCTTTGCCTCCCCTTTGATCTTCCTTTTCTTGGAAGGCCTTGAAGAAGATTTGGGGTTAAAGCTCTTTTCCTTCCCTTTCCTTTTATTCACCATAAGGACATAATGTTTTTCAGAGTTCAAGTCGTTATCCACTTGGCGAATAAGGATAAGAATATCAAACAGATACTTCTCGATGTTGTTCATGTTGAAGTTAACAACAAATTTTGAGAAGCTCTGGGGGAGTGATGTAATAATGAGATCGGTACCCAGTTCTTCGGGGATTTTAAGCCCTAGAACCTCCAGGAGCTCAATGTAGCCAATGAACTTGACTACATGAGGCCCAGCTGGGGCACCCTCTCCAAGCTTGCCCTGAAATAGAGCCTTGTAGATCTCAAACCTTTCTTGTCTTGATCTCTCCTAGTATAGACCACAGAGGTGCTCGAGCATGCTATAGGCATCCATGTCTTCCTGAGACTTCATGATCTCACTAGACATAGATGATAGCATCAAACACTGAATGTCGATAGCGTCGTTCAAATGTTGATCATAGACCAGGAAATCTTCATCACTCACCCCTGGGGCAGGAGAATCAGGAAGTGAGGACTCCAGCACGTAAAACTTTCGTCCATGGCGTAGGATAACCTGAAGGAGCCTAAACCATTCTTGAAAGTTACTGTCAGTGAGGATATTGTCTTTATCCAGAATTGATCATAGAGAAAATGTGGTTTGCGAGTTTTTCATTTCAATTTTACAAATTAGAAGAGTAGATTTATCAGTACTTTATTGATTACATTTTATGAAAAATAATAAATGAATTTATTAATTCTCCCACTATTTTATCAAGTCCCAATGGCCCTCACCATTGAACTCAGAATGTCCAGTTGCATTTACATTCTAGTGGCAAGGATCCATATTCCCCTTCGAATAACCCCAAAAAGGGTTGGTCAAGCTATTTGAAGGTATTTAGGTAGGCGGGTCTTTGACAACTATGAGCTTACAGTTCCTTGATCTGTTGAGTGGACTCCCCAATCCTGAAATCCTGACTTGGATTTCCTCAACTCTTGCCTCTAATATTACACCAAGTCTAGCAAGGGATACTTATCTTGATGTAATATGGTTAAGTCAACCCGAAACCTTTCATAAGGTCTTACTTTATCAAAGTAAGTGTCCCAACAAGGGTTGATCAAACACATAGTTTTATTGAGTCTTTCCCTTAATCAGGTAATGAAAGGCTTGGTCTGACATAATATGGTATTGAGGGATTTTAGTCCTTTATGCATAGTTTCGCATTATCACATTCTTGTTAATATTAAGTGATGCTTGCTTAAGTGATTAACCATGTTCTGATAATGTTTATGCATAGTCCTGTTTTTATTTTATTCCATCATTGCATGCTTGTTCATTTTATTAATTTTGTGACCGTGAAAACACATACATAATAAATAAACCATGAAATTAGACAGAAATAAAATAATATGGCATGATCATGAGCTTCTATTTAGTTTATCTTATCTAGCTGTTTTGATAAGCTAACCCTAACCTAGGGAAAACACCTTGAACCCGATGGTTCATGTTTTTCAGCTCCCACCTGTCCACCTTTGTATCTTCTTGCATCGGCTTCACCTCAGCTTCGGGATTTGAACCATCTCATCTGGCTTGGGATATCCTCCATTACATGGGTTTACATTAAAGAAACCATGGGAACGCAGGCCCTACATTTTATTGGAAGAAGGCTTGCAGGCCAAAAAATTTAAATTAAATAAATTTAAATGAAACCGTACACATACAAAGGGTCTTTGGTCTAGCTCATGATCATCCATAGCATGAAATAACATTTACACATATTTATAATTTAAATTATTTTAACCGTTCTTTCATTTAAGATAAGTCACGCTCGAATTCAATTAATTATGATCTTATAATTAATCAATTCGTTATCTTAAATTCCTTTCTGAATTTCCTTGAGATTATTATCATCCATATTCCTTGTACAGGTCTTTGTAATTTTGGAGGAAACCTGGTGAAATTCCATTTCTGGAAAGTACACGGCGTGTAGTTTACAATTACACGACGTGTATTTCTTTTCACTCTTTATCCAAAGTATACGCCTAGGGCTTTGGCGTGTTTTCTGTACTTTAGAAATTTTGGAGTACACGGAATGTAGATGAATCATACACGACGTGTACTTCCTTGTTACACGGTAACCGGCCTGGCGATCCCATCTACGCGATATACGGCTTATCCTTGTACACGGTTTCACCTTGGCCAGATCGGACTACACGACGTGTTGCTCCAACATACACGCCGTGTATTCCGGTTCCACACACCACTCAATTATGGTCAACACGACGTGATTAATATTTAGGAATAATCAATTCACATAGCGTGGTTTGGCGGACCAGTGCCGGTTCGTTGAACCTAAGTACACGGCGTGTAGTTTTAATTACACGCCATGTAATACCGTGTTGTACAGTCAGAAAGAGCGGCTCCTCCGGATGAGTTCCTTGTTTTTATTTTAATCAAAATTAAAATTAAAAGGTCGTTTCTGTGATATGAATCGAAAAACAAAGGAGGAAGAACAGATCTCGTTTATTCAGATTTATAGAACGATTTATTTCGAATTGAATCAAATATAAATTCGTAAATTATCAACGAAAATTAAATAACTATAATCAACATTGTAACCTCCCTATGATACCATTTGAAGGTTCTGGGCACAGCGGAATCGAACGGGTGGATATTCCCACTTGGTTTTTTGTCATTAGAAATGATCAATCTGGGATCAGTATGATGATAAATGCCAGTCTCCACGGATCGAATCACAGAAAAAGACAAAGAATAAGGTATGTCCCGGAACCACAAACAAGGATCGTTATAGGTTTATTATAATTAATTTAATCAATTTAAAAGAAATAAATTTTGGCTATTCTTTCTTCGTTGATGTTCTTGATCACGTTCCGATGTTATTTGTCGTTGCATCACAGAATCCAAGTGTAGACTTCCTCTTGCAGTGATTCACACGTGTACCTCGTATCTCGGGACGTCGCCAAAGGATTCTCCGGGTGATAGCATGGAGAAACCTTTACTTGTGTTGTCTTCCTTAGATCGTCTTGATCCGATGGAAGAGGACCTCTCTCGGTCTTGAGAGTGTTCTTGGAGGAAGAGGTTCTTTCGGCCATGAAATAATTCTCCATAATTGTTGTGGTAGGAAAAGAGTTGGGGTAGTGAGGATATTTATAATCGGGTGTGTGGGGTTATAGAGTTATGACAATAAATAAATGTGTTACACATTTTATTTATTTCATTTACTCTTATTGAAAACCCCATGTCGAATAATTAATTCCTCAACATGCGCCCATGCTGATTATAAGAAATATCATTTAATAAAACAATATTATATCCTCAAAAACCTGACTTGAAAAACTACATGGCATGTATTAATAAATACACGGCGTGTACTTGTTTTTCATTGAAAAATACACGGCATGTACATTTAATAATACACAGCATGTACTTGTTTTCTAAATAAAACTACACGGCGTGTAATAATTGATACACGTCGTGTACTTGTTTTAATTTATTCTTCTCCTCCATAATTAAAACGATTTAGGATTCCTTGAATAATTATTAAACCATGTACAGGAATAATCTTTATTCTACTTGAGATACTTGAATACACTTAGTATGTGACCCTCTAGGCCTCTTTCTCATTGGAATTTGGCGGAATTTCCTAAAGTCAAAGATTACTGTCTAGCAACGGGTCAAGGCACCCAAGAGAACGAAGTTGATGCCTCATTGATGTATCACCTCAAACGAACGCTTACTATGTAATTTAATCCCATTGTCTCGATATCTCATCAAGCAGGTTTCATGGTAGTGTCATAAACCTTAATGCTTGATCTGTCGTTCTTTGACTACCTGAAATAAACTTTTCGTTTACACCATGGCCATGGAATTTAATGTGGCAGTTCTATTTCAATCAAAGGGCCGAGATATCAACACCCATAAATGGAAGGGACAAATCCTTTCTTGACTTATCGATTAACAACATGTCACTTGTGATGCACCCAACGTACCCTACTTCTCTCCAACTGTTTGCGTGATGGTTTTCGTCAGTAAATCTATGTTCGCGAGTCATGACACGAGTACTCGCACATGAAGGTCTGTATACTATGTTCCCTATCATAGTATGTCATCCAACCACAAAACTTTATTTAAGAATATTGTTATAGCATTTCAAGGTTCTCATTATAGCGGGGATCTACCATGACCTTATCAATGAAACAAATATTCCAGTACATTATTATATTATAGTCATGAAGAACAGTGAACAATATATAATAAGTGAACATTTATGTAATCAAAATACAAAATAGTTGGTTCTTAGGACACCAACCCTTACACCGAATCGATCCAATCTTCTCCGAATCATCGTTGTTTCTATAGTGCGTCTCTCTGAGTAAGTGTTCTCTCCAATTATTCCATGATATTGATCTTTATGGAACCCTAGCCTTGTGATGTTGGATCCACTGATCCATTTTGGATGTTTCATGTCGTCTTCTTCTAGATCTATTGTGAGATCTCATTCCAGAGGCCATTTTCCTTCATTAGTTGTGGTGTAGAGGGCATCCTTCTTCAAGGTATGTAGTTTTACTCTCTTCCACCGACCTTTTGAGTTTATGTTTGAATCAATCTTTTCATGGATTGGATCCTAGGGCCTCCCTTGGTGCTGTTGGTTTTGGTTCTTGGTTTTGGATTCTGTTGCAGGTGGGTGAAACCAAAACATTGAGGTAGGTGGTCCTGTCTATAGCCTATGATAATGAACCTACTTGTTTTTCTTTGAATATTTATTTATAAATTGATTTATGATATTATGATGATTTTTGTGTGTGTTGAAAGGGGGTTTTCAAAGAAAAACGATTTTCCTTGGATTTTGATAAATGGATAATAAATGGTTTTGAATGGTTTTCAAGGCATTGAAATGGGTTTGTGAAATGAGCACATGGGTTACCTTGGGTCCTTTTTTGAAAGGTTTAGCTTGTGGACATCTTCAATTTCTTGTGATTACTAAGGAGGTTTGTCATGGGGACTTCCTATATTTCCTTAGAATGTTGTTCTAGCTGACCGATATTGACATTTTGGGGGGATTACTCTTCGGGATTTCCTATACTTCATAAGGATCATTTTTCTAGGATATGTTTTTTTACTTGATTCCTATTGTATAAGTAGTCTGCTATCTAGACCTATAGAATTCCTTGGTAATGTGATACCTTTGCTTTTGGTTTATACTACTTGGATTTTGAGTTAGCCTTGATATGCATATTGATACTTGTGAAAAATTATATGGAAATATGCTTTGGAAAATGATATACCTACTTTTAATTAGAACTATGAAAAAGAGAATGTTTACCATGTTATCTATAAAACTATTTTACTACTTCTCATGCCAAATGTTATTTAAAAATTAGACTACATGATTTGTTATACAGAGACTTGTTATGGAACACGTGGATAGGATCCTTCTAAGCCATTTAGCTCACATCCTACGCACTGATCCGAAGGTGCGTAGACCTTTATTTTCCTTCCCATCTTGGTAAAGGCAAGTCACCATAGTGAGGTGGCAAGGTTCATGTCAGTTGGGATGGGTAGCTAATTGTGAGATGGATGGAGTTCGTCTATTTCATCATTGGAGTATCTATTGGTTTTGAGTCCCTTACTGCCAGACTTGTGTTTTGGAGTTTTTATATATTGTTATAGTTGTTTAGTTATCATTTTTTTCATATGTTATGACATATATATTTTGTTAGTCTTCCATTGTTCCCTTCTATCCTTGTATACATATTCCATGTGGTTGTTTTGGTTGGGTGAAATTGTTCCCTTGATTTTTTTCGTTCGATGCCCGAGTGTTTGTCACCATCCCATGGGGATCAAGAACACCCTTTTGGTATTTGATGGATATGGTTAGGTCCCAAATTAGAGGGTATACTAGGTCTGTTCATAACAACGATTATTTTTTTATGAAACTGATTTCTTTTCTGTGGGTTATGTTATTATGAAATGATGAATGTTTTTTATATATTGTAGAACACATATAAATGGTTTTCATTATTTGATGGGGGTGGGGGTCCATTATATTCCTCTAATGAATTTTTTGAATCCTTATATATCATGATATTATTTATGGGAAATGATTTTGTTTTCTCGATACTATATTGGAAATAGTTAGGGATGCCTGATCTATAATGATATCAGAAATAAGTTCTTATTCTTGATTCTCTATGATATGTGTAACTGGTGGTGATACCTGATCTACTATTATATAGGAAACATGTGTTGATTCCAATCCAATATGATATGATAGTATGTTTATATATAATAAAAATAAGGAAGGGTTTATCTATATATGATAGTTCCACACTCTTATGATTTTTTATGCTTAAGATTTCAACACATTGTTCGTTATTGATTTAAGATGATTCCTCTCTTTTATGATTTATGTATTTGGAAATGATAATGTTTTAAACCATGAATCAAGGGTATGATATATGATTAATTAGGTATCAAAATTTTAATTTATGATAATTATATAATATGATTATTCTTATCATATAATTTCATATGATCAATGATTTATATCTCCCATATTTACCCTTACTCAGCATGTGAGCTCACCCTTTATTATGTGTCATTTCCCCAGGTTATGAAGAAATTTCTTAAGTAGTGTATATCAAAGAAATGAATAATGAGATAAGAACCTTATGGGATTTTTTAATGATATATCATGAGATAAGATGTTTATTTATTTACTCTCATAGTACAATAAAATTTTAGCATTTTGGGGTATGTAATGTTATTAACCAAATGGAATTTTCTTTTAAAAGGAAATAATATTTATGTATGAAATGATTGGGTCACCTCACCTTGTATCATCAAAGGATTAGTTATTTTTTGGATTTGTAATAGATAAATTTGGGGAAACCCATAGAGATACACCGACGTATATGATAACATCCTAAATTTTTGTTAGGGTAGATATTATATGGTTCTACTCAGAATAAATATCTTCATAGATACTATTAGGGAATGTGGATTTGGAATAGATGAATCTTGGGTTAATAACTTCAAAAAGAGTTGGTCGAGTATATCTCAACCATTATTCTAGTCCATGAAGGATGGTCCCTTACTAGAAACATTGTTTATCTCTCCAAGGGAATATTCTTTTTTTATTTCACATTTACTATATAAACCATTATGATGAATTTGGATAGATAATGAACATAGATTTATTAGGTTAAACATATGGTTTCGTTTTTTGAAATGAATATATATTGATTTAGACATATTTTGAATGATTTTTCATTATTATATGATTTCTAAATATTACTATATTTTCCCTTACTAATCATTTTAGTTTTAGAAAATGGATAGAGCATGGATGAATCATGGAAATGCTGAATGTGATAATAAATGGAATGATTGTCCTCATGAGAAACCAAATAAAGATGTGCGGGAATGTGTATTCTTCTGGTTATTACTAAAATTATATATCATTATATGATTAAAAATTTCAACATGGGTAGCTTTTAAAAAATGATTAACAAGAGAAAAATGTAGTTTCATTAGAGTTCAATTTATGAAGACTATTGAGGAATGAATATTTTTTGTAAAAAAATACAAGAATATGGGAATAATAAATCAAGGGAATGTCACAATGGAATGACGTAATGTTTTATATGGGCATAGGAATGAATGAGATATATTAATTTTCATGTAAAATGAATATTTTTATGCAGGTAAAAGAATTTCATCCTAAGGTACGATTAATAGTGAAATGTCGTATGTTTTCAGAATATGGGAATAATCTGATTCAGTACCCAAATCCATTGTTAATATCATAGTTCAAGGAAGGATATATATATTTTAATCATTGATGTTGATTGATTTTTTTTATATATTATTAATGAATAATTATGTTGTAGAATTGTTTTTCAGTGATATTTTAGTAAAAATAATCATGAAACATCTATGTATTGTTCCTCAATTGTAATAATTAAGGCTTATCAAGAATATGTTAATTTTTATTAATAAACACGAAATGTGATTTAGTGGAAAGGTTATATGTGTTCAAAACACATTGTGAGGTATATATAACACCAAATATTTTACTAAATTTTGAGAACATAATTTTTATTCGGGATAAAGAACAGATCGATGTTGTGAATGTAAATTTGATTATATTGTTGACCTTGAAATGATTAGTTATTTGATGACCTAGTGATTTATTAAGATGTTTATTGAATTTTCATATTTATAGTATTTTTTCATTAGTCTAATAATTTATTTTTTCAATATGGATAAATATAATTTTATAAATAATTTATGTTTTCATTGAGACGTTATAGATATTATTGTTATTAGAAGGATTTGGGAGAATATATGACATTGTTATTCACTTGTATTGTATGTGAGAGTATGAGATACTTCATGTTGTATGGGGATAAATGTTAAAGTTTATCATAGAAAAAATATGTGAAAAAATCTTTTATTTTTTTGGGTTTTCAATTTGGTCAGAAATATTTTGGATGGCAAAAAAGGTAAAAAAATTATGCAATGTATATAGTTGAACAATGGGTGTTATTATTGAGGTTTTATAGATTAATGTATTATATTTATTCATTTTGGATAACTTTTGATTCCCGTTTTGTTTTTGATAAATATTAATAGATAGAATAAATGAATTTTCATTAAATTATGGATCTTCTAGTCTATTAAAATTTAATTTTTGTTATTTAGTCATGAAAACTTCTTTATGAAAATTAATTTCTTAGAGTAAGACATATTGTTGAAATTGATCCAAGAACAACAAAATGATGATATTTTTTATATTAAGTTGATATAAATCAAGTAATAATATTTTCCCATGTTCTATATCTTGATGTTAAAATAACCATTCAATATTAGGAAAATTATCTTCAAATAAAAAATTTATTCTTTTGGCTTCATTTATGATAAATTGATGGTCCTTTAAACTGTCATAGATTTATGGTTTTATGGTTATTAAAATTCTCATTACCATTTTATACATCTCTCTTTATTTTTATATAGATTCTTTTTTTATCCACCATGTCAATATTTACCTTTCACCCAATCTTCTCTTTATATCGGAACTCAATAATATATTATTTTAGGATACATTTTTGATTCCCACAACCTATTTTCAAAGGATGTTTTATTATACTATTGTACATTGTCGATTTCCAAAAAAGTTATTAGTATATTTTTAACCACTATTGATTGAGATAAAATTGTGGGGATGAAATTTATTTAGGTTGGGGGAGAAAGTAACACCTTGAAAATTAATTTTAAAGGAATAATATTATTTATATCAAGCATAACATGAAACACCGAACATTAATAGAATTGTAATATACTATATAAACTTTTCTATTTTAATGTGACCATTATAACATAGTCATTAAATAATTTTTTATAAATATGATTAAATTCATTATGAGATTTAATTATAATTTTCATAGTCATTAAAAATTTATTGAGTAATTTTTGGAAATAAGAACTCAATTTTTAATAGTCATGAATGATTGAAAATTTATTTTTTTTAATTATGTGTGTTGAACCTATGATTAATAAAAACCAATTTTTCAAATTTTATATTATAAAATGTAAATTATTTTTTAAATAATTATATAAATATTATCATTGGGTTTATTTTTAGTTTTTTTCTAAAATGGTTGATGGAACACCATGACCCCAGTTACCCAGAGTCGGTGCATTATTACAAAACATTGACATGATCACAAAGGATCATGTCCCGAAAGACCAATTAGTTTTTTAGTCTTGGAAACGCTAGATATATTCATAAGCCTTACATTACAACATAACATAAAAAAAACTACAACAACATATTGTCTTCATATACCCTCTTACTATCCCTTCATGTCAGTCATAAATTACTTCTTCACATCCTGGGAAAAATAAAACATTGAAAGGGGTGAGCTCAGATGCTCAGTAATGATAAAAATATATTAGAAACATTCATAGATAAGAATAAACATTTAAGGCAATGTATAACTAAAACAAAAGTCTTTTAAACTTGAACTTCTACATCATATGGAAAAGATAAAATGAAATAATGTCATTTACTTATTCACATGGTTATTCTACTAGTCGAATAACCACATGAAATATCAATAACCACTTTCGTAATGATGGAATGCATAATTCCAGACTATCATAACCACATAGTCAAAGCCTCGTGCCAAGACTACAAATATGATTTTTTCAAGGCCATGTTCCAAGACACTAGTTTGTCTTATGAGACCCACCAATGCATCGAGGAGCTATAGCGCACTCTACCCATTACTTACTAATTCCAATGCATTCTTTATAATAAAATTTTGAAACATTACATAAACATTCGTATTGAAACTAGAATACGAAATGTCAACACATTATCCGAAAAATGAATGGTATAAAAATAGCACATCCACAGTCAAACATAACTCATTCAATACAATATGGAAGATTGTATTGTAATAGATTATCCTCAATCGATAATAATGAAGGATATTGACATAGATGAAAATAATCATCAGAACTATTTGAGAGAAATGTCTCCGTTTTTCTTGAAATCATTTAAAAGTCAAACTATTTGTCAAAAAGCCATTTAAAATAGATTTTTGAATCAAAGTGTCCCATACCACATCGAAACATTTAAAAATAATTTTAATTTTAAAGCATTAGTGTCCAAATAAATAAATCCTTAAAAACATTTATAAAACATGGACAATAATGAGAATGATTTAGAATAATAAATCTTTAAAACATTTTAAAAAGATATTTTATTTATAGTTCCTAACCAAAAGAGAGACACTTGAATACAAATAATTGAGGTAATAAAAACAATGTAATATAATGAGAATAAAGGGATTCATGATATACTATGTCAAAGTACATTATATATACCATATAAAAGTGATTTGGTGTATAACAACAATGAAGTCTCAATGGAAGGTAAATTGAGATGAAATCTCTCATAATGGCTGTATCGTTAAGTAAAGGATAAATCAATGACATAATTATGTGTGAAAAATATAAATACACTCAATATGATTGGACATTCAGTGTAAATCAATCATAGGACATTCACACATATTCTTGTAAAAACAACACCAATGAATTCGATGATTAACTCAACAAATGGAGATTGAGTTAAAATTACTCTTATCAAGTTCATATCGATGACTTGAGAATTTATCAATGGAGTTATTATGTGTATCAAAAAGTATATCCACAGAATGGGGAGTGGAAGTTATGACCCAAGAAAATGAATAGTGATTCCACACATAATATTGGAGTAAAATAATCAATGATGTATGCGTAAAGATGAATGAGTGGAAACTGAAATTTCAAATTCCCTTATTGATTTAATAACTTTCGAAACAAAAACCCATGAAAGAAGGATAATACAATGATGATTTAATTTTCCATAAATTAAATTAAATTACACAATGAATACAATCATGGGCAGTACACACACCACATGCAATAAATAAGTGGTGAACAATGGAAATCTCACGGAATTAAAATTGAGATAAGAAACCCCTTACTTTGTACTTTTTCATTGGTCGAGGGTAGGTTAACCTTCTGTATAATGGTGACATAATTTTTATTGAATTATAAAAGAATCATATACATTAATATGATATCATATATGATCTTTTATCATTGAATTGTTAATAATATCTTAGTATTATCGTCGTTTCGGATGTTAAGGGATTTGTTTTCCTTTATATAATTTGATATGTGAGAGATATTTTTTATGGATGAGATGTATCTTATTCATATATAGTATGATATCCAGTCCTTAAATATTATTTTTAATCATCAAATGCGAATTATTCTTGAATGGATACGGTGGGGAATGAATCTCATCACATTCGTTGAGACGGTACTCCGTACGTACGCACGAGCGACAATATCATTCTTTTGATATGAAAATAATATATAATTGGATTTTATATCATATATACAGAATCGTTTTGCTTTTATATTTATTATTTAAATGAATTAAAAATCATTATTATACCCATCCAAATAATAATGTATTGAATAACAATTACACCACGACGTGGAGACGGTAGGCGGTACATACGCACGTATGATGACATGTCATTCAAAGGATGGATAGAATACTGAATTTGGTTGTACCATATTTATATTAACATAACAATATATAGAATATACAGGAGTTGTTATTTTATAATGGAACAACAAATAATGAAGAAGTTGAAGAAGAAAGAAACTTGAAAAAGGGTAGTGAAAACATTACCTCTTCTTCGGGTTCTTCCTTTTGATTTGATCAAAAGAGATCCTTAGGTTGGATTTATGACTAAAGGAAGGCCTCTAGGATTAAGGTTGGATAGTTGAGAGGGTATTTGGGCAGATTTTGGCCGAACCAAAAGGCTTTTAAGATATGAAGAAATGGTTAGAAGTGGTGTCATTTTATAAGGGGGAGGAGGGGCTCTTTAGGAAAAACTTAAAGTATTAATTTATAATAAATTCATATTCGGTTTCTAATGGCTCCAAAGTGTATTATTAAAAGTATAAGGTGGGTATGGGTCTAAAACCTTTCATCCAATATATTTTAGACAGGTTTGGGTCACTATATTAACCATATCATTTATATTTAACTCTTAGTTAAATAGTTTGACATTTACCATGTCACTTTGTATTTTTATATTATAGGGTTAATAAACATACTATATACTTCCAAGAGACCCCCATGTGGTCCATTAATAATAAAAATATCATTATATAAGTCCTTTTTCCGAACCTTATATTTTTATGAATATAATATCAATTAATAATATAATATTTTTTTTAAAAACTCACTTATGTCATTTTTGAAACTATTTAATAATTGATTTTTTTATAGTCATAAAAACATTATTAATTCGAAGAAATTCATTTAATTAATCCTAACATGTCATAGTAACCAACAAAATTCGTGGATGTCATCAAGAATTTCAAATTATATTTATTTTAATATTTATAATACAAATTATTTGATTCTTTCATTAATAAGGAAAATACATCATCATTTTTATGTCATAAATAAATTTAATTATTCTTTGTATAAAAATTATAAATAAAAGACCATTATGTAGAGAAATAATTTCATCTTTATAATGAATATTTATAGTGAAAAATATAATATATATAACCCTATGTAAAAATTGTTTTGCTAAAAGATATTTGATTATGTAATTTTTGTATTTACATTAACTTAATTAATATAAAGTGTCATTATCACTTAAAAGTGGATCCATGGGGTCCCAAAACAGACACAAAGATGCCCATGGTTGGACATGTATCATCCAATAGGGTTAGGGAACGTTTTAGGGTAATTTATTATTATTATAATATTATTTTGTTTTACCCTTATTTACAGGATTTACCCTTTAACCATGGTGAATAAAATATTTACCGAAGATTATTATTCAAAATGTCTAAAAATAAAATTTACCTATTAACAAAATTTGGACCTTATGATTCTAAATATGGAATAAATTTTTCTAAATTCAAATCCCAAAAGTGGTAGAAATTAATTTAAAATTAATTTCTACTATCAAAACAAGATGGGTGTTTTTAAGAAATAATAACTATCAAAGGATTGACACTTGTTTATGTCCGGTTTAAATGTGAAATTAAATCCAAAGAACAAAATTGTATTAAATGGTAAAAATATATTCTAAATATACTTTAAAACCACTCAAATTCATAATTTATCACTATTTATTATTTCGATTAAAAAATTTATTTTTAATTAAATTTTAGTGATTTTCACTATTCATCAAAAATTGAACTTTTTCATAAAAATACCAAAAATTCACCCTAAGATAAATTAGATATTCCGAATCCAAAAATGAAGTCCATTTTCAATGATATAATGTATAAAATTTCAAAAAGTGGGTATTACTATTTATAACTGCTTGTTTTATTGGTTGTGATGTGTGTTAGAATTCGAAGTTGCGTACAACACACGCTACTGTATTATTCAAAGAGAAGCGTACCGTGGAAGCATGGGGTGTTACATTCTCCCCTCATTCAAATAATTTATTCCTCAAAATTTTTAAAATTGTGCTTTGGAATATAATGGAAAGTCTCATATCAGAAAAAGATTCAATACAACTATCACCTTAAAAGAAAGAAAGAGAAGTACAAAAGTCACCCAAGATAACTCATACTAGGATTCAATGTTGGAAAACATAGATATGGAAGATAAAATAGGTTTCATGTTCTGATGGAGAGGGATAGAAAACATGATAAGGAGAAATTTAGGAACAAGGAAGCCACAAACGTGTGATGGGACAAACGGTCATTAGTTTCCCATAAGGAAAAGTATACGAACAATATTTTTTTTAAGTTACATTACATAAAGTTGAAGAATTTATTTATGATATTGACTAAGAAAATAAAGAGATATACTTACTTTTTAAGTAGAGTTTCATTATTTAATAAATTTCCACCACTAACTCATTTATTTTACTGATGAGTATTCAAGAAGACTTGGTCACACTGGAAGAGATAGAATAAACTGCTATAGAATCACATGATCCATGAAGGATAAACTATATATTTACCATGTCTTTAGAGATTAATCAAAACCAAAATGGTTATTACAGGATCTGGTGATCCCCCAAAAGGATATTCCTTTAGATAAATAAACACGAATCTTAATTTCTAAAATAAAACCAACAATAGCCCAATGTTAAATAAATACCATTCAATAAACAATTGTCATTAAAATCCTTCAATATAATCCAATCTAATATTGAAACCCAAAACTTAGAAGAATTTGGATATGTATTCTTCCATGTTAAATTGTGTCCTTGAATGACATCAACTACTCTTAATGTAACATACTTAAAATTAATTAACCTAATCACATATTCCTTATTATAGGTTAATCATTTCCATAAATAACCCAAATCACTATAAACCCACAATAAAGATGTATATAAAAATCCACCATTACTCATCAAATGAAACCCCACGGTATTCTATTTTCCTTGGGCATATAGTGTTCCACACAAATCGAACATCTTCCAAAATAACATTTACACTTGATCACCAAATAATTTTCCTATACTAAGGGAATTCATTTGATAAGACATAAGAACCCAAATAAACTTGTTATTGATCAATAAAATAATTTTTCTTAAAATAATTAGTCACAATAACCAGGGACTTCACGTAGTCCAATGGTTGGCGATAAATCCCCATCGCACATTGGTTGTGGGTTCAATTCCCACAGCTTTGTCCGACGCGACGGGTTGTCACACGGTTTCCATGTTGTCCTTGTTCAAAAACTATATTTTATAACATTACCAAAATGAGATAAATTCCTCAAAATAACCATAACATAATTTTAACCAGGAGTTTAATCTCATACCATGCATTTTCATCCCATAATATAATAACTTGTAATTTCCTCAAACCCAATGATCATACAAAACCAAATTGTTATTTATAACTATATCCACAAGAGAAAAGATAAGTCTTCCTCATATAACATTCTCACATGTAAAACTAAGTGGTTACAAATACAAGAGAAAATTATTCCAATGTAATCCCATCCACAAGGAGAACTAATAATTTTAATAATTTCTCCAACCATTTATTTCCACACAGCCTCTTCTTTGACCAAGAAAATATCCTATAGAATAGGGCATTCACTCGGGTAATGGCCAGGTCCCCTAAATTTACAGAAAATTATTGTAAATGGTTTCTTTGGACCATTTTTTATTCTGTAGTACTCTTCATTTTTCCTCGGCAATTCTTCACTTTATGTCCATGTTTCCCACACGTAAAGCATTTCTTTGTTCCAATGAGTCACTTTCCTGGGCGTCTCCTTCCACATTTCCTGAATGATGGAAATTTAGGATTCTTTTCTCCATGGTCTCCACTACTGGAGCTCTTATCATTCATCACCTTTCTCTTATTTGTTGAGTTTGAGAGTTGGTTAATATATATATTGTTGATCATATTTTTGGAAAACTGATTTGGAATGAACACGATGTCTTTTACGCCTATCAACATTCCATTTTGTTTCTCATTTCCACCACCATTCCCACCTTGTACATCATTCTCAAAGTTACTATGACTTTTTGGGACTCCATCCATTGACTAAAACTAGAAATCATTGTGTGAGGAAAAATATTCATAAAATCATTTAGAGAATATCATGACACCATATTCTCAATTTGAAACACCTTAGGATTAACCAAGGTCATTTATTATCATCTTAGATTAAAATAATTAAAATTAGTTTGTAAGGAAAATGTACATTATCCTAATCATATCCCCTGGGAGTGTTGTAACCAAGAGTGCAGCAAGTCCCATTGTCATGCACCAGGTCCCGTTCGAGTCTATCTCAAAGCGGTGTTTTAGGGTTTTACCCCTAGGTACATCTGTTTCAGAGCCACCTCTACCAGCTCGTATCCAGACAAGGATGAATTTCTTGTAAAACTCAAAAAATCGATACAATACCAAAATTCTATGAAGTTCTTATATACTAATCTTAAAAGTCTATCTTAGGGCTATGTGCTCTAATAAGAGTTAATCTAAATCTTGTTTCCATGGTTTGTACTAAACATCCTCTGATACCAACTGTAACACCCCGGCCCCAGTTACCCAGAGTCGGTGCATTATTACATAACATTGGTATGATCACAAAGAAACAAGTCTCGAAATAATGATTAGTTTAGTAGTCTTGGAAATTCTAGATATATTCATTAGTCTTACATTAAATCCTAATGTAAAAAAACTACAAAAACATCTTATTTTCATATCCTCTAATACTATCCTTGAAGGTCATCCATAAAATACTTCTTCACATCCTGGGAAAAATAAAACATTGAAAGGGGTGAGCTCAGATGTTCAGTAAGGATAACAATATAGCGAAAACATTCATTAATTAGCATAAACATTTACAGCAATGTATAAACAAAACAAAAGCCTTTTAAACTAGAACTTCAGCATCGCATGGAAAAGATAAAATGAAATAATTCCATTTACTTATTCACATGGATATTCTACTATTTGAATTTCCACATGAAATATCAATAACCACTTCAATAATGATGGAATTCATAATGCCAGACTATCATAACCACATAGTTAAGGCCTCATTCCAAGACTAAAAATAAGATTTTGTCAAGGCCTTGTGCCAAGACACTAGTTTGTCTCATGAGACCTACCAATGTATCATGGAGATATAGCGGGCTCCACCCGTCACTTACTATGTCCAATGAATTCCTCATATGAAAATTTTAAAACATAACATAAACATTTTTATTGAAACAATCATACGAAATGTCAACACATTATCCACAAACCATGAATGGTATAAAAATAACACATCCATAGTCAAACATAACTCATTCAATACAATATGGAAGATTTTATTGTAACAGATTAACTTCAATCGAGAATAATGAAGGATATTAACATAGATGAAAATAATCATCAAAACTATTTGAGAGAAATGTCCCCCTTTTTTTTGAAATCATTTATAAGTCACACTATTTGTCAAGAAGCCATTTAAAAATAGATTTTTGGATCAAAGTGTCCCATACCACTTCAAAACATTTATAAGGAATTTTAATTTTAAAACTTTAATGTCCATATAAATAAATCCTTAAAAACATTTTTAAAACATGGACATTAATGGGACAGATTTAGAATAATAAATCTATAAAACATTTTAAAATGATATTTTAGTTAGAGTTCCTAAACAAAAGAGAGAAACTTGAATTCAAATAATTGAGGTAATAAAAACATTATAATATCATGAGAATAAAAAGATTCATGATATACTATGTCAAAGTACATTATATACACCATCTAAAAGTGATTTGTTGTATAACAACAGAGAAGTCTCAATGGAATGTAAATTGAGATGAATTCTCTAATAAAGGCCTTATCATTATGTTGAGGATAAATCAACGACATAATTATGTATGAATAATATAATAAACTCAATATGATTGGATATTCAGTGTAAATAATTTAGAAGACATTAACATATATTCTTATAAAAACAACACCAATGAATTGGATGTTTAACTCAACAAATGGATATTGAGTTAAAATTAATCTTATCGAGTTTATATCGATGAATTGAGAATTTATCAATGGAGTTATTATGTGTATCAAAAGTATATCTACATAAAGGGGAGTGGAAATTATGACATAATCAAATTAATAGTGATTCCACACATAATCCTGGAGTAAAATAATCAATGAAGTATGTGTAAAGCTGAATGAGTGGAAACTGAAATCTCAAATTCCTTTATCGATTTGGTAACTTACGAAACATAAAACCAGGAAAGAAGGATAATAAAATGATGATGTAAATTTCCATAAATTTAATTAAATTACACAATAAATATAATCATGGTAAGTACACACACCACATGCAATAAATAAGTGGTGAACAATGGAAATCTCACAGAATTAAAAGTGAGATAAGAAACCCCTTACTTTTTACTTTTTCCTTGTTTGAATTTAGTTTAACCTAATGTATTATGGTGAAATAATTTTTATTTAATTATACAAGAATCATAAAAATTAATATGATATCATATATGATCTTTTAATATTGATTTGTTAATAATATCTTAGTATTATCGTTGTTTCGGGTGTTAACGGATTTTTTTCCTTTATATTTTGTGTTATGTGAGCCATATTTGTTATTGATGGGATGTATATTATTCATATATAGAATAATATCAAGTCCTTAAACATTATTTTTAATCATCAAATGAGAATTAGTCTTGAATGGATATGATGGGGAATGAATCTCATCGCGTTCATGGAGACGGTAGTCTGTACATACGCACGAGCGACAATATCATTATTTTGATGTGAAAATAAAATATAATTGGATGGTTAATCATATATAAAGAATCATTATCATGTTATATTTATTGTTTCCATTAATTACACATCATTATTATATCAATCCAAATAATAATGTATTGAATAACAATTACAGCACGAGGTGGAGACGGTAGGCCGTACGTACGCACGTATGGTGACATGTCATTCAAATGATGGATAGAATACTGAATATGGTTGTACCATATTTATAAAAACATCACAGTATATAGACAATAATTAAGTTATTAATTTATAATGTAACAACAATGAAACAAGAAGTTGAATAAGAAAGGAACTTGAAAAAGGGTGGTGAAAACATTACCTCTTTTTCGGGTTCTTGCTTTTGATTTGATCAAAAGGGATCCTAAGGTTGGATTTATGACTAAAGGAATGCCTATATGATTAAGGTAGGATAGTTGAGAGGATATTTGGGCAGAGTTTTGATGAACCAAAATGCTTTTAAGATATTAATAATTGGTTAGAAGTGGTGTCCTTTTATTAGGGGGAGGAGGGGCTCTTTAGGAAAAACTTAAAGTATTAATTTATAATAAATTCATATTCGGTTTATAATGTCTCCAAAGTGTATTATTGAAATTATAAGGTGGGTATGGGTAGAAATCCTTTAATCCAATATATTTTATACAGGATTGTGGCTCTATATTAACCTTATCATTTATATTTAACTCTTAGTTAAATAGTTTGACATTTACCATGTCACTTTGTATTTTAATATTATATTGTTAATAAACATACTATATACTTCCAAGAGACCCAAAAGTAATCCATTAATAATACAAATATCATTATATATGTCCTTTTTCTGGTCCATAGATTTCTAGGAATAGAATATCAATTAATAATATAATATTTGTTTTAAAAACTCATTTATTTCAGTTTTGACACTATTTAATAATTGATTTTTGTTAAAGTCATAAAAACATTATTAATTCGAACCAAATTCATATAAGTAATAATAACATGTAATATTAACCAATAAAATTAGTGGATGTCATCATGACCTTCAAATTATATTTATTTTAACATTTATAATACTAATTATTTGATTCTTCATTAATAAATAAAACACTGCATCATTTTTGTGTCATAAATAAATTTAATTATTCAATGTCTAAAAATTATAAATAAAATACCATTATGTAGGAAATATTTTTATCTTTCAAAATAATGTTTATAGTCGAAAATATATCATATATAACCTTATGTAAAAATTGGTTTTATAAAGGATATATGCTTATGTCATTTTTGTATTTACTTTAACTTAATTAATATAATGTGTCATTATCACTTACAAGTAGATCCATGGGGTCCCAAAATAGACCCAAAGATGCCAAAGGTGGGACATGTATCAACCAATAGGGATAGTACATGTTTTAAGGTAATTTATCATTATTATAATATTATTTTTACCCTTATTTACCGGATTTACCCTTTAACCATGGTAAATAGAATATTTACCGAAGTAATTATTCAAAATGTCTAAAAATAATAGTTACCAATTTACAAAAATTGGACCTATTGATTCTAAATATGGAATCAATTTTTCTAAATTCAAAACATAGAAGTGGTAGAAATTAATTTCAATCCGCTGTCAAAACAAAAAGCGTGTTTTTAAGAAATAATAACTATCAAAAGATTGACACTTGTTTATGTCCGGTTTAAATTTGAAATTAAGTCCAATGAACAACATTGTATTAAATGGTAAAAATATATTCTAAATATACTTTAAAACCACTCAAATTCATAATTTATCACTAATAATTTTTTCGAATAAAAAAGTTGATTTTAATTAAAATTTAGTGATTTTCACTATTCATAAAAAATTGAAAGTTTTCAGAAAAATATCGAAAATTCACTCTAAGATGATTTCAATATTATGAATCCAAAAATGAAGCACATTTTGAAAGATAAAATGTATAAAATTTCAAGAAGTGGGTATTACTTTTCATAACGGCTAGTTTGATAGGTTGTGTCATGTGTTAGAACTCAAAGTTGCATACCACACACGCTACTGTATTATTAAAAGAGAAATATATTGTGGAAGCATGGGGTGTTACAGTTTATTTTTTCAGTGGATAGGGAAAAATTTTTATTTTTCATGTACTTTCATTTCATTTCACTAAAAAAAGTAAATTAGAAGTATCATTATATTTTATTTATGTCATAACGTTAAATATTATCCATTTTATTTAAAATATTATAGTTAATTTTATTTGGATATATAATATTCATGATTTTGATATAATTTAATTTTTAGGATTAAAAACACATTTTTTGATAAATTTTATTCCATTGTACTTTATAAATTTATATTAAAATTAAATTATTTAACATATATAAAATGAATAATGAAAAATCGATTGTATATTTGGAATTAGGAGGTTAATATTTTTTAGAATTTCCCATTAGTTTTTGGTCATTATGAATTGTAATCATTTTGAATATTGTCAAAATGGTAATAGTAAGAGAGGAAAAATAGGATTATGACCATGGAGAAAGCATTAAAAACCCTAAAAAGGAATTTAAATTTTTTTTATGTTGAATTAACAAAAAACATCCATTATCAGATTTTATAAAACAACTCTGTTTTCCTTTGATAATTTTATATATATTTCTTTATTTATCGAAATATAATAAATGTTACTATCTTTTGTTTTAAAAATTATTCTATTTATTCATGGATATAAAAAATCATTTATGATCAATTATAAATGGTTATTTTTTATATTATTAAATTATTGTTATTATTTAGATTTATTAATAATTTTGTTTCTAGTTATAATTACCAAATTTTATTATTCAAAACTTACACATTTCATGTTAATGCAATATAAAAATTTACTAAAGAATGTTAAAGAATAGTAAAATAAATATTTTTTTGATGAATTATGTTGAGAAAATAATTTTACTAGAAATTATAATGAATAATTGGTGGATAAATTGTCTATATTCAAAATAAATTCTTTTTTTTTCTGAGCTTTTACTTCAAATTAAAGTAACAGCACCAAAAATGACATTAATGACATTTTTTGTTATATAATATTTTATTAATTTTTTCAAAAAGCATAAATATAATTCAAGAGAACAATTATAATGTTAAACTGTAAAATATTTAATCCATTGGCTATTTATGAACCGATTGTTTCCATAGAAGTAAATTTAAAACCCTTAATGATGGACACATGTGTTATAATAGTAAATGATTAAATGTGATAACAAGGATTAAACTATATATATAAGTTTTAACAATACCTATAAACATGTATAAATACAATATTAGGAGTTTATTTTATCCTTATATCATTTTTATTATATTTTAATCCAATTTGGACTAAAAGTTCCAATAATTTTACTATATAATACTTTTTTGTTTTTAAAAATTACAATAGTTTTTCTTTCCTCGTATATAAAAAGTTGCCTCATGTGCTTTCCAATACATAACTTATTGAGCCACATAACATAAAAAAATCCCTGAAATATACTTCTATAAAAATTTTTATCCTTGTTATTCAGGTTAATTAATGCTTAAAATACCATCCCAAGGTTATTTAAGGAGAGATCCAATTGAGTTTCATTAAAGAGTAGATAATCATCTTAACCGATCATTTACATTTTACATATATTATAGTCTCATTTTTATTATATACTATCCTTTAAAATATAATATAATAATAATATAAAATACTCTATTATGTTATTATTTTGATTTCATAACCTTTATCCTTCTCTTTTCCATCATGTGGAAAATGAAAGTATCACCTGTGCATACGTGCAGAATACCTCCTCCACAGAGCGATATGATCCATTCTCCATCACCATCATTCATGATTGGTTATTTGGATGAATTTGATTTTTATATATGATATTTTATGATATAATTATTCCTTTCAAGTTATAATATATTATCTTTCTTCTTACCTTTCCATCCATATGAAAAGGATTATGTCGCTCATGTATACGCGTGGACTACCACTTCCACAAAGTGATGTGATTTATTTTCCATTAGTGCATTACATGTAATATAATAACGATATAATTAATGAATATATACTATTTTTATGAAATAGTAATTATTATTTTAAGGTGAATTATAATTTACCATTCTTTCATTCCATCCATGAACATGTGGAAACATCACTTATGCATACATATGAACTATTATCTCCATGAAGATATATAATTCATATTTCATCACTACTTTATATAAATGGTTAAAAATTAGTGAATAATGATTAAATATGATTTTTATTTCTTGATTAATATTCTTCATTTTATGGAACCTATATAAAATTATATGGGCCAAAACTATCGAACAAAAACATGCATGAAAAACGAATAAGTTATCCCTCAGATCCTTGATTTTAATAACACATTTTTAATAAATAGGAGATAAGGAATTACATTCAAATTATACCAGATATCATATTTATAAATGTGGTCTTTAAAATGTTTTATAATAAATAAATATTTTTTTATATAGGATTTTTGTACATGTATGATGTAACATGGGAATTAGGGTACATGTTTCTCATCACAGTTTTATTTTTGTAAGTCATATTCCACATTCAATGTTTTTTTATTTTCTAGTGTATATAGTTCAAATTACTGTATTATAATATTATTTTTGTGAAAATTATGGGTAATTTAACTTGAAAATAATTTTGTCTCTTTTGAGAGGTCTTGATTTAGATATAATCATAGTTCTAAGGGAAATATTACAATATCATTACAATTTTTCATTTTTATGACAAATTTACATTGAGAGAAATTATATGAATATTATCCTTTAAAATAAATACAATATTCCTTTCTCTAATTATTTCTTTTTAAATATTTATTATCAAAATTTTTCTCTATTTTATACTTCATGTTATCAAGTATTTGTTTTTTGGAAAAGTCGACCTTATTTCCTATTTGGTCAATGAAATTTTTATTCCAGGACTATATTCTTAAAAATTATTTTATAAATGTTCATAATTATAATTTAAATTTATTAATGATATAATTTTAACTATGTTGGGTTATATTTTATAAGAAAATAAAGGAATCATTTTTTGAACAAATCATTCTTGAATTTTTTAGAAGGTGTTTTTGGAATGGTTTCTTTTAATATATACAACATGAATGTATTTTAGCACCTTAATGATCAAATATTTTCATTAAATATGAATTTAAAATTTTAAATGGTTATTTTAAATGGTAGTATATTATTTCAATAATCTATAAATTTTTATTATACATTTAATCAAATAAAAATAATATTCTCCTCATTTTTTGAAGAAAATTTTTAAATGAAATTTTAGAGGTATTTTTCATATATTTCAAAATTCGTTGATATTTATTATATACTAATGTGGATATGATATAATTAAAATATCCATTTTTCCCTATATTGTTTATGGTTTTTATATGATCAATATTTTGTAAACACTAATTAATTTCAATGGGCTTTTCAATGATGAAATGATGAATGTTTTATGATCTCGTGGCACACATATGTATTGTTTTAATTATGAGATTATGGGTTATATTATAGGCCTCCATATACCAGGATAAATTTGTTTATCTCATGTTATAATTATATGAAATGAGTTTATTTTTCCAATACCTAATGGGAGATAGGTTGGTATTTCTGATCCACTAAGATATGTGAAATATGTGGTGATTCTTGATCCACTATGATTTTTGAAATATGTGGTGATGTCTGATCCTCTATAATATGGGAAACATGTGTTGATTACTAATACACTATGATATGATGGTATTCATAGTTAATCTTTACATATGTTATCTTTTATATTCCAATGATGGTTACAAATTAAATAAGATGTGTTCATTCTTAGGATTTGCTCACATGGTTTATGAATGATTTATGATGATTCAAATCCCTTATGATTCATGTATTTTTAAATGATAAAGTTTAATGGAATGACTAATGTTTATGATATGTGATATATTCAAAGGATTAATAAGTTTTGATCATGATATCTTTTGGTTATTCTTATCTTATTCTGTCATATGATCATCAAATGATATTTCTCATGATTACCCTTATTAGGAAACTGATCGCACAAAATATTTTGTATCCACCCATAGATATAATTAATGGATTTAATTAGGGTATGTAAAATAATGGTATTATGATAGAGGAACATTATGCAAGATGGTAAAAATATATCCTTAAATATGTTTTTTATGTATATATTCTCTATCTAATCTAATCTGTTTACAACTCTCAGATGTGTAATGTTATTTTATGTATATGGTATTCATATAGAAAATATTTAATATGTTGATATGAAATTCTTGGTCCTCCTCATGTATGGTTATAACTATGTGATTAGTGGTCCTATAATTATATATCCCTCTAATTAATTTGGTATATGTTGATATATAATGAGGTAATATGAAACATATTGGTGTGTGGACCTAGTTCAATAAGTGACTCAATCATAAATTATAGTCTTGGAAGTGATGCATTACTATGAAAATAATGGAATATGTAGTGGACCAAATCAACTATAATAGTATCAGAATTTATCCTTAACTAAGGACATTATTTTTTATCCATATGTGTATACGAAAAATCAATTCCTTATTTTTATGATATGTTTTAATTATTCATGATTTATTATTAATGTTTCCACAATTTTATGACACATGTATTTTTTATGATAAATCATTATGTCAGGATTAATTATTAAAGACCATTGACTAGTGGGTTATAACATTCATAAGTTATGATAATGTTATCACACCAATATTCTTATATTATGATATATTATGATAATTGATTTATTTTTATTATATTTACCCTTTCTGAGCATCTGATCTCATCCATTCTTGTAATACCTTTCCTTTGGTTATGAAGAATGTTTTTATTTACAGTGTGTCCAGGAAGTCTATTATGAGAAGATAAATTATTGGGTGAAGTTTAATATATTTTATAAAATAAAATGATTAAAAATCATGTCTCTAAAGACAAAAAAACAATAAAATTTTGTGCATTTATTTTCATGATAGGTATTAATATTCATCTAAAATGATTTAATATTTAGATATAAATTTCTTCAGTCACCTATGGATCTGTGTTGGTAATGGTTTATAACACTAATATATTGTGATAGAGTTGGAGACTATAATCTATTAGTACAAGAACATGGTAATTATATGTAATAAATGATTCAAACCATTCAATGGAACCATAAAACACCAAAGATTTTACTGAAGGGTAATGCTAATAATCAAAGATGAGATAAATATTTTTAAAATCAGAGAAAACATATTCCTTTGAATACCACCATTGATGAGTGTTATGATATTCTAGATGAATGAAATTTTAAGAGTCAGATACATTGTCCCTTCTGAGAACCTTGATCGTGTGGGAAGAGTATCTTATCATCTTTAACTTCCAAAAAACTATTCCCAAGTGCATGATGGGTTCCTTGTATCAATTTTGAGGTAGTATATACATAACCCTACATATGTAATGAACTCATAGGTATTACTAATATAATGTGATCTCATTTATTATGAACAACAATAATAAATCTTAGATCATAGAGATAAAATAATACAAAACAACTCTTCTAACCTAGTTGAATTTTTATAGTGAAATAATAAGACTGAGGAAATAATATGAGGACCCAAATATGTAATGAGATAGTAGTATTCTCATTTTATTCCATTGTAATAATAAAATTTCACTGAAAAAACTCTTTTATGGGGGCTTAGAATTTAATAACCCATGATTTTAGTAAATATTTACCTTTAAATAAATATTTTATTACAAAACCTGTTTCATACACAACATTTAACTAAAATAACATCCCATAAAATTTATTGATAAAAGATATTATATAGAGTGATAAATATTACTACATTATTATAATACTATATGAAACATCATAACTATTTTTATAAGATAAATAAATCAACATATACATAAAAATACCATAAAAAAATCTTCATCATCATGGTTTTTCATAATGATTATATCCCCGATTGAAACTATGGAAATAAAGTTACTCTTTACAAATATTATAGACTTTTTAGAGAAAATTTAATTAATAGGATGAAAGATTTTAGTTATTAATGTTATTATATTGATTAGAATGAAATATTACCATTATATAAATAGTCATTAGATATATAGTCATTAAAAATATAGATATTGCAAATATGTTTGTCTAATATAGTTTCATTGGGTATGCATGTATCTAACAAGTTTATTAATGTTATATAATATTTCGTAAAATAATTAAAATATTAAAATTCATAAATAATAAATAATAGAATATAATATTAAAATATCTTATTATAAAAATGTGTGATTTATTTTTGGCATAATTATTTAAGAATTATTTTATGAAATAATAAAATTAAAGGAATTTTATATATATTATGGATTGAAAAAAAAATTAATTTTATAAAATAAATAATAAACTTTAAGAGAATGAGATTAAATTTTTTTATCTTTGACAAAAAGGTATTCTTTCAAAATCTTTATTTTATGTGTTTTGTATTTTTATCTTAATAAAATAAATTGAACAATTTTAAATAACTAATGCAATTAAATTTTTAAATATATAAAATTTAGAGTAAAAATAATTTAATAAGAAATTTTTTTGAAATAAAATTATTAACATTTCATGTTTTTAAAGTCTATTTTCAATAAAAATAGTATTTTTATACATTATTTTCTCATTTAAAATATAATTTAATAATATTTTAAATGTGAATTAAATTAATTGCAGTCCTAAATTTTAATCTGAATGTATAGATTAAGTAAGACGGTCAATTTTATTAAAATAATTTTCAATGGTAAAAATTGAGTTACCATGGTAAAAAACATTAGGAAAATGGGGTAAAACTAAGTGATAAAGGGATTCAATGTTAGTAATTATTATCCAAAAATTATTTTGATGAATATATGAATGAAATATTTTAATATTTTTCACATTGGATCCACTTTCCATGTAAAAATTCATTACATATTGGGTAAAGAATTAATATTTTTGAAAATGTCCCTTAAAAAACCAAATAAAGGACCCCTTCTCTATCCCTACCTAACCATAACCACTTTTTTTATTTCATGAATATATAAACATTTTACCTCTAAAAACCATTCATTGATTTTTGGTAGCATTCGATTCCCTAAAGTAAACCTAAATCCTTCATTCTAAAGGGACCCATTTCAATAATGCGAGAATTCAACCAAGTAAGTTCCTAGTTCTTCATGATCCATTTCAATCAACCTATGATCTAAATTAACTATAAACCACATAATAAACTATAATGATTTTATATTAATATCATTAATCTTATGAGAAAATATTATAATTATTATATAGCTCTATACTCTTACTCATTCGTTAGTATAACATGTTCTCGTTTGGGACGATTCGACCACCTACATGAACGATGATATATTATATTCACCATTTACTAAATTAATTGGTATTAAGAAATTAATAATGGTTATATATAATATTAAATAATTTTTTTTATGTAAATATAGTTTCCAAATATTGATAGAAAAAATGAAGCATCAATATAAAGTAGCTCTTTATAATCAGTAAATTACCTGAAAAACATTCTTTATATATTTCATTATCATCAACCATACAAATACCTTATATATAATGAAAATAATAACAAACAAATAATTTTAAAAAATGATTTTACTACCTTCAATAATATTGGAATCATAAACTTTGTATCAATGAATGAGTACCGACATTTCCACTATGAAACATGTATGAGACAATAAATTTTCTAATATCTATTGATGAAATTAAATATTAACTAACAAAAATATGGGCAATTAATGATTATAATTTATGTTCTTAAAGGTAATAAATATGAATATGGTTATGAAATAAGTTATTATTATTCTTATGATTATTATAAAGGAGTTTCAAAAACATTAAGGGGAGTAATATTTAAAGGTATATTTTTCTTTCTAATCACTCTTTAAAATTGATATTGGGTTTTTATGAATTCGTAATTAGTGAACAAATATTTCTATATATCTTAAAAATAGTCAATTTTATTTTAATCTGGGTATTCTTTTGGTTTAAATTTATTCTTAGACTTTCACCTCTCAATAGTTCACATTTCAACAGAATGGTTTCTTATAAGAGGGATCGACCATGTCACTTTTTTATGTCAAGTATCCTTATCCTCTATGAACACATTTATTATTTAGTTTTATAAATGTCATTTTTATAATTAAATAATAATTTAAACACATATTATATTATAGTTTACATTATTTACTCAATTTTTGAAGGTGTTTTTTTATTTTTTTCTAGTTTTCATATTTATATGACTTTGTTAACAAAAGTGTTCAAATAATCTTCCTTTTCAAATATTTTCACAAAAACAAATTTTATAGATGTTATATCCAATTTTATATATGAATCTTATTTTCCCTGATTTCATGGTTTTCCTATGTCTATAATTATATGCTTTTTTTTTAAAATATATTCTTTTTGAAAATTTTTTATCAAAAAGTATAGAATATTCTTAGTTATTTTTCATAGAAAATTTTTAATCATATTATGGAACATTTTTTTAAATATAAACAATATTATCTAATGATTATTATAAAAAAATTGGAATAAGAAATTGTTAGAAAATATATATTAGTCCTCTACAAATATTATGGTTTCATTTTTTGGAAATCATTATAGAATATATTTCATTATAATTGGTTAATTTAGCTAGGAGAAATTTATGATTGTTTTCTTGTTCATGTGGAAAATATATGTATAGTTATTAATTATGTGATGGGTGGATTTCATATATCCCTAAAATTCAACTACTAATGTTTTTATCCCATGAGATGACGTTTTGGTACATGGGTGTATAATTTTATAGATTACATTGAAGCCTTTTTATTTAATATTAATACCATGTAGCTAATATCCCATTACACTGATCATACAGGTTTTGGGATATGATTTAATATGATATATAATTATTATTCATTTAAATGATTTAATATGTAGTTATGATAGTTTCATTTCACCTCATTAATCATGATGGAGAATGGATACTGAAGGATTTAAAGCCCTGGTTGGAGATGGGGAATTTGTAGTTCTTATAAGTTATCCTTCTATGGTATTATAGTTGTCATGATTCTAGAAAACATCATTTTCTAAACTAGGATCAATGTCACCTTAATGGGATAATATTTTTGGTTCATTAATCCATTCATATTATTGTATATGACATAGTTCCTAGGGGAAGTGTAAGTAGTGGTAGGTGGGTAAGGAACTTCAGAGGAATCAAGTGATAGGAGCTCGAGATTAGGGTTTAGTTTAACTTCATACTATCAAGAAAAAACTACTGAATGGGGTGAGAATATATAAAAGATTCATAGAATTGTCCATATTTCATTTGCATAGATTTCTATTCACTTTATTCAAGTGTATCACACTCATTTATATAATCTCAGTTATCCACGTGCTAAACCCACTTGTTACTTGTTTAAATTTTTTAAATTATAAATAATTCCACAATAATTTTGTTAATATTTGTTCTGAAGCGAATCAGGTAAGGAGATTATATTACCCACGTAGATTAAGAAAATAACCCAAGAAATGTTTTATTGAATATTTATTAAAAAAATGAATGGGGATTGAAGAAACTCCGTAGAAATTATAAATGTGTTTTTATCATCCCGATTAAGGAAGATTAACTATTGGATATTCTTTGAGAACCATTTACATTTTCAAAATATTTAAAATGTGTTTTAAATACTCCAAATTTTATTATTTATATAAATAATACTAATTATAAAATATGTTTTGAATTTAATCATATTGTTTCTTGATATTTCAAATTAATTGATTATTTAAACAATTGAGGAGTTTCCCCTTGTGTATAAAGAATACTAAATACTACACCACATTAACTGGTAGATCATTTTATATGAATTAATTTAAGAACCATTGAAATACATTAACGAGTATTTATTTTCGTCATACCTATTTCCACCAAAGATACCTTAGGAGGGGATGGTGAATCAGAGTGCCACCTTTTTCTCTCCTTATAAAGACACTTTTTTCCAACATTTTCATAGACTTGTAAACTTGTTATTGTTAATTTCAGATCCAACACAAACAAAGATGTGGAAATTAACAATATGAGAAATAAATTAAACATGGTTCTCCATAAATGTCTATATAATGGAGCACACAATGAAAATGTGTTGATGTATCGATTCCACTATGCTTCCCTATTTTAGTGGATAATGTTTTCTAGAAATGTCACTCTATGACAGTATTAATAAATTTATATTTTTTTTTCAAGGACTGGCACACCACCTCACATGAATCACTTCTTTCAAATCCTCTTCTACAGACAACATCAAAGTTATTTCTTCTTAGTTTTTGGACATGTATGTAACTTATGTATAATCAGGAATTGTAGAAACCCGAATCCTGACGTACATGGACATTACATTACTTTTGAGGAATACTTAGTACATAACAAAAACACACACACAAGGACCGTAATAGTTTAGTGTCTTTGGAAACTCGGAATATAATCTTCTAATCCTGGTGAAAGATCTTCAACATCTCCCATAAATATCTTCCTCTTTTTTTTATACCTAAAACCTTTCTTTATATCCTGGGGAAAAGTAAACATAAAAGGGTGAGTTCAAATGCTCAGTAATGGTAAACAAAAGAAATATCAATCACATCGTATACACAAGCACATAACTTTTGGAAATCTTAACCTGCAAAAGAGATCATAATTTCATAACATGAGATAAATCATGGCAGTGAAATGTAATCACAATAATCATAACTTAAAACATGAAACTTTGTGGAATACACACATAATCATAGAGAATCATTTCTTGTTAGTCAAGACGCATTTCCAAGACTATCTTAGTGGACAAAGTCCCTTTCTGAACCGAGTCACCCTCGTTTCAGTCCTGTTTCACTGAACCGGTATAACCTACCGTTCCAGCCATGTCTATCTCATGAGATATAAAATCTTTACCCAATGCATTGGAGTGAGATATAGGTCCCACCCATCTTATAATGAATCCTTTCTTATGTGTGCCACAAAATCATAAATCATACATCATTGCATAAACCATGTAATAAAAATGGAATTCTTAAACAACATGACATCATAAAACAATTCATATAAGATAAAGGAATTCATAAAAATAATTACATCACAACATAATCAAATCAATGTAATAATAGGGATAGAAACAGAACCCTTTATTATCTTAGATGGAAAATAATTTTGATAAAACACTTGAACTCCATTCTTGAGGAAAATATCCTTTCTACTTCAAAAACATTTATCCTTTCATAACATGCCATACAATTTTAAACTAAAAGAAGTTGATTAAAAATAAACTTGAAAACTTGTAAAGGAAGCTTCTTGGAAATAATGTTTTAAAAATCCATTCATGCCGTATAAGTTAAAAAACATTCTTCTCGTACTTTTGTCGGAAAATTCAAAAAGTACCTCGTACGAAAAACGACAAAAGATTCCTTTCATATATTTTACTAAAAACTCACCGAAGGGTAAAATTGGATTTAAAAAGTTGTAGGTGGATGGAAATAATATTACATATTGAGGAAACATGGAGGTGGATGATAAAATACACCCAAGTAAATACCAAAGTATAAACAATCTCGAATAAAAATGAGATTGTGATATTTCCCTTACCTTAGGTCCGATATGCTTCGTAAGTGTCCGAACCTCCTGTATAATGATTTAAATAATGTTATTGAATTATTCCAGAATCATACTTATTTTTATTATATCATATATGGTCATATTCTTAGCTTCTTATTAGTAATATTTCATTGTTACTTGTTACTCGGGTCTTTGTTGCCTTTTGTTCTTATGCGAGTTTTGCCGAATAAATTCTTATTATTATTTTAATGTTATAGATACCTTATATCCAGAATGGTATTAGTGTAACATATATCATATTTATTCATTCAATTCATTTATATAATTACTATGTAATGATGATCATGTAGAACGAGTCGCATCACATCGTGGAGACGGTATTCCGTACGTACGCACGAGCGATGATATTGTTCCCATGATCGTGGAATTGTATTTAAGTGTATTTATACTATTTCAGTATCAATATCACTTTATAATAATCAAATATAGTTACTCATTACACCATTATACCCATCCTTGTAAGGTGATGGTGGAAAATAGATTACACCACGGCGTGGAGACGGTATTCCCTACGTACGCACGCGCGGTGATTTCTTTTTCCGTAGGATGGATAGATGGTGAAATAGGGTTGTTTCATACTTATAATAACATATCAGTATATGATTGATACTGATGTTATTACTTCATAATGAAACAACCTAAGAATAAGAAGTGGAAGAAGAAATAAAGATGAAAGAATTGGTAACGGTAATTACCTCTTCTTTGAAGCGCCTCTTTGAGACCTCCTCTTAGGGCACTAAAATTGGTCTTTGAGGAAGACCAGAACCTCTAGGATGTTTCTAGGGAAGTGGAGAAGAGATTTTGTCAGGGGTTGGCCGAGATTGAGTGCTCAAATTGGTGTGAGGAGGAGGGGGAGGAGGTGTCCTTTTATAAGGGAGGAGAGGGGAACCTTAGGAATATCTCAAAATATTATTTTATATTAAAGTTAAAATCGGTTTATAATGGTTACAAAGGGTATTATTTCGAAGATAAAGTGGTTATGGGTCGAAATCCTATAATCCAATAGGATTTAGACAAGTTTAGGGTATTATTTTAACCTTATCAATTAGATTTAACTCTAAGTTAAATAATTTAACTTTTACCGTGTCTTTTTGTTTTCTTTCACTATATGGTTAATACACTTACTATAACATGCCAAAAGAACCCCAAATTGTATATTATTAATACATATATCCTTATCTAAGTCATTTTGCCGAACCTTAGATTTTTAGGAATAAAATAACAATTAATAATATAATATTTGATTTAAAAACTATTTTGTGTCAATTTTGACACTATTTGATACATGATTTTTGTGAAAGTCATAACAGAATTATATGTTCGAACAAAGTTGATTAAATCAACACTAATATATCATAGTAACCTATAAAATTAGTGTAATTCATAAAAAGTCTCAAATTACATTTATTTTGGTATTTATAATATGAATTATGTCAATATTTCATTAATAAGATAATTACTGCATCATCTTTGTGTCATAAATAAATTAACTTATTCAATGTCTAAAAATTACAAATAAAATACCAACATGTAGTACATCGTTTTAGATTTCTAATGAATATTTAAAATCGAATTTATCTTATGTACAACCCTATATTAAAAATGTTTTAGTAAATAAACATTGATTTTGACTCTTTTAACTCTTCTTTGAATTAAATAATAATAAATGTCCTAATCTAATCCAAGTGGGCCTAAATGGTCATATTTTATTCCTAAGCTTGTTTTTGGTCGAATTATACTTGTACAATAGAATTATGACATGTTTTAGGGTAATAATAATATCATTTTTACCCTTAATTACCCTATTTACTTTTAACTGTGGTAAATAAAAGTAAAAAGTTACTATTCACCAAAAATTCTTTTCATCTCATTGAACCATATTTTACTTACTGACACCAACCGTGTCTCTCAAATTTTTGAAATTCCATTCACAGAAGCGGTAAAATTAAGATTTATGAAGAAATTAATTTTTTTAACTACCACTTAGTAGTTTCACTATTCATCAAAAACTGATGTTTTTCAGAACAATGCCAAAATTTCATCCTAAGCTATATTTCATATTCCGAATTCAAAAATGAAGTCTATTTTACCAAATTCATATCATAGAAGTTGCATTAATTAATTTTATAATTAAATCCCACTGTTAAAACAAAGAGCGTGTTTTTTAAGAAACAATATCTATCAAAAGATTGACACTTGTTTATGTCTAGTTTAAATGTGAAATTACATCCAATGACTAACATTGTATTAAATTGTAAAAATATATTCTAAATATACTTTAAAACCACTCAAATTAATAATTTATCACTATTAATTATTTCGATTAAAAAAGTTGTTTTTAACTAAAATTTAGTAATTTTCACTATTCATCAAAATATGAAAGTTATCCAAAAATCACCAAAATTTCACCTTAGGCTAAATTCGATACTCCGAATCCAAAAATAAAGTCCATTTTGAGTGCTAAAATTTCTAAAATTTTAAAAGGTGGTTATTACTATTCATAACGGCTAGTTTTAATAATATTTTAATAGCATATCGTTGTTTAGTGAAACCCAGTATTACATACTACACACGCTATCGAGGAAGGTCGCGATTGCGTGTAATGCAAGGCAAGTCAAGGATGCGTGTTGTGCAAGCTCCTTTTGGTGCAGCGTACAACACAAGACATTAGTGAAATTAAAAAGAATATTTTTCATAAAATCTTGGGGTGTTAAATTCTACCCCCCTTGAAATGAATTTCGCCCTCGAAATTCGTCGGAGTTATAAATGGTTTACTATTCGAAAGTTTCTTTAATAGAAACCCACATCGTAAAAAGGAATACCAAAACAATCTTTAAAAACGAAAGTATAAAACGTAACGGTTTCCCAAATAAACTAATCGCTGGGTTTCCACATAGGTAAAAATATGGATATGGAAGAGAAATCTAACCATCATGTTCTGATGGAGAGTGGTAGAGAACATGGCTACGGAAAATCCAGTAATCACAAATCCATAGATTTGTGATGATATAAGGTACCATCTGATTCATCAGGTATAAGATCACCAGGACAACATTTTTGGTTTTCAAGATCATTTCCCTAAAGTTGAAAATTTTAATTAGAATAAATACTTACTTTATTTTGGTACAATCTCACTGTTGTTCGTTCCTTGAACAATTTACACTTCATATCTTAAATAAATGAAGTTCAATTTGTTATTCGTGATGTGTTAGCAGATCATGTAATAGAATGATGGGTCATTCCATCTGTCTCAAACAAAAGGTTTGAAAAGTTATAAGTTCATCTTATGGTTAGATTAATCGTATATTGTTCCAAAAATGAACTTATACTTCATATATCATACCGCTTAATAAAATAAAACTAGTTTCTACTAAATAGGGACTTCCTGTAGGCCAGTGGTAGGCGATAAAGGCCAGTCGAATTTCGGTTGTGGGTTCGATTCCCACAGCCTTGTCCGACGCGATGGGTTGTCGCCCGTCCTGTAGGTTATCCTTTTTCTAAAAAAAACTTCTATCCTTAAACAATACTAACTTATGTCCAACATAATCCATTCCAATCTTTAGGCTTACCCATAATACTGCAGTCCACTCTCATAATATAGTGATAACAATTACCAGAGATTTAATACCATCGTTGATCCCCATATATCATAAGATATGTCTTGTTGGTCACATTCTAAACATTCAAAGTCCTTAATCATGTATTCTCTTGAATAACCATTGAACCTTAGTGAAAACATGAATGCAGTTAAATGTTAACACTTTCCACATACCAAAATCCTCAAAATTATATATACTCAAACCATGATATCACTTAGTCCTTTTATCAATCATGAGCTCATGAATACAGTCAAACATTTCATTTTCTCCTTATCCCTTCATTATGCGCATATCATCTGCTTTCCAAAATATTTGAATCACTTTTCATGGTTACCGATACCTTAAAATTATTGAAAACCACAATAATACAAAAATATTCTAATACACAATAAAAGTACCTCAACAACATTATTCTTGAATACCAATACATAAACACTTCAATCCATCCTCTTCAATTATTTTCCTGGAATAAGTCCTTCCTTGATTTAGAAGTAACTTTTTAGGTCAGGGCATTGAGTTGGGTAATGCCCATGTTCTCCACAAATAATACATTGAACTCCATAACAGTCTGTCACTCTATGACCCTTTTCTCCACACAAATAATATCGGTCCCTCCATTTGAGGTATTCCTCAAGGTTCTTCTTCCCTTCTTTAGAAATCTCAATCTTCCTTTCTTTATGCTTTTCAACATGCGAACATGCATAATAGTCTATCTTCCTCTTCTTTGATGAATTCAGTATACCACTAAATTTCACCTTGTTAATCATATATCGCGATGACTGATTTGGCATAATCAAAATAGATTTCTCTCTATGAATTACATAATTTTGTTTCTCATAGTCACCAATTTGTCCATTGGATTCAATGTTAACCAAATTCCGTATGGTTCCCTCCATTAACAAAAACACAAAAAGAATTCTGTGAGAGGCAAAAATCATGCTAGAGAAAACACCATAGTAAAGGGGGAGTACCCTCAATATCTAACATCTTAGGTTAAATTCTAATATCGTTAGCGCAATTCTAGTACTATAACCTATACGTATACTTAACCTTAGGGACATCCCTAGGCATACCTTAGAAATATCTATAGGGATCTCACTAAAGTTCTTGCATCCTAGTTTCCAAAGGTTGACTAAACCTTTCCTCTGATACCAACTGTAGAGACCCGAATCCTGACGTACATGGACATTACATTACTTTTTCGGAATACTTAGTACATAACAAAAACACACACACAAGGACCGTAATAGTTTAGTGTCTTTGGAAACTCAGAATATAATCTTCTAATCCTGGTGAAAGATCTTCAACATCTCCCATAAAGATCTTCCTCTTTTTTTAATACCTAAAACCTTTCTTTATATCCTAGGGAAAAGTAAACATAAAAGGGTGAGCTCAAATTCTCATTAATGGTAAACAAAAGAAATATCAATCACATCGTATACACAAGCACATAACTTTTGGAAATCTTAACCTGCAAAAGAGATCATAATTTCATAACATGGGATAAATCATGGCAGTGAAATGTAATCACAATAATCATAACTTAAAACATGAAACTTTGTGGCATACACACATAATCATAGAGAATAATTTCTTGTTAGTCAAGACTCATTGCCAAGACTATCTTAGTGGACAAAGTACCTTTCTGAACCGAGTCACCCTCGTTTCAGTCCTGTTTCACTGAACCTGTATTACCTACCGTTCCATCCATGTCTATCTCATGAGATATAAAATCTTTACCCAATGCATTGGAGGGAGATATAGGTCCCACCCATCTTATAATGAATCCTTTCTTATGTGTGCCACAAAATCATAAATCATACATCATTGCATAACCCATGTAATAAAAATGGAATTCTTAAACAACATGCCATCATAAAAAAATTCATATAAGATAAAGGAATTCATAAAAATAATTCCATCACAACATAATCAAATCAACGTAATAATAGGGATAGAAACAGAACCCTTTATTATCTTAGATGGAAAATAATTTCGATAAAACACTTGAACTCCATTCTTGAGGAAAATATCCTTTCTACTTCAAAAACATTTATCCTTTCATAACATGTCATACAATTTTAAACTAAAAGAAGTTGATTAAAAATAATCTTGAAAACTTGTAAAGGAATCTTCTTGGAAATAATGTTTTAAAAATCCATTCATGCCGTATAAGTTAAAAAACATTCTTCTCGTACTTTTGTCGGAAAATTCAAAAAGTACCTCGTACGAAAAACGACAAAAGATTCCTTTCATATATTTTACTAAAAACTCACCGAAGGGTAAAATTGGATTTAAAAAGTTTTAGGTGGATGGAAATAATATTACATATTGAGGAAACATGGAGGTGGATGATAAAATACACCCAAGTAAATACCAAAGTATAAACAATCTCGGATAAAAATGAGATTGTGATATTTCCCTTACCTTAGGTCCGATATGCTTCGTAAGTGTCCGAAACTCCTGTATAATGATTTAAATAATGTTATTGACTTATTCCAGAATCATACTTATTTTTATGATATCATATATGGTCATATTCTTATCTTCTTATTAGTAATATTTCATTGTTACTTGTTACTCGGGTCTTTGTTGCCTTTTGTTCTTATGCGAGTTTTGCCGAATAAATTCTTATTATTATTTTAAGGTTATAGATACCTTATATCCAGAATGGTATTAGTGTAACATATATCATATTTATTCATTCAATTCATTTATATAATTACTATGTAATGATGATCATGTAGAACGAGCCGCATCACATCGTGGAGACGGTATTCCGTACGTACGCACGAGCGATGATATTGTTCCCATGATCGTGGAATTGTATTTAAGTGTATTTATACTATTTCAGTATCAATATAACTTTATAATAATCATATATAGTAACTCATTACACCATTATACCCATCCTTGTAAGGTGATGGTGGAAAATAGATTACACCACGGCGTGGAGACGGTATTCCCTACGTACGCACGCGCGGTGATTTCTTTTTCCGTAGGATGGATAGATGGTGAAATAGGGTTGTTTCATACTTATAATAAAATATCAGTATATGAGTGATACTGATGTTATTACTTCATAATGAAACAACCTAAGAAGAAGAAGTGGAAGAAGAAATAACGATGAAAGAATTGGTAACGGTAATTACCTCTTCTTTGAAGCGCCTCTTTGAGAACTCCTCTTAGGGCACTAAAATTGGTCTTTGAGGAATACCAGAACCTCTAGGATGTTTCTAGGGAAGTGGAGAAGAGATTTTTACAGGGGTTGGCCGATCTTGAGTGCTCAAATTGGTGTGAGGAGGAGGGGGAGGAGGTGTCCTTTTATAAGGGAGGAGAGGGGCACCTTAGGAATATCTCAAAATATTATTTTATATTAAAGTCAAAATCGGTTTATAATGGTTACAAAGGGTCTTATTTCGAATATAAAGTGGTTATGGGTCGAAATACTATCATCCAATAGGATTTAGACAAGTTTAGGGTATTATTTTAACCTTATCAATTAGATTTAACTCTAAGTTAGATAATTTAACTTTTACCGTGTGTTTTTGTTTTCTTTCACTATAAGGTTAATAAACTTACTATAACATGCCAAACGAACCCCAAATTGTATATTATTAATACATATATCCTTATCTAAGTCATTTGGCCGAACCTTAGATTTTTAGGATTAAAGTAACAATTAATAATATAATATTTGATTTAAAAACGATTTTGTGTCAAATTTGACACTATTTGATACATGATTTTTGTGAAAGTCATAAAAGAATTATATGTTAAAAAAAAGTTGATTAAATCAACAATAATATATCATAGTAACCTAGAAAATTAGTGTAATTCATAAAAAGTCTGAAATTACATTTATTTTGGTATTTATAATTTCAATTATGTCAATATTTCATTAATAAGATAATTACTGCATCATCTTTGTGTCATAAATAAATAAAATTATTTGATGTCTAAAAATTACAAATAAATTACCATCATGTAGGAAATCGTTTTAGCTTTCTAATGAATATTTAAAATAGAATTTATCTTATGTACAACCCTATATTAAAAATTTTTTAGTAAATAAACTTTGATTTTGACTCTTTTAACTCTTCTTTGAATTAAATAATAATAAATGTCCTAATCTAATCCAAGTGGGCCTAAATGGTCATATTTTATTCCTAAGCTTGTTTTTGGTCGAATTACACTTGTCCAATAGAATTAGGACATGTGTTAGGGTAATAATAATATCATTTTTACCCTTAATTACCCTATTTACTTTTAACCGTGGTAAATAAAAGTAAAAAGATACTATTCCCCAAAAATTCTTTTCATCTCATTGAACCACATTTTACTTACTGACACCAACCGTGTCTCTCGGATTTTTGAAATTCCATTCACAGAAGCGGTAAAATTAAGATTTATGAAGAAATTAATTTTTTTAACTACCACTTAGTAGTTTCACTATTCATCAAAAACTGATGTTTTTCAGAACAATGCCAAAATTTCATCCTAAGCTATATTTCATATTCCGAATTCAAAAATGAAGTCTATTTTACCAAATTCATATCATAGAAGTTGCATTAATTAATTTTATAATTAAATCCCACTGTTAAAACAAAGAGCGTGTTTTTTAAGAAACAATATCTATCAAAAGATTGACACTTGTTTATGTCTAGTTTAAATGTGAAATTACATCCAATGACCAAAATTGTATTAAATTGTAAAAATATATTCTAAATATACTTTAAAACCACTCAAATTAATAATTTATCACTATTAATTATTTCGATTAAAAAAGTTGTTTTTAACTAAAATTTAGTAATTTTCACTATTCATCAAAATATGAAAGTTATCCGAAAATCACCAAAATTTCACCTTAGGCTAAATTCGATACTCCGAATCCAAAAATAAAGTCCATTTTGAGAGCTAAAATTTCTAAAATTTTAAAAGGTGGTTATTACTATTCATAACGGCGAGTTTTAATAATATTTTAATAGCATATCGTTGTTTAGTGAAACTCAGTATTACATACTACACACGCTATCGAGGAAGGTCGCGATTGCGTGTAATGCAAGGCAAGTCAAGGATGCGTGTTGTGGAAGCTCCTTTTGGTGCAGCGTACAACACAAGACATTAGTGAAATTAAAAAGAATATTTTTCATAAAATCTCGGGGTGTTACAGGAATGTATACTCTGATTTTCATCATAAAATCCTTATTGAAATGCTTCAATGAAGTCTAAAATATCAGCAATGACTACCAGAATCACATTTAACAAATAATATATTCCCCTCTTGTATCTTCCCCCATGTATAGTTTACATGAGTATTCAATATTCAAACATCTTATACGAGTTTCATTTTCATAATTTTGTCTTCTCTAGTTAATATTGTGAAACATACTTCTATAATGTTTGTTCCTATATTTTTTCACTCAACTCCCTTTGTGGAACTTCCTTTACTCTACCTCATCCCGAATCTTATATTATGCATGTGTTATCACAAAAATATCACTCATTAAAAAAATCAAATGCACAACTTTCACCGAGGTATTCTTCTCTTAGGACCTACATAAAGAATAAGATATATCCCCTTATTTAAATCGTCAATCATATCACTGAATTATGGGTTTATCTAGTATTTATAATGAAACAACACACCTTTATTTATCCCTTGAATTTCAATTTTTATCGTCTATTATTAACACAACATCAATTTCATGGAACATGACTTTTGAAAAACCCAATTAGCATGAAACAAAACTAGAACATAACCTCAGTAAAATTATGAATGATTAACATCATGAAATTGAAAATTGTGATGTCACATTTACTAGTATCAATAGGATTTTATTGGAAGGTAGTCATATACATTGTTAAAAAATCAAGTTTTAATTTCCTCCAAAAAAATTCTTCACTTCCAAATTATTGATAAGATTCTTTATTAGCTTAGACAACCATAATAACAAACATAATCATAGAATTTTGTGAGTCTTACTTAATGAATTATCCTTACATCCTCCTCCATATTAATTGGATAAAAATATATAAAAACTAAATCTCCATCATGTATCATCAAGGTTATAATATTCTCCACCTTTGAGTTTGTTATAAATTCAATGTGAAATTCAATTATTCATATTATAATTCATACCATGATAGTAGGATGTTCCATACAACTCAATAATTTTACATGAACATTTCTTGGTGTAAAAAAATGAGTTCTAGAGATTATTACTTTAATGTGTCATTCCTTTCTTCTTGAACTCATGTTATATTCAAAATACATTACACCTTAATTAAATCCCCCCATACTTTTACACCCTGAAGATACTTTGATAAGAGATTCAAAGTACTAAAATAACATATTTTCACTCAAAAAAATTGTGATGAAATAGAATACATAGTTATTATCCAAAATTTATATTAATCAACATTATTGAATTTTTCTACAAGAATTCTCCCCCTTTGACGATAAACCCAAATAGAAATATCATTTGAAACATATTAATTCATATTGTTACATAAATATCCTATAGTTTAAACATGTATCTATATTCAGTATAATCAACCCTTACAATGTATCTTCCCTTCACTTTGGAACCACTTCAAATATATGTTAGATAGAATTTCTACATGGTTAGAGGGGGTATATCTAACCCAAATCATGGTGGGAGAGGTGTTTGGACACCAATAATCAACTGATGCTTCTCAAATACTGGAGTTCTTAATGGGATATTCATGATTTCTTCCAATTACTGATCAATTCTAAAACTATTTTTTAGTGACACATTGCATCACAATGTTATTTACATGTTTATTTAAGGTATCAATGGGTTCATTTAATGAATGATATAATGAATGTTTCATTATTTCTATGTCACACTTGTTATCATAGAAAATCACCATAGGTTGTTTCACTTTTTCCTCAATATCCTCTAATAGTTATTTCATCCAAAAAAGTTGAGTGTATTATTGGGTCACTGAGATGTATTCTACTTTTTATGCATAGTGATTTTATTTCTTACTTATTTCCTAACCATATTATACATTTACATCAAACAAAAATTGTACCAATAGTAGTTTCCATCCCACTTTATTGGAGTTAGTTACCTAGAACAAAATTATATGTGCATTACATTATATTTTTTATTCAAATACATGAATATAAATCAAATTTATTATTTCATAATGATTATTATTCTATATTACATTGAAGTGATAATTTACTTGTGGTATTTTACTCACCAAGGGGCCATAATAGTTCCCTACTATGATGATATCCCTATGGTGCTATTAAATATTCTTAAATATAGACATATTGTAAAGGTAAAATTCTATGAATGGATGCATAGTATGTTTATTGACAATTTATTGATACCCATAAGTAGTCTATACATATTCTAATATACTTTTCACTAGGTAATATATGTGGTGGAAGATTATAAGGACAACCCAAAATATATGAATTCCACAAGATTCATTCCATAGGATATTCTTATATATAAATGTGTGTAATGATCCATAGACATGATATTATAATTATCTAATATCATGGGTTTTAATTATTTATGTATTAACCAAAACCATGATGCTCTATGTTCACTAGGGGGTAGGATGTGCTGGTGAAACATGAGTGATATGTAATTAATGAATAATTCAATAAAGGATTTGTCTCTTCAAATAATGGAAAACGAATATGAGGTCCTTTGATTAGAATGGAATAATCAAACTAAAATCCATGTATAAGGAATATTAATGAGTTCATTCAAATAGTAAAAGGTCAAAAAATTGGGAACATCAGTTGTTGAAGACTACATGAGTCCTTAATGATTAAAAACATATCTAAAAAGGGATTTCAAAGCATACAGATTGTTCATATGTCGTTGTTATTGTTAGGAACATAACTTATTTCTCTTTGAGTTCCTTGACATTTTTCTAGATACTAATCTTTGACCTTAATAAGGGTCTCCTAATATCATTGTGAAAAATCTCTAGAGGGTCACACAAAATATTATCCATGATCTTAGTTAAATAAAATTTTAATTTAAATAGTTTGAATAAATAATATTTCCAAGCCTGAGGAATAATATTTATTCAATATATTTATAATCTCAAATATTTGAAGAGTAGTTATATCAAAATTAGAATAGATATGTGAGGTGAATATTATACAAATATTTATTAACATGACGATGAAATAGAATATTGATGTATCACTTGTTATATTTTCACAGTAATATATCATTGTTAATTAACAAATATTTTATTAGTTAAAAAACACAATGAATATTTATTTAATATCTAGTGAATATAATTTTTATTTATTTATCATATGAATAATATATAATATTTTTTGTTTATTAAATGTGGGGAATAAAAATAAGATTGAGATATGAACCCGATGATGAGAATGATATAAGTAATAAATGAAATTTAAATGAATACGAATTATTTATTTATGAAAATAATGATTTATAAAAATGTGTGAGTTAGTGAATGCAAATAAATTTTATTATTTTCATTATTTACATATTGATTATAGTATGTTTGTTATTTGATTAAGAAAATTTATGTTATTTTAAAATATTTAACCATATATTTATACATTCTAACTTATTTCATTTTTGGGTTAGGTGGATTATCATATTCTTATGTGAATCAATTTTTATGCACAAATACCTTCTCCATAGAATTATGTAAATAAAAAATAACTCTATATGTTCTCTTCTCCAAAGATTAAGAGATATTAAACTTCTTCCTCCTATCTCTAGACTGATAGATCATGTAATGTGATCTTCAAGACCTAAGGACCACTAGTCATGATCGACGTGAGTGACATAAGGAAATCAATGTAAGATCTAGTTTTTTCTTGTACAAATGGATCGATTTAATTGCAATCTAAAATTTTTCTTTTTTGAAATTGAACATTATAAAACTTTATGGTAGTCTCGAGATTGTTCAAGCATAGTTAATTTAGCATAATTTTATTTTCTAAAATAAATAGGGAGGTGCACAGTTAGTGCACAGTTTGGGATATCTAAGCATGTTAACTGTGAGGGCTTGTATGGGATAATTATAGCTATACAAATCGTTCACAATAGGAAAAAAACTATAGAAATCCTAAAATAAACATCATTGATACCATGAACATGGTGTGAATTGTTTTTATAATTGTGCACCTAAATCGTACATGGTTTGGATTTGGAGACAGTGTCCAGTTTATAGTGTGCACCTTGTTTATCAAACCATTCACAAAGGCAGTATGATGGGATTTCTCATTGGAACAGTCCTATTCATGTTAATTTCATGGTTTTTCATACATGTGTCTAAAACATGTTCCCCTTTAAATAATCTAAAATAACTATTTATCCCCTAATTTATTTTAAACTATATTCACACTTCATCCTCACTCATTCACAAAGTAAATTATCTATGGGAGAGCTCTTCTCTTCTTTCATGAAGTCACTGAGATATATCCTTTGTCCAAAATCAGTTTTCAAAATATTTTTTTCATGTTGGATCCCTCTTTGTAAGCCTATAAATCCTCTTGTCTACTTTATTTAATTCATGTCCCATAGTTGCTGTGATAATCAAGTAAAATTATATACCATTTTTTCTGTGAGTATTTCTAGTTTATATATTTTTCCCAATTCCATCCTAGACCTAAGGATAATAATAAAGGAAGATTCTACTACCTTTTTATGGTAGGTGGTTTATTACTTTTCCTTAATGTCTCGCATGTTTATTATGTTTCACAATCATGTCACATGATATAAATTCTATTTGTTGTTTTTAAATATGTAGCTCTATAAATAAATTAACTAGACTATGACCTTGACCTTTTAAAATATTTTTTTATCATTATTTTACATCAGTGAGCTAAAAAATAACCACCCCTTATTGTGTCTTCATTCATTTTACCTTTAAAATTATCTTTTTTACAACTAACACACAAAATGAGTGTGTTTTGTATATAAATTATAAAATTATGAACAAAAGGAATTAATGAATTTTTTTATTCCATGGATACCCGGTTTCCCTATGATATGTCATCATATTATGCCTTCCTATTTTAAAAATCCACATGTTGGGAGTGTCTGACATTCCATTTTTTAATGAAGAGTCTCAAATGAATTATGGATAATCAAAATGGAATATACACATAACATTATGATAATAAAGTATCTTTGGTAAATATTTATAAGCACCTTTAATTTTTATAAAAGTGGCCAATCTTGATCCAACTATGTATTCACTACGGAATGCATTGTGTGCACATAGGATGCCACTATAATTTATCAATTTGATTTACAAGGGATAAATCCACCAAATAATTAAGTATTTTTTATGTATTCCTCAACATGGAATTACAAATTAATCAACCTTATTTAGTAAAATGTAAATTCATTGTAAAATTTCAATATTTTTAGCTTAATGTAACTGGATATGTGATTCCTTGTATTATCTCTTTGGTTCCTAATCAATTATACCATGATATTTCAATATAATTTTTCCTTGGTCTATGTAGAAACTATTATGGTGCATTTTGTAGGGTTCATCGATTTCATTAAAAAAACAATTATCAATTTTCATGGTTAATAACCATAAGGATGATTGGATTCTTCAACCATGTTCATAGAATGTTTTCTAATTAATGGAATTATTCTATGACAAATTCTTCATAGGCCTAAGTATGTATTGTTATCCTGTATTGCTAGGTGGAACCCGAGACCTATATATAATATCAATTTATTTATTTAATTTCATGGTTTAAAATTACTAGATCAAAATTAAATTTTATATTGTCTCATACTGGATTGGAATTAGAAACCATTAGTGGTGGAATTGTTTGTTTTACACACACAATATTAGGACCACCATTTGGTACCTAGGAAGACATCATGGATGAAGGTAAAGATAATGGGAATATTCTATGTTTTTAAATTTCAATTCTTTTATTGGATGGGATCCAGGGAGAATATGACTAAGCAAGTTCTTAGGATGATCATGGAGAAATTCATTTTAGTATTTTTATTAAATTTTTTTATTTGTATTGGATGTCTCTTATTTTAATGTATACATAGTTCATTTGTATATGGAAAATAAATAATCTATAAATAATCTAGTTTCTATATAATTTGTTGTACATTATCGGGATAGTTTACTTATGATGTTTAATTTTATTATTTATATTTCCTATTATTATTTACAATTATCCTCCACTCTGATAATAAGGTTATTATCTCTTAACAATATAACCTACCACACTCACTTTTAGTCATAATCCTCCAGTATAAGGGTAGGTTCTCATGACACCATGTTTCCCTTTAGATTGGTAACTTTTGAGAGAACTAAGCTCAAATTAGCCCAATGGCTATCTGGGAGGGGTTTGGATCCTTCGACTAGTATCCTTATAAAATATTTCTCATGTTTTGATATCAAGGATCACGTGTGGATAAATTTTAGAGATAATCTAGTATAAATCCCCTTATATCAATGATGTTATATATTAAATGTAATTTAATCAATAAATATCTTCATGGGAGAAATATCTCAAGACTGAGGAATTTTATTATTTATAAATTTATTATATAATTAACACGAAGGACCTACTCTTTGGTTTTGAATTCCTTTACTATTATTTCTTCTAATACAATTATCTGACATGTTATGGTTTATTTTTCAGATCTTCCAAAAAATCGTCATTAGGTTTAGACCTGACTAGCTTTTTTCTATGCATGGATCATTCGAATAGTATTAGAGTGGTAACATTTATATTTATAATTATTTAATTTTTCATAGATCTATATCAAAAATAATATATTAGTTTTTAATTTTTTGTTATCATTTATAACCAATAAATTGATATAACATGTTCATTCACAATCATATGATAGTGAAAGAGCCAGTAAAAACTGAAGAAAAATGGGATAACTTATTTGAAGGTTCTGTAGATTCTATTTTCTCAACTAGGCATACTGTCATCAATCAAAATAAACATCATGTAGTCTTGTTCATCCACCTGTTTCTATGGTTTCTCAAATACATTATGTCTTGTGGGGGATCGTTACATAGTGTATATTATGATAGTAGTAAAATTGTGTACAATCATCTGAGGTGGAACATGTTTTACAAGGTTACAATATGTGTAACTGAAATTCATTACATGTAATATCACATGACTTGGTGGTCACGTGTTTAATTGATTTGGTATGTAATTAGTAAACACATTGTGCTTTGACTAATAGTTGATAAAACCATTCAAACTAAAATTAAATATTGTGTAGCATGCATGTAACACCCGAGACTTTTATGAGAAATATTTTGTTTTTATAAATAATGAAAGGAATCTTTCACTACACACAACACTAGCTTGGATTGCTTTACACGGAACCACGGCCTTCCTTGATAGCTTGCGTCGTACGCAATACCGAGTTTCACTAAACAATGATATGCTATTAAAATATTATTAAAACTAGCTATTATGAATAGTAATAACCATTTTTTGAAATTTTATTAATTTTATTTTTCAAAATTGACTTCATTTTTGGATTCGGAATATCGAAATTATCCTGGGGTGAAATTTTGGTATTTTTATGAAAACTTTCAATTTTTGATGAATAGTGAAACCACTAAGTGGTAGTTAAAAAACTGAATTTTTCATAAAACATAAATTTACCGCTTCTGTGAGTAGAATTTTGAAAATCCGAGAGACACGGTTTATGTCAGTAAGTAAAATGTGGTTCAATGAGATGAAAATAATTTTTTTGGTGAATAGTAACTTTTTTACTTTTATTTACCACGGTTAAAAGTAAATAGGGTAATTAAGGGTCAAAATGATATTATTATTACCCTAACACATGTCCTAATTCTATTGGATAAGTTTAATTCGACCAAAAACAACCTTAGTAATAAAATATGACCATTTAGGACCACTTGGATTAGATTAGGACATTTATTATCAATTTACTTAAAGAAGGGTTAAAATAGTTAAAATCAATGTTTAATAAGTAAATAATTTTTAATATGGGGTTATACATAAGTTAAATTAGACTATAATAATTCATTAGAAAGCTAAAAATATTTCCAACATAATGGTATTTTATTTATAATTTTTAGACATTAAATAATGTAATTTATTTATGACACAACGATGATGCAGTAATTATCTTATTAATGAAATATTGAAATAATTGATGTTATAAATACCCAAATAAATGTAATTTGAGACTTTTTATGAATTCCACTAATTTTATAGGTTAATATGACATGTTAGTATTGATTTAAGTAACTTTTTTAGAACTAATAATTCTGTTATGATTTTTAGAAAAATCAATTACTAAATAGTGTCAAAATTGACCTCAAATAGTTTTTTAAAAAATATTATATTATTAATTGTTATTTTATTACTAAAAATCTAAGGTTAGGACAAATGACTTAGATACGGTTATATATATTAATAATAAACAACTTTGGGTTCGTTTGGCTTGTTATAGTAAGTTTATTAACCTTATAGTGTAAGAACACAAGAAGACATGGTAAAAGTAAAATTATTAAACATAATGTTAAATCTAAATGATAAGGTTAAAATATGAACCTAAACTTGTCTAAATTCTATTGGATGAGAGGATTTAGACCCATACCCACATTAGCTTCGAAAGAAATCAATTTTGAGCTATTTAAAACCGAATTTGGCTTTATAATAAAATAATATTTTTAGTTATTCCAAAGGTGCCCCTCTCCTCCCTTATAAAAGGGCACCACCTCCCTCTCTTCCTCACACCACTTTGAGCCTTCAATCTCGTCCAACACCTGCAAATTTATTCTATCCACTTCCCTAGAGACATCCTAGAGGTCCTGGTCTTCTTCAAAGACCAATTTTAGTGCCTTAACAGGAGGTCTCAAAGAAGCGCTTCAAAGAAGAGGTAATGCCTGTTACCGATTCTTTCATCTTTATTTCTTATTCCACTTCTTCTTATTTAGTTTTTTCATCATGAAGTAATAACATCAGTATCACTCATATACTGATATGTTATTATAAGTATGAAACAACCCTATTTCACCATCTATCCATCCTATGGAAAATGAAATCACCACGTGTGCGTACGTACGGAATACCGTCTCCACGCCGTGGTGTAATCTATTTTCCACCACCACCTTACTTGGATGGGTATAATGGTGTAAATAATGAATATATATTATTATTTTAAATTGATATTGATTCTGAAATAGTATACATACACTCCAATACAATTCCACGATCATGGGAAGGATATCATCGCTCGTGCGTATGTACGGAATACCGTCTCCACGATGTGATGCTACTCGTTCTACATGATATTCATTGCATAATGAATATATAAATGAATTGAATGAATGAATATGATATATATTACACTATTACCATTCTGGAAATGAGGTATCTATAACCTAAAAAGAAGAATAAGAATTTATTCGACAAAACACGCATAAGAACACAAAGTAATAAACACCCGAATAACAAGTAGCAAAGAAATATTACTAATAATAAGCTATTAATATGACCATATATGATATCATAACAATTAGAATGATTATGCAATAAGTCAATGACATTATTTAAATCATTATACAGGAGGTTCGGACACTTACGAAGCGAATCAGACCTAAGGTAAGGGAAAATATCACAATCTCAATTTTTACCCGAGATTGTTTATACTTTGGTATTTACTGGGGTGTATTTGATCATCCACGTCCTTTTTCCCTCAATATGTAATATTGTTTCTATACACCTACAATTGTTTAAATCCAATTTTACCCTTCGGTGAGTTTTTAGTAAAATATATGAAAGGAATCTTTTGTCGTTTTTCGTACGAGGTACTTTTTGTCTTTTTCGACAAAAGTATGAGAAGAATGTTTTTTTAACATATACGGCATGAATGGATTTTTAAAACATTATTTACAAGAATCTTCCTTTACACGTTTTCAAGTTTATTTTTAATCAACTTATTTTAGTTTAAAATTGTATGACATGTTAAGAAAGGAAAATGTTTTTGAAGTAGAAAGGATATTTTCCTCAAGAATGGAGTTCAAGTGTTTTATCAAAATTATTTTCCATCTAAGATAATATAGGGTTATGTTTCTATCCCTATTATTAAATTGATTTGATTATGTTGTGATGGAATTATTTTTATGAATTCCTTTATCTTATATGAATTGTTTTATGATGTCATGATGTTTAAGAATCCCATTTTTATTACATGGGTTATGCAATGATGCATGATTTATGATTTTGTGGCACACATAAGAATGGTATCATTATGAGATGGTTGGGACCTATATCTCCCTCCAATGCATTGGGTAAAGATTTTATATCTCATGAGATAGACATGGCTGGAACGGCAGGTTAAACCGGTTCAGTGAAACAGGACTGAAACGAGGAGTGAACTCGGTTCAGAAATGGACTTCGTCCACTAAGATATTCTTGGAAATGAGTCTTGACTAATAAGAAATGATTTTCTATGATTATGTGTGTATTACAAAAAGTTTCATGTTTTATGTTATGATTATTGAGATTACATTTCACTACTATGATTTATCCCATGTTATGAAATTATGATCTCTTTTGCAGGTTAAGATTTCCAAAAGATATGTTCTTATGAATATAATGTGATTGATATTTCTTTTGTTTACCCTTACTAAGCATTTGTGCTCACCCTTTTGTATGTTTTCTTTCCCCAGGTCAGGAAGAAGGTTATTAAGTAAGATATGCCCAAAGGGACTATAGATATGATGAAATAAATGGGAGACAGTGTAGATGCTTTATGAACCAGTTGTTTATGTTTCCCAGTTTCTAAAGACACTATACCTATACGGTCCTTTCCTGGTTTTGTTATATGTTGTAATAAGTGTGATTCAATTTTGAAGTAACAACAATGTATGTAATGTATGGGTCTTTATAGTTGGTATCAGAGGAAAGGTATAGTCAACCTTTGGAAACTAGGATATGAAAGCCTTAGTAAGAACCCTAAGGATAAGTCTAAGCATAGAACACGATCTTAGTGTTTTAGAAATTACCATGAATAACCTAGGATAAGACCTTAAGTGTGAAATTTTATTCTTGATTATGTGGTTTTCATATTATAATTAGTGTTGCTCACACTATTCTTCTTGGTTTTAGTCAATGGCTAGAACCCGAAGGAACCGTGTTAATGCGGACTGCGATGGGAAATGCAATGATTGTCCCCCTGAGAAACCAAACGTTATGGGAGCTGGAATGAAAAATATTGTAGCCATAATCACACAACATTCTCAAGATATGAATCATGCAGGACTTCCAAATGAGAAAAGGAAGGAGCAACATTCTGTTGAATCCTTCGTGAGGCAGCATCCACCTTCATTTAGCGGGTCTACTGATCCATTAATTACTAAAAAATGGATTAGTACTACTTAAAAGATATTTTCAATTCTTCAATGTTCTGAACATGATAAAGTCATCCTAGGAGTGTATCGTTTGGAAGGTGATGCTGATCAATGGTGGAATCTTATCAAGAATATGAGGAAAAGAGATGAAATTGAGTCTATGGAATGGGACGAGTTCAAGAACTTATTTTTCAATAAGTACTTCCCTCGTATTCTCCGAACAAAGATGGAGAAAGAGTTTCTTGAACTAAAGCAAAAGGATGATGAATCTGTTGGTACCTATGAAGCAAATTTTACAAGACTTGAAAGGTACTCTTCTGGTATTATTATCCAACCTTAGAGTAAGATTGATCGATTCTTTAGTGGCTTAAAACCAAGTCTTCAAAGGGCCTTAGCCATAAGGGACTTCAATAGCTACGAGGAAATCGTTCGATGTGATCTCAAAGTTGAGATGGAGATTGGAGTAACCAATTAGTCATATGGGTTTGATAAGAAGAGGAAAATGGAATTTAAAGGAAAATCTAAAGAGCACACTGAAAAGAATATGAGCTTTCCCTTATGCTTAAAGTGTGGAAAGAAACATGGAGGGAGTTTTCTTAAAGGGACAAGTAAATGTTTCAAATGTGGAAAGGAAGGTCATCGGGCATTTGAATACCACAATGATGGGAAGAATATGTCTAATGATGCAAACAAAGGGATACACAGAATGAACCTACTACACTTCAATGTTTCAAGTGCAAGGAGATGGGGCATTATGCCAATAAATGCCCAAATCCAAGGGTTGTTGATGATGATCGACATCAACAAAATCTTAAGGCTAAAGACAAAGGAAAGTAACATGCAATTTCTATCAGTGATGTGGAGTACGATAACTATGTGTTGAAAGGTACACTTACCATACACTATAAAGTAGAAAATGTTTTATTTGATTCTGGATCCACCCACTCTTTTATTTATGAAGATTTTTCTAAGGGTATCACCATATTACCTCAGCAATTAGATGTTGAGTTATTTGTGACAACACCTAATGGCACAACAGTCGCATCGAAAGTTTAAATTCTTCCCCGATTGAATTTTGTGGGAAAGTGCTTCCTGCAAATCTTTTGATCCTTCCTATAGTGGAATTTGATGTGATTCTTGGCATGGATTGGATTTCTTTATATGGAGATCATATCAATTGCCAAATAAGGGAAGTCACATTTCATATTCCAGATCAATCTATGATCGTCTATCAATGCAAGGATGAACATAACCTTCCAGTGGAAATTTCTTCCATCTTATGGGTCTTGATTCCACTAAATAAAGGTTATTTATCTCCAATGGTTGGTGAGAAACTCACAATTAAGAATATGCTCATTTTACGGGAGTTTGATGATGTCTTTCCGGAGGAATTGCCGGGTCTTCCACCAAATCGTGAAGTTGAGTTTTCAATAGAACTCGTACCGGGTGCTTTGCCTATTTCAAAGACACCTTATAGAATGGCCCCAATTGAGTTGTAGGAATTGAAGAAGAAAATCCAAGATAATCTTGATAAGGGATTCATACGCCCTAGTGTGTCACCTTGGGGATCACCTTTTCTGTTTGTTAATAAGAAAGATGGATCAATGAGACTCTGCATTGATTATCGAGAACTTAACAAGATCACTATCAAGAACAAATATCCTCTCCCACGCGTTGATGACTTATTTGACCAACTAGGCGGAGCTCAATACTTTTCCAAGATTGATCTTCGCTCAGGGTATCATCAATTAAGGGTCAAAAGGCAGGATATACCAAAGATGGATTTCTGTACAAGGTATGGACACTATGAATTTAAAGTGATGACATTTGGTCTTACTAATGCCCCTGCTATCTTCATGGATCTAATGAATAGAGTCTTTAGAGACTATCTTGATCAGTTTGTGGTAGTCTTTATAGATGATATTCTTGTATATTCAAAGAGCAAGGAAGAACATGAAGAGCACTTGAGAATTATATTGAAGACCCTGAGAAAGGAGAAACGTTATGCCAAATTTACCAAGTGTGAATTTTGGCTTCAAAAAGTTGCATTTTTGGGTCACATAATCTCAAAAGAGGGGATATCTGTGGATCCAGCAAAAACAGAGGTTATCGAAAGATGGTCGAGACCAACAACAGTAACCGAGATACGAATTTTTCTTGGTTTGGATGGATATTATCGACGTTTTGTGAATGAGTTTTCACGATTATCTAATCCAATCACCAAGTTGACTCGGAAAGGAGTTAAGTTTGTTTGGATGGAGGAATGTGAAGAGAATTTCAAGCAGTTGAAAAGAAGGTTATCCAGTGCACCTGTGCTCACACTACCTTGTAGTGGAGAAAGGTTTGTGATCTACAGTGATGCATCCAAGAAGGGACTGGGATGTGTTCTCATGCAAAATGATATGGTGATAGCTTATGCCTCACGACAGTTGAAAATCCATGAGAAAAATTAGGCAACACATGATTTGGAGTTAGCTGCGGTAATCTTTGCATTAAAGATTTGGAGGCATTATCTTTATGGTGAAAGGTGTGATATTTATACTGATCATAAAATTTTAAAGTATATTTTCACACAAAGGGAACTGAATATGCGCCAAAGATGATGGTTGGAGCTGATTAAGGATTATGACTGCTCAATTCATTACCACCCTGGGAAAGCAAACAAGGTGGCAGATGCATTAAGTCGACAAGACCATGCTAGCTTATCCTTGATGAGGATCACAAAAGATCCAATATTTATGGATTTACAAAGGATGGATCTTGGAATTTTAATGGAAGGGGGAAAATCGTATCTTTCTCAAATGAATGTTCAACCATCTATACATGTGAAGATTAAAGAGGCACAGAAAGAAGATGTCGAGTTACAAAAGAAGATGAGAAATGTTCTTGAATTCAACCTTGATTGTGATGGGATAATAAAGTTCAGGAATCGGTTTTGTGTCCCTCGCATCCCCGAATTAAAGAAGGATCTGCTGGATGAGGCTCATAGTTTTTCATTCTCTATTCATCCTGGAAGCACGAAGATGTATAGGGACCTGAAAGTGTACTTCTGGTGGGATGGCATGAAAAGAGATGTTGCTGAATATGTCTCTCGATGCTTGGTTTGTCAGTAAGTTAAAGCTGAGAGACAGAAGTCTAAGGGGATGTTACAACCATTACCCATACCCGAATGGAAATGGGAAAACATCACTATGGACTTTGTCACAGGACTTCCTAAAACATCCAAAGGAAATAATGCTATCTGGTTCATAGTTGATCGTCTTACAAAGTCTGCACACTTCATTGCTATTAGAGAGGATTTCTCTCTGGATCAGCTTTCCAGGATATATGTGAAGGAAGTGGTAATATTGCATGGAGTACCACTTTCTATTATATCTGATCGGGATCCGAGGTTTACCTCGAATTTCTGGTGAAGTCTTCAGCATACTCTGGATACAGAGCTGAGTTTCAGCACTGCTTATTATCCTCAGACTGACGGTCAGTCTGAGAGAATAATTCAAACTCTAGAAGATATGTTGAGAGCTTGCTCTATGGATTTCAAAGGTGGTTGGGATCAACACCTACCTTTGGTGGAATTTTCTTATAATAATAGTTGTCACTCCAGTATTCAGATGGATCCTTATGAAGCCCTATATGGAAAGAAATGCAGGACTCCAACTTGCTGGGATGAAGTTGGGGAAAGAAAGCTATTAGGACCTGATCTTGTTGATGAGATGGCAGAAAAGGTCCGATCTATTCAACAACACATAAGAGAAGCTCAAAGTCGATATAAAAGTTATGTAGACAACCGAAGAAAAGACCTTGAGTTTGAAGTGGGTGATAAAGTGTTCTTACGAATATCTCCCTAGAAGAGGGTCATGAGATTTGGAAAGAAGGGGAAGTTGATCCCTAGATATATCGGTCCTTTCGAAATACTGGATCGTGTTGGAAAGGTAGCTTACCGATTGGCGCTTCCACCGAATCTCTCTCAAGTTCACGATGTGTTCCATGTATCTCTCCTGGGAAAGTACATACCTGATCCTTCGCATGTACTCAGCTCAGAAGTTGTACCGCTGGAGCAAGATCTTTCTTATGAAGAACAACAGATAGAGATTCTGGATCGTAGTGAAAAAGTCCTATGAAACAAGACCAATCGCTTGGTAAAAAGTTTTATGGAGGAACCACCAATTAGAAGAAGCTACATGGGAGCTTGAGGATATGATGAGGGAGAGGTATCCTCATCTTTTTATTACAAAGTGACGAATTTCGAGGGCGAAATTCATTTTAAGGGGGGTAGAATGTAACACCCGAGACTTTTATGAGAAATATTTTGTTTTTATAAATCATCAAAGGAATCTTTCACTACACACAACACTATCTTGGCTTGATTTACACGCAACCACGTCCTTTCTCGATAGCTTGCGTCGCACGCAATACCGAGTTTCACTAAAAAATGATATGCTATTAAAATATTATTAAAACTAGCCGTTATGAATAGTAATAACCACTTTTTGAAATTTTATAAATTTTATTTTTCAAAATGGACTTCATTTTTGGATTTGGAATATCAAAATTAGCCTAGGGTGAAATTTTGGTATTTTTCTGAAAACTTTCAATTTTTGATAAATAGTGAAACCACTAAGTGGTAGTTAAAAAACTGAATTTTTCATAAAACATAATTTTTCATAAAACTTAATTTTACCGCTTCTGTGAGTAGAATTTCGAAAATCTGAGAGACACGGTTGATGTCTGTAAGTAAAATGTGGTTCAATGAGATGAAAATAATATTTTTGTGAATAGTAACTTTTTAGTTTTATTTACCACGATTAAAAGTAAATAGGGTAATTAAGGGTAAAAATTATATTATTATTACCCTAACACATGTCCTAATTCTATTGGATAAGTGTAATTCGACCAAAAGCAACCTTAGGAATAAAATATGACCATTTAGGCCCACTTGGATTAGATTAGGATATTTATTATCAATTTACTTAAAGAAGGGTTAAAATAGTTAAAATCAAAGTTTAATAAGTAAATCATTTTTAATATGGGTTTATACATAAGATAAATTCGACTATAAATATTCATTAGAAATCTAAAACGATTTCAAACATAATGGTATTTTATTTATAATTTTTAGACATTAAATATTTTAATTTATTTATGACACAACGATGATGCAGTAATTATCTTATTAATGAAATATTGACATAATTGATGTTATAAATACCCAAATAAATGTAATTTGAGACTTTTTATGAATTACAATAATTTTAGAGGTTAATATGACATGTTAGTATTGATTTAATTAACGTTTTTAGAACTAATTATTCTGTTATGATTTTCAGAAAAATCAATTACTAAATAGTGTCAAAATTGACCTAAAATAGTTTTTAATAAAAATATTATATTATTAATTGTTATTGTTGGTCGGAGTGGACACTCAAGGGGGGGGGGGGTGAATTGAGTTCCAATTAAAAATTTCTGTTAAAAACTTTAAGATTAAATCCCCCAAATTGAAAAACAGCCCAATCAATTAAGGCAGTAGAGATATAGGTGACTTATTGTTCAACAGGTTTCTCTAAGGTTGATTAATCCTCAGTAAGGTTAGTTTGATGACTAACTTTACTTTTGAAACAAGTTTACTAAACAAATCTCTTATACACACTAACCAAAATTGACTATTAGAGTAAATGCAAAAACAGATTTCTTGTTTTTTAAAAAAGAGAGCACAGCGGAAAAAGGAAAGCAAAGTAAAGAAAAGAATAACAAGCAATTTCAAACAAGAGGTTCAGTCTTAAGCTAAGACTTAGTCCTCTTCCACTTGGTGATCACCTGCCACCAAGAAATTTTATAAAAAGGATTGATACACAGCCTGTATCGGGCTTTACAACAGTTTTCACAAACTGTCCAGGTTTGACAACCTCTGCCACAGTTATACGTGGGAAAACAAATGACCAAGCCACACCAGGCTTCTTCCACAGTTATACGTGGGAAAACAAATGTAAAAAGGTTTGGGATAGGGATTTTCAGTATCCCTCAGTTTAAGCACAGGAGACAGTGTGTGTGATACTAACACACTGCTCACAAATGTAAAACACTTAAACACAGTAGAGCAAGAGATCTCTATAGTGTTGGCAGATCAGTTCAGGACTCGTAGGAATGAGTGACTTGAAGCTTTGGTCCTTTTTTTGTAAGTTGGCACTAAAACAGAGTGTCGTGGTTTCCAGACTTCCAGATGTTCTTCAGAATGAATGCTCGTATATCCTTCTCAGTTGTAGATGTTAGACTCTGTATGTCCTTCCTCTATTCTTGTTCGTGCATGTCACTGTTCTTTTCGTTCCATTCATTATTCTTTTCTTGAATGCTTCTCTCTTCTTTTTATACTCCTCCATATATGCCCTTTTTGTTCACCCGAGGCCGACAAGATAAATAGTCTTGAGTTACACGTGCAATCTTCCTCGTACATTGTATTATTTCTTGATATGTCTGCAAATATCAATAAATAATGTTAGGTGTATTAATTTGTCTAGACATGACCGTTAGATTAGTATTAATCAAATTGGTAAAGAAAAAAGTAGAAATATAATAATAATAGACTGGTCGAGAATGTATGTCACTGTGGACTTCAACTGTGGTCTTCCATAGACTGGTCGAGAATGTATGTCACTGTGGACTTCAACTGTGGTCTTCCATAGACTGGTCGAGAATGTATGTCACTGTGGACTTCCTTCTGACTGCTGACTTCAACAAAAGGCTTGCTGTCTGTAGGCTTGCAATGGTAGCTTTTACTCCATGTAACTGTAGCCTCTCTAACTGTAGACTTGTAATATCAAATTTGTAGAACTGTAACCTTTGTCAACTGTAGACCTCGATCACCAGTAGACTTAGTCGACAGAAGCTGTCTAACTGTAACCTTGACTGTAGACTTATGACTGTAGGCTTGTTCGACTGCGAACTTGAGCAGAGAAAACTTTGAACAGAAGTCTTGTAACTGTGACCTTCGTCTGTGAACTTTGACAATAGATAGCGGTAGACTCGTGACTGTAAGCTTGTATTAGTCTTTGACTGTAACCTTGTAACTGTGAAGTTATTGCAACAGTAACTTAAGGTGACAGTTAGCTGTAACTGTGACTTTGAAAAGAAAACTCTGACTGTCAGCTAACAATACTAAACTTATGTAAATACTACTGTAAGCTGTTACAGTAAAGTTATGAGAGTAAGAATATGAACTGTTTAGAATAAAATACGTTTAAGCATAGAATAATAAGATTAATGCAAGGTTTTAATACATCATAATCAATATTTAAGCATGATTTGGGATTATCAAAACAGGTGATTCCAACAATCTCCCCCTTTTTGATAATCACAAATTATGTCAGTATGAAATGAAATATAGATGTATCAGAGAGAAGTGTGCAAAACACAGTATTAGCAATATGAGCAAAAAAAATAGGTATAATCCTCAAGGATTTCTCCCTCTTTGTATAGGTTCATTTCTCCCCCGAGTTTTCCCTATTTCTCCCTATGTCAGGTTCATTTCTCCCTATTTCTCCCCCTTTGTGATTAACAAAAAGAAAGACAGAGAGAGAGAAAATAAACATTGTATTAATAATGAGCACATTACATGACCCAAAACGTGAATACATGATCCCTATCAAAAAAAAAACATAAACAGACTCAATCCTCTTCATCTGTAGGTAAGGGATCTTTTCCTTTGGAGGAAGAAGATGGAGTAGTAGGTGAAAGATCAACAGGCTTAGGAATTGTAACAGGAATGTCTGGAGGGGCAGCAACAGATGCTCCTGAAGGCCTGTAGTGAGTAGCTTGCCGAGGTATCAGTGGTCTAAGGCTTCTGAGGGCATCAGCAGGAGAAATTACTGAAGAACCACTGGGGTTGGAGACAGGTAGGGAAGGAGGAACTATAACAGGTGTGCAGTCCACATGAAGAAAAGGTAGGAGCAGATTCCTGAAATCCATGATGATGTTTGCTCCTCTATCCATGGCAGATAAGAAGTCATTTTTGTTTTCCAAGAATTTATCCAAAGCCGGGGTCAACTCTCGTAGCTTGCTAACTTGTTCTTTGAAAGCTTGAGTTACAGGAGGCAGCTTCATAGTTTCTAGCATGAGCTTGAAGTGATGGTTCAACTGATGCTTGGTGAAAATCCGATCAAAGTAATAATCCACTTTACTTCTGATGGCCTCCTGAGAAGCAGTAGCAGCCTGCAGGTGCTCACGAACAAAGCCACTGACTTCTCTTGTAGTAGCAAGGATCTGTAGGTCTGATGTGTCATTTGCACGGGCCTGAGTAAGCTCTTCTCTGAGCAGGCTTCTAAACTGCTCAAGGTCTACAGGAGAGCTAGATGAAGGAAGGGACTTGACTGAGAATGCCACTGTCTCCTTGAAAGACTGATTCAGATTTCCAATCACTTTGTGAATGACAACATCCTGATTGCTAAAGTGTTCTTTTACTGATTTCTTGAAAGCCTCAAATACTTCCACAAACTGCTTGACCACTTCTTTGATGTATCGAATCTCACTGGCCACTTGTGTCTGAGAACTGCTCAGGGCAGTTAAAGAAGCAACTGATTGTCTGAGGGCCACTACTGCTCCAGTCCATCTTTCAATTTGAGTGTGGCACACTTTCATTTCATCCATCACTTCTTTGATTGGACTTCCCACAACACATCCTAGAGATAATTCTAAGGATTGTTCTACATTTTTCAGCTCATCAAAAAGACTGGTTTTCAATTCAGCAACAGACTGTCTGATGGTCTCCTTCATTTCATTCTTTAAGGATTCAAGGTCTTCCTTGGTGGCCAATCTTTCAGTTTCTAACACTGGAGAGCTGTTAGTTAGGATAACTGGATTTCTTGGTGGCTGGTTTTCCTCATCTGAATCCTCATAATTGAGTCCTAACACCATGTATCCTGGATCTGAGGTCCATCCTTCTATATCATACAGTACAGAGACTGAACCAAAACGCTCCCCCTCACTTGGAGCTCCTTCCTGAACATTTTCTACTATCTTCTCGACTCTGGGTAACTCTAAGTTCTCTTCTGTAGCTCTAGCAGGTTCCATACTTGCTTCCTCTGTAGGTTCAGCAGTGAGGTTAGCCTCCCTCTCTGTTGAGTCATCAACCACTTCCATGACAACAGTAGTGGAGACCACTCCTGCTTCCTGGTCAGACACTGGCTTGTCTGTATACCCTATCAGAGGGCTCATACTAAGTTCTTCTGTTTCTTCACCACAGATCTCCTCTTCATCTTCTGCAACAGTTTTTTGATTTTCATTTGAAGCTCCTGCCTCTTCTGCTTCGACTGTATCATCCTCGTCAGAGGTGTCCTTGACAAAATATTTAGATTCTTCTTCTTCTTCTTCTGTAGACTCAGTCTCACTGTCTCTTAGAATAGGTTCTCTACTAGGTAGTTCTTTTGGAGGGCTTGCTGCTCCAAACGTCACTATCCTGACAGGACTGTGAGTGGTCTCAAGATCACTCCCTTCATCAATTGGGGTGTTCTCTCTTGCAGGGTCACCAACTACTGCAGTCTGTTCATCATCTGAGTATACAGGTTCAGGCTCATCAGGCATTAAGCCTGGATCTCTCCTATCTCTCGGTCTAGAGGGATGAGTAGAAGGGCTAAAATTCTCATAGATTCTCTCCTCATCATTCACCCATGATTTCTTCCAGGGATTCCAACTGATCTTCATGAATTTGCAGATTACTTTCGAGATACATACACTGTTCTTTGCCACTATCAACTCTTCCTGACTTCCAGCTGCACCTTTCACTTTCAACATTACCGAAATGAGTTTAGCATGAAACAAGGCACTTGATTTTGAGCTTTCCATTATCATGTCCTCCATCTGAGCCATCAGCAACCTACAAAGGTTGACCTTCCTTCCATGTTTTAATAAGTACATCAGGTAAATATCCTGGTGCTTCAGAGTTGCAAAATCTCCTCTTCTAGGACTCAGCACATGCTGAATAAACTTAAACAGAAGCCTGTCCTCTCCACTCATTTCAGCAGCAATAATCTTTCTTACTGTGCCATTTCCTGTCAGTTCTTCCAGAGCCGTCTCATGATCAAATATTCCACTGTTTGGAGGAGCCGCTCCAGAATAGTAGTTGTAAATACCCTCATGAGGAACTCTTAAACATGCAGCCCATTCAACGGATGAAAAACTGACTTCATTGCCGTTTACTCTGGATACCAGTCTATGCAGATCATCCTCTTCCTCGAACTGTAGAAATTCATAGAATTCCTTCACCAGCTTCGGGTAGTACGGTCCATTATTGTTTGCGAAGCATTCGGTCCATCCTTGCTCATTAAGCACTGCCAGTACTAATGATCTGCTCGATAAAATCCACTCTTCACTTAGCTCCTTCTCAGCAACTATTTCTCTCTTAGTCAGATGTGGATTAACAGGTCTTATCGAGGTGTTCCCGGTGTCACTGAATTCGACTCGAGTCCTCTTTGGCATTTGCACATCTTCATTGTCAGTCGGGGGTCGCTTTGTTCTGGCCATTGGAACTGAATGAGGTTTCGAGGTTCGGTTGAAGGTTTAGGGTTTAGGACTTGAGAGAGCAAGGGTCGAGATGAGTGGATTGAGATATGTTCGATGTTCTAAATTTTATCATTTAGGGATTTAGAAATAAAAGTATAAAGAAAAGAAACGGTTCGAATTCCCGAAAAAATAAAATAAGGTTAAACAGCGAAACAGCCTACAGAGAGATGTAACAGTGAGGTACACCGGTGAGGTCTAACTGTGAGGTTTCAACTGTGAGGTTTCAACTGTGAGGTTTCAACTGTGAGGTTTCAACTGTGAGGTTTCAACTGTGAGGTTTCAACTGTGAGGTTTCAACTGTGAGGTTTCAACTGTGAGGTTTCAACTGTGAGGTTTCAACTGTGAGGTTTCAACTGTGAGGTTTCAACTGTGAGGTTTCAACTGTGAGGTTTCAACTGTGAGGTTTCAACTGTGAGGTAATTAATCATACCTAACTCATGTTTGATGTAACTTAATCTCTCAGAATTCAAAGGCTTTGTAAAAATATCAGCTAACTGATGTTCAGTGCCAATGAACTCAAGAGTGATATCACCTTTTTGATAATGATCCCTCAGAAAGTGATGTCTCACATCAATATGTTTTGTCCTAGCATGAGATACTGGATTTTTAGAAATGTTAATAGCACTTGTATTGTCACACCTTATAGAGACATGTTTGAATTGATATCCGTAGTCTAGTAAAGTGTGTTTCATCCACAAGATTTGTGCACAACAGCTACCAGCAGCTATATACTCAGCTTCGGCAGTAGACAATGCAACAGAATTCTGCTTCTTACTACACCAAGATACTAGTGACTTGCCTAAAATGTGACATGTTCCAGAGGTGCTCTTTCTATCTAACTTGCAGCCAGCAAAATCAGCATCAGAATAACTTAATAAATCAAATGATTGTCCTTTTGGATAAAATAATCCCAAATTGGGAGTATGTTTTAGATATTTGAAAATCCTTTTAACAGCAGTCAAATGAGACTCTTTTGGATTGGCTTGAAACCGAGCACACATGCATACACTGAACATGATGTCAGGTCTACTGGCAGTAAGGTACAGTAGACTACCTATCATACCTCTGTAATTGTTTTGATCCACTGGTTCACCAGTTTCATCACTGTCCAACTTGCAAGTGGTGCTCATAGGTGTGTCACTGCCTTTGGTGCCATCCAAAGAAAAACGTTTTAGAAGATCTTTAATATATTTACTTTGGTTCAAAATAATACCATTTTTATTTTGAAAGATCTGAAATCCAAGGAAAAATTTGAGTTCTCCCATTAAACTCATTTCAAACTCATTTTGCATTATTTTTGAAAAATCAACACATAAAGAATTTTTAGAAGATCCAAAAATAATATCATCCACATATATTTGTACTATTAAGACATCTTTAGAAATCCATTTAATAAAAAGAGTAGGATCAGCTATCCCTTTAGTAAATCCTTTCGAAATAAGAAAAGAGCTGAGCCTATCATACCAAGCTCTTGGAGCTTGCTTTAAACCATATAAAGCTTTAGATAGTTTAAAAACATGATTAGAAAAATGGGGATTTGTAAAACCAAGAGGTTGTTCCACAAATACATCCTCAATTATATATCCATTTAGAAAAGCACTTTTAACATCCATTTGATATAGTTTGAAATTCAGATGAGCAGCATAAGCAAGTAATATCCTAATGGACTCTAGTCTAGCCACGGGTGCAAAGGTTTCCTCATAGTCTATTCCTTCTTCCTGACTATACCCTTGTGCAACTAGCCTAGCTTTGTTTCTGATTATATTACCAAACTCATCAACTTTGTTTCTAAACACCCATTTAGTGCCTATGGTAAGAGTTTCTTTAGGTCTTTCCACTAATTCCCAAACTTTGTTTCTTTCAAACTGATTTAGTTCTTCTTGCATAGCCATTACCCAGAATTCATCACTGATAGCATCATTGACATTTTTGGGTTCAAGCTGTGAAAGAAAAGCTTGATGTTCAACCTGATTTCTTAGAGAAGCTCTAGTTTGTGTTCCTCTATCAAGATTACCAACAACAGCATCTAAAGGATGATTCTTTAGAATCCTAGTTGATTTGGTAAAGTTTGAACTAGAGATTTCAGGTTCATTTATAGGTTCGGGTTCCTCAGAGGAAGATTCTGGAAAAATTCCAGAACTGGATGTTTTTATTACAGGTTCTTTAGATTTGTCATTTAGGTCCAGAACAGATAAGTCTTCTTCAACATCTTCAAGAGAAGTTTTAGACTCATGTGGATCAGTCTCATCAAACTTGATGTGAACAGATTCTTCCACACATTTGGTTTTCTTATTGAACACTCTGTAGGCTTTACTAGACATAGAGTAACCCAGGAAAATTCCTTCATCACTTTTTGGAGCAAATTTATCAAGATTATCTTTAGTATTCAGAATAAAGATTTTGCAACCAAAAACTCTAAAGTAATTAACCTTAGGCTTCCTATTATTCCACAACTCATAAGGGGTTTTCTTATGAACCGGTCTAATCAAGACTCTATTAATAACATAGCAGGCTGTATTTACAGCTTCAGCCCAAAAGTAAACAGGCAGGTCATATTCATTAAGCATAGTCCTTGCAATTTCTTGCAGGGTTCGGTTTCTTCTTTCCACTACACCATTCTGTTAAGGTGTCCTAGGAGCAGAAAAATTGTGAGCATAGCCATTGTGTGAGCAGTAAGATTCAAATTCTTGATTCTCAAACTCACGGCCATGATCACTCCTCAAGGACTTAATCTTAAGTCCACTAAGATTTTCTACAGACTTAGAGTATTTTACAAAGGAAGAGCAGGCTTCACTTTTGTGAGCTAGAAAGTATACCCAAGTATATCTAGAAAAGTCATCTACAAGAACATAAACATAGTGCTTCCCATTTAGACTTGAAATTCTTGATGGTCCAAACAAATCCATGTGAACCAGTTCAAGTGGTTGAGAAGTTGAAACTTCTTTCTTTGGTTTAAAAGAAACTTTGTGTTGTTTTCCCTTTTGACAGGGATTACACACTTTGTCATTTGGGAATTCAAGCTTAGGTAGGTCTCTAACTAGGTGTTTCTTAGAGAGTTTTCTAAGTGAGTGAATGTTGCAGTGTCCTAATCTCCTATGCCACAGCCAAGACTCTTTATGAAAAGCATTTAAGCAAGTAACATTATGTTTAGCTAAAGTGTTTAAGTCAACAGCATAAACATTTTCATTTCTTAAGGCAAAAAATATAAAAGCATTTTTGGAATTATAAACATCACAAGAATTGTTTTCAAACCTGACATTAAAACCATCATCACACAATTGAGAAATGCTAAGTAGGTTGTACTTAAGTCCATCAACAAATAAAACTTTGGAAATTAATACTGAGTCAGTGTTACCAATCAGGCCTAAGCCGATGATTTTTCCTTTTGAGTTATCACCAAAAGTGACATATCCTCCATCAACCTTTATTAAGCTTTTGAAGCACGAATAGTCCCCAGACATGTGTCTTGAACATCCACTGTCTAAGTACCATACCTTCTTGTAATTGCTTTTCAAACAGATTTCCTGCAAAACAGATTAGACAGGAAATGACTTTGGTACCCAGATTTTCTTGGGTCCAGATATGTTAGCAATCAAGGATTTAGGTACCCAGATTTGTTTTATGGGTCCCATACAATTAATAGATGCAACAGATTTAGAGAGATATACTTTATTTGATCTATAACTATTTAAATAACCAGTTGAGGCATACGAATTTCCAAAACTGGAACTAGCAGGATTTTTTTCAGACTTGGAAATAAATCGGGTTTTAGTAAACTGTCTTTGTCCAGGTTGGTATCCCAAGCCAGTAGCATACTTAGGTGCAACTTGCTTTCCTAGCAGTTGGGTTAGAGTATCTTTTCCATTTGTAAATGTTTCTAAGTCCTTTCTAAGTTGTTCATTAGATAGTTTCAGTTCTGTGTTCTCCTTTAATAATTGAACATTTTTCTCTTTTTCTACATCAAGTGCAGACTTGACACTTGCAGTAAAAGCATGCTGTTTCTTTAAAGACTTATATTTATCCTTTAGTTCATTACACGTTTCTTCCAGCATATTACAGTATTAAATCAATTCATCTTTAGACATATTTTCAGAATCAGAACCAGATTCTGCTTCACCTTCAGAATAATAAGAGTTTAAAGTGGGAGTGTCTAAGGTTACCTCAGATGTGTTTGTCATGAAACATATATTAGCACGATTTCTTTCAGAATCACTGGATTCTGATTCACTTGTGCTGTCTTCTGAAGCACTCCAGGTGGCCTTCATAGCTTTCTTATAATTCTTGTCCTTGTACTCATATTTCTTCTTGAATTTTAACTTAGGACAGTCAGCTTTGATGTGTCCTTTCCTTTTACATTCATAGCAAACTATGTCTTCTTCTTTATCAGTTTTCTTCCAATCTTTCTTCCACTTACCTTGTCTATCATACTTACCCTTGTAGTTTGGTTTTCTGAAGAACTTCTTCTTCCTATAGAACTTCTTGAATCTCCTTGCTATTTGTGCCATCTCGGCATCACTGTCAGAATCTAAGTCTTCACTAGATGAGCTTTCAGTTGGTATATGCACTTTCTCCTTGTCTTTTCTCTTTGATGCAGTAGACTTAAAAGCTACAGATTTTCGTTTTGGTTCCTCATCTTCCTCTTTATTTACCTTGAGCTCTTCTTCGTACATCATCAGCTTACCAATTAACTCCTTGATAGGCAATGTTCCAATATCACAGGATTCTCTAATTGAAACGGATGTGCCTCTCCATCTGTCAGGCAGACAACTCAATAATCTCATGATTTGCTCCTTTGCTGGAACAATCTTTCCGAGTGAGCTCATTGTGTTGACTATCTCATTAAACCTGAGATACATATCATAAATAGGTTCATCAGCTTTTATCTTAAAGTTATCATATTTGATAGTATAAGTATTTAACCGCATTTCCTTGACATTAGTTGTTCCTTCATGAGAAACAGCTAAGGTGTCCCAGATTTCAAAAGCAGTTTTACATGCAGAAATTCTATTGAATTCCTCATCTCCTAGAGCACAGTAGAGAGCATTCACAACCTTACAATTATTATTGTAAGCTACCTTAGTAGGTTCATCCCAAGTTATTCTTTCGGTTTCTGGAATCTTGTATTGAGACTCTATAGCAGTCCAAATATCAAAACCCATACTTTCCAAATGAATTTTCATTTTGAGCTTCCATTGGGCATAATTCACACCATTAAAGAAGGGTGGCCTGTTAGTAGCAGCACCTTCTAGTCTATTATCCATAAGGAAATTTTAGAAAATGTTTTAAAGAGATAAAATTTAGAACTAACAGAAATTTAAGATCTTTTAGATAAAACTACAATCACAGTTTAAAAACAGAGAGTTAAAATAAAACTTTTAGCAAGTATAACAGAGATAAACACACCCTCTGATACCAAATGTTGGTCAGAGTGGAGACTCAGGGGGGGGGGGGGGGGTGAATTCAGTTCCAATTAAAAATTTCTATTAAAAACTTTAAGATTAAATCCCCCAAATTGAAAAACAGCCCAATCAATTAAGGCAGTAGAGATATAGGTGACTTATTGTTCAACAGGTTTCTCTAAGGTTGATTAATCCTCAGTAAGGTTAGTTTGATGACTAACTTTACTTTTGAAACAAGTTTACTAAACAAATCTCTTATACACACTATCCAAAATTGACTATCAGAGTAAATGCAAAAACAGATTTCTTGTTTTTTAAAAAAGAGAGCAAAGCGGAAAAAGGAAAGCAAAGTAAAGAAAAGAATAACAAGCAATTTCAAACAAGAGGTTCAGTCTTAAGCTAAGACTTAGTCCTCTTCCACTTGGTGATCACCTGCCACCAAGCAATTTTATAAAAAGGATTGATACACAGCCTGTATCGGGCTTTACAACAGTTTTCACAAACTGTCCAGGTTTGACAACCTCTGCCACAGTTATACGTGGGAAAACAAATGACCAAGCCACACCAGGCTTCTTCCACAGTTATACGTGGGAAAACAAATGTAAAAAGGTTTGGGATAGGGATTTTTAGTATCCCTCAGTTTAAGCACAGGAGATAGTGTGTGTGATACTAACACACTGCTCACAAATGTAAAACACTTAAACACAGTAGAGCAAGAGATAGAAAGAAAAAGGTTTAGAGTGCTCTATAGTGTTGGCAGATCAGTTCAGGACTCGTAGGAATGAGTGACTTGAAGCTTTGGTCCTTTTTCTGTAAGTTGGCACTAAAACAGAGTGTCGAGGTTTCCAGACTTCCAGATGTTCTTCAGAATGAATGCTCGTATATCCTTCTCAGTTGTAGATGTTAGACTCTGTATGTCCTTCCTCTATTCTTGTTCGTGCATGTCACTGTTCTTTTCGTTCCATTCATTATTCTTTTCTTGAATGCTTCTCTCTTCTTTTTATACTCCTCCATATATGCCCTTTTTGTTCACCCGAGGCCGACAAGATAAATAGTCTTGAGTTACACGTGCAATCTTCCTCGTACATTGTATTATTTCTTGATATGTCTGCAAATATCAATAAATAATGTTAGGTGTATTAATTTGTCTAGACATGACCGTTAGATTAGTATTAATCAAATTGGTAAAGAAAAAAGTAGAAATATAATAATAATAGACTGGTCAAGAATGTATGTCACTGTGGACTTCAACTGTGGTCTTCCATAGACTGGTCGAGAATGTATGTCACTGTGGACTTCAACTGTGGTCTTCCATAGACTGGTCGAGAATGTATGTCACTGTGGACTTCCTTCTGACTGCTGACTTCAATAAAAGGCTTGCTGTCTGTAGGCTTGCAATGGTAGCTTTTACTCCATGTAACTGTAGCCTCTCTAACTGTAGACTTGTAATATCAAATTTGTAGAACTGTAACCTTTGTCAACTGTAGACCTCGATCACCAGTAGACTTAGTCGACAGAAGCTGTCTAACTGTAACCTTGACTGTAGACTTATGACTATAGGCTTGTTCGACTGCGAACTTGAGCAGAGAAAACTTTGAACAGAAGTCTTGTAACTGTGACCTTCGTCTGTGAACTTTGACAATAGATAGCGGTAGACTCGTGACTGTAAGCTTGTATTAGTCTTTGACTGTAACCTTGTAACTGTGAACTTATTGCAACAGTAACTTAAGGTGACAGTTAGCTGTAACTGTGACTTTGAAAAGAAAAATCTGACTGTCAGCTAACAATACTAAACTTATGTAAATACTACTGTAAGCTGTTACAGTAAAGTTATGAGAGTAAGAATATGAACTGTTTAGAATAAAATACGTTTAAGCATAGAATAATAAGATTAATGCAAGGTTTTAATACATCATAATCAATATTTAAGCATGATTTGGGATTATCAAAACAGGTGATTCCAACAGTTATTTTATTCCTAAAAATCTAAGGTTCGGACCAATGACTTAGATAAGGTTATATATATTAATAATAAACAACTTGGGGTTCGTTTGGCTTGTTATAGTAAGTTTATTAAACTTATAGTGTAAGAACACAAGAAGACACGGTAAGAGTAAAATTATTTAACTTAATGTTAAATCTAAATGATAAGGTTGAAATAGGAACCTAAACTTGTCAAAATTATATTGGATGAGATTATTTCTACCTATCCCCACCTTAGATTAGAAATAAATCAATTTGGATCTATTTAAAACCGAATTTGGCTTTGTAATAAAATAATATTTTTAGTTATTCCAAAGGTGCCCCTCTCCTCCCTTATAAAAGGGAACCTCCTCCCTCTCTTCCTCACACCACTTTGAGCCTTGAAGCTCGGCCAACCCCTGCCAATTTCTTCTATCCACTTCCCTAGAGACATCCTAGAGGTCATGGTTTTCTTCAAAGACCAATTTTAGTGCCCTAAAAGGAGGTCTCAATGAAGCGCTTCAAAGAAGAGGTAATGCCCGTTACCAATTCTTTCATCTGTATTTCTTCTTCCACTTCTTCTTCTTTAGTTGTTTAATCATGAAGTAATAACATCAGTATCACTCATATAATTATATGTTATTATAAGTATGAAACAACCTTATTTCACCATCTATCCATCCTACGGAAAATGAAATCACCGTGGGTGCGTACGTACGGAATACCATCTCCACGCCGTGGTGTAATCTATTTTCCACTACCACCTTACATGGAAGGGTATAATGGTGTAAATAATGAATATATACGATTATTTTAAATTGATATTGATTCTGAAATAGTATACATACACTCTAATACAATTCCACGATCATGGGAATGATATCATCGCTCGTGTGTACGTACGAAATACCGTCTCCACGATGTGATGCGACTCATTCTACATGATATTCATTACATAATGATTATATAAATGAATTTAATTAATGAATATGATATATATTACACTAATAAAATTCTGGAAATGAGGTATATATAACCTAAAAAGAAGAATAAGAATTTATTCGACAAAACACGCATAAGAACAAAAAGCAATAAACACCCGAATAATAAGTAGCAATGAAATATTACTAATAATAAGCTAAATATATGACCATATATGATATCATAACAATGAATATGATTCTGGAATAAGTCAATGACATTATTTAAATCATTATACAGGAGGTTCGGATACTTACGAAGTGAATCGGACCTAAGGTAAGGGAAAATATCACAATCTCAATTTTTATCTGAGATTGTTTATACTTTGGTATTTACTGGTGTGTATTTTATCATCCACGTCCTTGTTCCATCAATATGTAATATTTTTCTCATCCACCTAAAATTGTTTATATCCAATTTTACCCTTCGGTGAGTTTTTAGTAAAATATATGAAAGGAATCTTTTGTCATTTTTTGTACGAGGTACTTTTTGACATTTTCAACAAAAGTACGAGAAGAATGTTTTTTTATCTTATACGACATGAATGGATTTTTAAAACATTATTCCCAAGAAGCTTCATTTACAATTTTTCAAGTTTATTTTTAATCAACTTCTTTTAGTTTAAAATTGTATGACATGTTAAGAAAGGAACATGTTTTTGAAGTAGAAAGGATATTTTCCTCAAGAATGGAGTTCAAGTGTTTTATGAAAATTATTTTCCATCTAAGATAATATAGGGTTATGCTTCTATCCCTATTATTAAATTGATTTGATTATGTGGTGATGGAATTATTTTGATGAATTCCTTTTTCTTATATGAATTGTTTTATGATGTCATGATGTTTAAGAATCCCATTTTTATTACATGGGTTATGCAATAATGCATGATTTATGATTTTTTGGCACACATAAGAATGGTGTCATTATGAGATGGGTGGGACCTATATCTCCCTCTAATGCATTGGGTAAAGATTTTATATCTCATGAGATAGAAATGGCTGGAACGGCAGGTTAAACCCGTTCAGTGAAACAGGACTGAAACGAGGAGTGAACTCGGTTCAGAAATGGACTTCGTCCACTAAGATAGTCTTGGAAATGAGTCTTGACTAATAAGAAATGATTCTCTATTATTATTTGTGCATGCCCCAAAGTTTCATGTTTTAAGTTATGATTATTGGGATTACATTTCACTACTATGATTTATCCCATGTTATGAAATTATGATCTCTTTTGCAGGTTAAGATTTCCAAAAGTTATGTTCTTATGTATATAATGTGATTGATATTTCTTTTGTTTATCCTTACTGAGCATTTGAGCTCACCCTTTTGTATGTTTTCTTTCCCCAGGCTAGGAACAAGGTTATTAAGTATGATATTCCAAAATAGACTATAGATATGATGAAATAAATGGGAGACAATGTAGACGCTTTATGAACCAGTTGTTTATGTTTCCCAGTTTCTAAAGACACTATACCTATATGGTCCTTTCCTGGTTTTGTTATATGTTGTAATAAGTGTGCTTCAATTTTCAAGGAATAACAATGTATGTAAAGTATGGGTCATTATAATGCAAGATCATCATGTAACATTGTTTTATTCTTTGAGGATTACACATCGACTCCCTAGGAATGTAAAATATAATATCTAGAGATAAGTATAATTCTATGTAGCTGGATTAGAAATTGTGTAACTCATAGCCATATACATGGAGAACACAAGGAGAGATGCCATACATCATGAGAAATTAATCATAATTACAAAATTTACTTATGAAATCAAACTGAGAAACATAAGGGGTATATGACACACATGTTGTTTGGTGGGGTTGTAGAGAAAATTAAATTCCTTGTTAATTCCTAATTAATTATTCAACTACATTCCATTTGTGGGAATTGAATACACAATGTAATTTATATAGGCATTAAAAGTGGTATATAGTGCATATATTACCATGTTTCATGAGTCATAATTTGAAAGATCACTACCTTTACATACATAAAAAACCACATATCATGTATAATCATGCCATGTTGTATACTCTAAATGTCATGTTAGTAAATTGTATAAAATATGGAATATACGATGACCCAAGTTGTTAAAAAGAGTATCTCCAATGAAAATAGTTAATTTTAAATGAAAATCATTTATTTAATATTTTATAAATTTGAAAATGATAATCTCTTATAACTTAAATATTTGGATTGATAATTGATATAAATAAGTAATCAACTAATAAGGTCATTAATTATTAATTCAATTGAAAATTATCAAAATTAAAATAGTTATTTTAACTATTTTATAGATTTTAGGGTTATGTTTTCATTACATGTATGTGAATGATCATGATCATTGAGTAACTATCATATTTGTTGGGTTTATTTTGTACTTAATATTATTACAACTATTTTATTATGTTATAATTTTTTATTAAATTAAATATGATTGTTGGGAGTCTTCCATCCCCAATATTTATACAATATATAAGTGTATATTCTTTTTTTTTTATATCTGATACCCCAGTTCCTCTCAATTTCCTGTGAGTTAAACATATACATGATAAATGTACAATTATAGGAGGAATATTAGAATCTAAATCGATGTGAATCGAACTAAAAATAAATAAATGTATTTAGTGAAATGTTTTTACAAGAACTAAGAGAATATACTTTTACATGTTTTTTATTTGAAATAACCATGTTGAATTCAAGAAGAGTTTCCCAGAATAAACTTGATGTATCTGGAGGAAAGTTTGGAGAAAATATGAGATATGAATTTAGGGTTGGGGAGTACAATCGATTGATCAAGGAGTTCCAAGTTTGTTTTTAGTAAGAAAACATACCAAAATAAAATCAAGTAATTGTCAAGTCTCTTTTACGGGATGTTTGAAGGGAAATAAAGATCTATTCAACTAGAATTTCTACATGATAGAATATTATGAGCTTAATGATGTGGTTCCCTAGGACATGATAACATATTGGGAGACACTATAATGATATAAAATTATTACTTCTCATATATTATTGTATTCAATATAATGCATTATAAATAATATTTTTTGTTATATAAAATGAAATTTAAATGAACTATGATATCTCTATGATATATATTGGGGAATGATAATTTATTCATTTTCATGAACTTCAAGGAGTGGTATAAGTTATTATGTTATGTATAATCATAATAAAGGAAGTTATACGAGATGGATTTCCTGATAATTATCGAGCCTTTTTAATAGGAAAGTGATATAGAGTACAACCTCATCCTGATGAACATAAATGACACTTTATATTTCCAATGTTTACTTTTATATTCCATGTTTATAGAGACAAAAAAGCTATAATGAGACTTGAATTCATATAACATGGTATGACATCTCCATTATCTTTATGATGAGAAAGTTAGATATAAGGGGACTGATATTTTGGAATAAATATTCATATTCAGGCTTAATGAGGTGCGCTAGAAAAAAATAATGTATTCAATATGATTAGCTACATTAAGAATCTAAATATCATGTGTTTCAATATACCCAATTTTTTTTGTATAGTTATCATGATAACCTCACTCCCTCATTTAATATCCATATTTATTTTGAATTTTAGTATAAAAATATAGAGAAGTATCTCCCATATATTCTCACACTCATCAAATAGGTTGATATTGTTTTGAATTGTGAAAATAATATGTTGTTTTAGAGAATAACAGTAATACATAGAAAAAGATCTTTAAGAATAAATCATTGTTTAAATATTCGTTGAAACACCCTTCCAAGAATAATATGTTTAACAGTAATGTAAGGGGGGAAATATTATCTCTATTAAGTCTGTGGAATGAATGAGAAATTGAAGGAGAAATTTTACGAATCAAAAAATATAGGGGAAGATTCTATTATATTTTTAATTGAGTGTAAACTACCAAATTCTAAAAATTAGTAATTAGATATATCTTCTGTTTCACAAATTTTTTTTATAAATAAGAACCATTAATATTCTTGAAGGTTTATAAAGGTTAGGAGAGTCCATGAAATTATAACTATTAAATAATTATTTATATTTATACTGGATACTATTATGAAATATTACTAATGATAATGATTTTTTTAATACAGGTTGTTATTGCGTGCCAAATATAAGATAAATAGATATATGTATCCAAATTGGATGTGGAATGTTTTCATTTAATTTTTTTTGAATGAAATACATTTAATTTATAAAGTTGTAGATGATATAATATAGATAATTTATACAATATACAGTATGTTCTACAATAAGAAAATTTGGTGTTTGTAAGAAATAATTAATCTATTTTCTAAGTCTCATATCAAACCTACCCATGGAATGATAGGCTATGTCATGTAAATGAAAACCATTATATTAAAATCCCTAAAATGGATATTTAGATTCTTTATTACTAAATAAATGTAGTATATATCTCACTTTTTACAAGGTAAAATGTAAAATATACCATTTTGTGTATAGGTTTAATGGTAAACATGGCTTCTTGAATTGGTTAACACAATTATGTTTGGAGCATTTCCTATTGATAAAATCGGTGGATACTCATACATCATAAATATTATAGATGAATTGAGTATATATGAATATGTTTATATAATGACGTATATGTATAATTCATTTTAAAAATTTAAGGAATATAAGAACGAGGTTGAGAATAAACATGTTAATAATATAATTATTTTTATAACACAGAGGATGTTATATTAACTAAGATTGTTTGGATCATCTATTATAAACTGGTATATAATCCCAAATCACTCTGTATATGCCTCAATATAATGGTTTTTAAAATTCATTAACCACACCACATTTGAAATGATCAGATTGGTGATGAGACATGAAAGTCATCCATTATCTTTTTTCGGATATGCACTATACGTAACAGTGAATGCACTAAACAAAGTGACAACTATGGTGGAAAATAGAATCCCATATGATGATATGGTGTTGAAAGAAATATCTTTTTTAATATAAATTTGTGGGTATGTGACATGTTTATCAAGGACGATTCTTGAAACCATCATTCACCCTGAGTCATGAAATGAGTATTTATAAGATTCCATAAGAAAATTCAGATATTACCTATATGAACCCTCATATTAAAAGATTATAGTGGAAAGACGCACCATGTTCAATTGAGTGGTAGAGTGTCTCAAAAACAAATCGTGAGAGAAACATATACATTGATGAAGTTGATACTCAAGATATATAGGAGTCAACATAGGAACCTATATCAGAAATCCCCTTGGTAGAGGTTATTCCAGAAACATAAATATTGTGTAGAAGTTCTATGGATGTTATTGAAAATAAAATATATGTTTCTCTAGCTACCAAGGAGGGGAACATATTAGTTGTTTATAGTAATTATTATCTCACCCACAAGGATAAAGTAAGTACTTCAGAATATTAACTTCATAATGTGGCTATGCATTCTGAGATAGATTACATATACCAAAACTAATTTTTTATTCTGGTAGATCCTCTAGTGGAATTAAATCCCATTGGATGTAAACATTTATTAAATAATAAATAGGACATTTGTTGTCATTGAAGTACCAATTGGACATGAATAGTTTATAACTGGATTAAATAGAATCAAGGCATTGAAAATGATGAAATCCTTTCAATAGTTGTAATACTATAATTAATTGTAATTTAAAATTTATTAAAAACATATCTTTATTATGAGATTTTTGACTTAGATGTAAAAATAGAATTCATAAATGTAAATGTTATGGAATATGTATGAATGAAAAAATTAGAAGGATCAGTGAAACAAAAGTTTTAATACATATATAGAGACTCATGAATGTGTAAACTAAATCATTATCATCATGTAATTTTCACTATAATGAATCCATAAGTGAAGTTTTTATAAAGAATAAATGTGATCCTAATGTCTATAAGAAGTTTAGTGTGAGTATATTTTTTTCAAAGTATTATATATTTATTATGATATCCCCAGACTGAGACCACTCATCAGTGATTATACCAGTGGTGTCACTTGATCTCTAGTTCACTTCGACATATGCCAAACTCTACTGACTTGTAAAAAAGGTCTATGTTGGTATGTTGGGGAGAATATACCGTCATAATAGAGTACAAAAATGAATAAAATAATACCAATATAATATATCAAATGAATAAATAAATAAAACATCATGGAATTTTCAAAAAAATATATACACATCCTATTCTATATTAAGAAGAGTGATTTACAAGTCGTACATACAAAATAATGGGTCTGTATTAAGTGTAAAATATAAAATAATATCCAATAATGAAAAAATAATAATACATAGAAACTACCCAAATAACCGGGAAAGTCAGTCAGAGGTAGACCCCAAACTATTTATTAAGTAAAAATAAATGTACGACAAGAACAAAGAAGAATGATTACATATCATAAGATTCAAAATCATCACAACCCCCATAAGAGCCTCCTTCTATAGTGGTTGTCTCCCATTCCAAGCTTTCATAATGCTTTAGGATCTAGGCATACTTCTTTCTAAGATTCAATTTCTACAAAGGTATGAAGTCCTGTGGTGATTTTTTGAAAGAATACCTAGTAGACAGCGGCTTCGGCAAATAATTTGATGAGTTATATTGTGGTCCAATCAATTATTATGAAAATTCTTAAAAAATAATATTTTGATCACAGGGTGATTTCCCTTTTCCTATACTACAAACATGATGTCTGGTCAGGTACCAATGGTGGACACAACAGTGTGTTAGTATGACTCAGTAGGCCATCACAAATGGCATATATTAAAATATCCAATTTGATTAATAATGAAAGATGATGTGAAAAAATAATGGATTCAATCAAAATAAATAATCCACCACCAATCCTCATGTTATATGGTGAATCTTGAGGTCAATCGTACCTATTCTTACTAGTGTCAGATCTATCTAAAAATATTATACCATTAGGAATTTACATGGAATACTAAGAGGAAATACTACACATTACAAGTATTAAGATACCACTAAATCCATAGTGTTTATATGTGGTATTACAATGTATTAAGATTCCATTGAATCCTTGGAGGGGATCCTAGAAATTCAAAAGTATATAACGACCACTAAATGCTAAGAGGTGGTCTAGGGAATTCCATGTATCCATTTAATTTATTCAATTCAACTCAACTTTCAAGAACATTCATATTCATGGAATCTATTTACTATAATTAATTCATTTCAATATATATGAGAAAGATATATTCACTTGATCCAAGTGTATTTCCTAAAAATAATTCTTGATTTATCTAAACACATCATTATTTATAGAACCTCTTATATTGCATACTCAATTCCCCCTTTTGGTGGAAATCAAGATCATCTCCCACGTGGCCAATAGTCTAGTATGAATATTTATCAATGGCCACTGACACATAAAAATGATATTTTACATAAAGAAAAACCCATTTAAAATACTTATTATAATTTTATTTCAACACATAGTAAGTCGGAGGGACCGTACATCACACACACTATATAATGAAAGTAAAACCAAAATGAATGGCATTAAAACAACCGATCTTATGTTCATAGATGTATAATCATTGAGTGTTAGCTAAAAATTCATCCTCATTGGTGGAAATAATAAAGGCATATAAAATCCTTGAATAGGGTTAAAAGTAGCCATAAGATCTGTAAGACCATAAAAATACATGGGAAACATAGATGGAAATTTTAAAGAGTATTAGATTTATCCATAACTACTCACTAGATCAAATGGAACCATAATATAACAATAGTAATAAAATGTCTCACATGGGAGAGGAGAGAACAAAAGTTTGTGTGTGATTTAGGGACAAGATGTAAAGGGAAATACTTTTTCCAACCATTAAAACCAACTCCTTTTATTTACCCTTTAATTTTTATTTATTTAAATAATAAATTTAATATTTTATTTTATTATAAATTTAAGATTTTATTGGATCATACAAAACTACACCAAGAACCATGTATGGGTATTATGGGATCCCTCTCTTTCACTGTGATTTTTCTAAATATGATCAATTTTGTCCTAGAGGTCTACGAATATGGTGGATCCATCAACTTCTATTGAAGGATTGTGTAAGGGATTTGGTCTCACTATAGTGACCAACATAATAGTTACTCTAGCATTATTCATAGTGGGAGTGGGGTCTTGTATGTGACCCCCACTCATAGAGACCACATATAGTCGAGGGTTTACCAAGGTAAGGTTGACCTATATAAGAGTGATCACATATGGGTCCCCACATAGGGGGATCTCTATGCACATGAACCCCATATATGGGTATCCCATACAAGGGGATACTTCATAAGAGATCCTATATAGGGGATCCCACATAAGGGGAACATCCACTAGGGGTCCCATGTAATGGGATCCTACATAGTAAATCATAGGGAAGAGGATCACGTTACCCTTTTCTAGAGTTGGACTTTTCCAAAAAAAAATGAAAAGTCCATCTACATACTTTTATCCACAAATCCATGTTTAGAACCTATATATCACCTTAGTATCATATTTTATTGACCCGTAATCTTACCATATCTTGAATAATATTAGAAAAACACATTTCCCAAGTGGATTCAAATTTTCCCATTACCTATTCACTCCTGGGAAAGCCCATGTCCTCCAAAAAATTTGTCATTGAGAACCTGGTTTTGACAATATAGTTAATTTTATTTACATATAATTTTCAAGTCTTATTAATTTTCAAGATTAGACTTTAGATATTCATGTTATTTATAATAATTATATATATATATATATATTAATAGTTTTATTCCAACTAATGTGTTTTCCATGTGTGAAATGGTCTTATTTAATTGTTAGATTAATAAATATTATAAATTTAAATTGTTAGATTGGAATTTATATTTTATATCATATTATAAAATATATTTTTTTATTTTTTTACTTTTTAGAAAATATTGATTATTGAATGAATAGTGAAAAATACCATTTTTTGCAAAATAATAATATGATTTCTTATGGTTATGTACCATAAAAGTTATATTCTATTTTTTATTTTGTTTTAAATTCAAATAATATCCTTTGAATAATAGTGAATAAAATATTTCCATATAAATAATTATTAAATTTTATTCAGGTAGAAATTCATTTAGAGGTGTAAAACAAAATTTTAAAAAAAAATTCCATTGAAATTTTAGAGAATATATTTAATGTAATTTATTACAAATATAAAAATTGAATAATGAATAATTTATTTCATATTTTAAACATGATATTAAAATAAATTAACTTATTGAAATTAATTTTTTTAATTATTAATAATAACAATTGTTAAAATGTGTCACCACGGTAAAGGGTAAACTGGTTAATAATGGTAAAAACTTTTTGATATGCCCACAAAATTTCTTATAAAATTATTTTTGGTTAATTTTATTCTGAACCATATCACCATAAATCTAAAATTAATTGATATTTATCCACATGACCATAGATATGATATTTATCATTTTAAAATATTTAGAACATTTTCAATTATACCACTGACCTAAAATAAAAACGGATCCTCCTCCTATCCATTCCTCATATATTTAGAGCCCCTATATTCAAATAACCCGACATAAATTTAAAAAAATAACTACACACTTTCTATAGGTCCTGTTCATACCATAATAACTGTCTAAATTAATTATGATGTAAACCAAGGGAGGATTTCCAAAGTATAGGTATAATTATTTTGAGAGTGTTTCTTGTTTATAACATCTTTTACCTCTATCACATATTATTTAACGATGATAAAAAATAATATTAGTATTCCATATACAATAAATGTTACTATTTTTATTTTAAAACCCTCATTAATATCCATCTCTATCGTATAGGAAATTAAATCATTCCTCAAGTGTACGTATAGATTACCACTTCTACGAACCGATCTGTATTTCCCTTACTGGGTCCCAATAATGGAAATTATGATGGATTTAATGAGTATAAATTATATTAACTTCATAATTATGATTATTTAAATTTTTTTATTTTAATTAGAAAGTTACCTTTCCATTTATTGGAGAATGAAAATGTTTCTCGTGTGTATGTGTGGACTATCACCTCTGTGAAGTTATGTGGTTAGTTTTTCATTTACTCCTCTGATAGATGGTTATAAAATTATAATCAAGGTATAAAAATGATAATAATGAAATTTTTAGTATTCTTTATATTTTGTAACCATGAATCCTTTATCCATTATCAACCAACTTATGTTTTCTTATGATTATGAATCGAACGTCATCAAAACATCTGACATGGACTTTCCTGAATTATGATATATATAAATCATGTTAATAAATGGAATAAAATTGATTAAAATAAGTTAATTATTCTAAAAAATATGTTAACATAGTAAAAATTAATATATTTTCAGTATATGGGAATTAAATTAGGTACTTAGGGATTTGGACTCAAGGAATGAGATTATTCATTAAAAAAATATTTTTTATATTTTATATTTTTACTTTTATTTTTACTCCATAAACATGTTCTTTAAAATTTATCAACTATGATACTAATATACTAAAATTTATATTAAAATTTAGTTTATACCACTGTTTAATTTCATTATTAAGGTTTTAAAATAAAACACTCTAATGATTTCTAAACATGTTATTTTTTAATTTTTAAAAATGTGTGAAAGGAATATTTTTTGACGTATTTGGAATGAGAATAATTTCCCTCCATCCTTACTATAATTATTTAATAACATTTTTTTGTGTGTAATAATTTTTTTCAAAATAATATCTTATTTCTTTTTGATAGGGTAATTTTTATTTAATGAGTTTTCAAAGAAAATGTATTTTTATTCTTAAATTTTCATGAACGTAGAATGTGTTTTTTTCATATCTATTTAACTGAATATTTTTTTATATTTTATTATAGAAATGAATGATTTTATTTTTTTATTCTATTATGGCCCATTTACATTTTTCATAATGATAGGTGATCATGATAAAGATGTACAATGTATTTGGTAATGAATATGTTCTTCGGGTAATTATGTTTGAATTAACTCAGTTGATTATTCTATTTGTATGTGTTCATAAAATATAGATAGAAATGGTTATATAAATATGGTTTCTGATTTTATAAAAATAAATTTTATATTCTCATGATTTATTTTTCATTTAAGTCATTTTATTTCATTAGTTAATCTATTGAGATTATGTTTATATGAAATTTTGTTCTTCTTATAAGGGTGAAGAGCAGGTTTTTCAAGAAAATATTTTCATGTGTAACCATGTTTTAAGAAAAACACCCTCATGATTTTTATTTTTTCCATTAAGAGTTATTATAATATTATTTAGGAAAATAGTTTTGTAAATTAATCACATTTTATGAGTAAAATTCGAGATCAATGATTATTATATAAATAGTAAAAAACAATTATGGTATCACATGATAATAAAAATGAATTAATGGTTTTATTTTTTATCCCTTATTAATAATTTTATCCTCATTTTATGTTTTAATAAGTTTTTCATGTGTCCCAAGGATTATTAGGGAACTATTGAAATCTCAAGCATCTTCTATGTGGATGAAACAATAATGAAGTGAATGCATTTTTAATGAAACTAGATTTTAATTTTATGTATCTTGTAATTTTAGAAAAAAATGCACATTGAGTGTAAGTTACCAATATGAATTGTAAGGGTTTGATAAGTAGGTTTTTTATTTATTCTATACAAGTATAAAAGGTAAATATTCCAGAATTATATGAATATTACACCGTTTTTACAAACCATACAATTATGGGATTTTTATGTTAGGTGTTGTTATAATTGGTATCAGAGGAAATTTTTAGAGAACACAACATGTTAAAAAAATTATGAAAATAACTTTATGGGGTTTAAATTAATGGATTATATTATCATAAAATAAATTTGACTACTTTTATTTTTCTTTATCTAATATATTCCTATCTCATAATGGATTTCCACATAAGAAATAGGGTCAATGAAGTTGAATTGAATGAGGAGGATAATGTCCTTCAAAATCTAAAACCTTAAATAGTTATAAATTGAAGAGAAACACATATAGGTTTATTAACTCTGTTTATGAAATTTATTAGTAGTGATACTCATTATATAGAGTGAAATTAATCTATATAAAGGGAAATTTTTATAGTAGAGCATTTCATGAAATTGAACCCTAAAAATATTGGGGAAACCTTAGACCATGTACTAGCTGAAGTAAGGATCAATTATTAAGATAAGATATTTGATGTTTTGTGTTTTTCTAAGCACTAAAATGTAATTCATTCCATTTCTATTTTTAATTATGAAATTGATCAATGATGGTATCTAATTATGGATACCAAGTAGAAATATTATATTGATTCCATGGAGTATACAATATTTAAATATACCTTCCTAGAGAATAATTTTCTTGTGGTCATTGGAATTTGTAGGGAAAGAAAATTTTGGGAACTAAATAAAAATTAGGAGGACTCATTTTCATCATATGAATCCAAATTTACTAGATTCCTCATGCCTGAACCAAATTTCATTTTGGGCCATGAAAAAAACATCTAATAGGTTTAACTCAGGATTAAATCCTGGTTAGTAAAGATTTTTTCCCAGTCACAAATTTAAGATCTATGAGAATTTTTTTATGAAATTATGATATCACTTAGATGGAGTGTGGTGAATTTTATAGTATCTTGGACTAGTGGTTTCCTAGGGGAAAATCAATGGGAATGTATTAATCGATGAAATCAAATGGAAATAAGGATAAATTTACCTTGAATAATTAGTGTGGTAAGAATAATCTATGGTAGTGAATTATGATTTCAATTAAGTGATATTGATGTGTAATTTCGAGACATTTTGGTAGTGATTGTAAAGAAAATAATCTAGGTGAGGGTCAAAAAAATATGATAAGAAGAAAGAAATATGTTTAAATGCATTGTGTTGAGACATTATATTGATTTTGTTAAAAGAAAATCATGAATTATTGAAATCATGAGGAATGTAAGTATAATGGTGTAGAAATGAAATTAATGAGTACAAAAAATAAATATAGTACCATAAAATGAAGTGGTGATAGGTATATTCCTTGTTTACCTTAATTGTGCCAATGTATGTTCTGATTTTGGTTCTACACAATCCTTTATTTCTGAGGACATTATTGGTTAAATAGAAATATTACCTAAATAACTAGAGAAATAACTTTTAGTAAAATCTATATTGTAAGTATTAAAGAAACAAATATATATTATAATTTTCTTATGTTTATACGTGTAATTATTTTTATTAAAATTATTATTGACTATCCCATAGTTGAGTTTTTATTTATTTTGGTCAGGGATTTGATATCATTTTAACAGGATACTTTTGAATAAAAAGGAAATAATGTTATATTAAATTTTTAGAGTGATATTTACTTTTCATATAAAAATCATTTGATACCTATGATAATAGGTCAATAAGAAGATAAATTGACTATTGATAATAGTGAACTTTATCTTTCTCATATTGTAAAAAAATGGATTTTATTCACATTAGTGACGTTCAAGTTAAAACTGGATATGTGTATATATTTCATGATTATTTTCCTAGTGATATTATTTACCTAGAAGTTAAATTCACTATTGAAACATTTCCATATTCTAAGAAGTTTTCAAAACCCCATAAATCAAATGAATTCATTAGATTTAATAGAATTGAAAAAGTGGTTTCAAGGGTTTCTTGAAAATGGTTTTTCCATCCTATAAATTTTCCATTAGGTTCTCCTTTTTCTTTGTTAAAAACATAGATAGTTCAATGGGGAATTATTTTGAATATATAGAACTCAATAACATTGTTGTTAATATATATAATATGATTCCACATATAAATGAAATTTTTTAATTTCATCTGGGATATAGTACTTTTTAGAAATTCATCTTAGGTCTGGATATCGTCAGTTTAAGTTAAAGGTAGAAGAATTTACATTGGTGGAACTTTATACTGGTTATGGATATTATGAGTTAAGGGTTATTCCCTTTGGGAAATCTAATTCAATTTTTGTTTTCATGGATCTTATGAATATATTTTTCAATGAGTTTTTTGGTTAAATTCACAATTTTTAATGATTAAATTATAGTTTATTCTCATATTTATAAGGAACATTAAAGAAATCTATATTTTTTCAAAATAGATTAAAAGAAATAATTTTATATTTAAAATTCAGAAAATGTGGATTTTTGTTACATAATATTTCATTCTATGGACATATTTTCTCTATTGATAGAATTAATTCTGAGATAACTAAAAATAATGTGAAGGAAGTGTGGACAAGACCTACAAATGTATCTGAGAGTTGATGTTCTATTGTTTATATGGGTTATTACTGATTATTTTTTTAAAATGTTACACGATTATATTTCCATGTAACTAATTTAACTTTAAAAATATTATAAATCATCCTAACAAAATAATATGATGATTTTTTAGGAATTGAAAATAAGATTTGTTAATGCAGCAATGTTGGCCTTTGAATCTAGAAATATTGATTTTGTTATCTATATTGATAAATCATTGAATGGACTTGGATGTGTTATGATAAATTCATATCAAGTTATTTTACAGGCATATTTCTAACTGAAAATCCAGTAATATATGTACCCCAAAATTGATCTTTAATTGAATGTAGTATTTTTATCATTAAAACTTTTGAAAAATATTTTATATGGGGTAAAATGTGAGATATATACTTATTATAAATGTTTAAAGTATATATTCACTAAAAAAAATTTAACAATGATATAGAAAAGATGGTTAAAACTAATAAATTATTTTTATTTCATAGATCAATATAATCTTGGTAAATAAAACAATACACCTGATTCCTTCATTTTGAAAAAAATAATGAATCATTAGTTATGATATGTATGTAAGTTGATCCTTTATTAATTGATTTATTGAATTTTCTCCATGAATTTGTACTTAAAAGAAGTCCTTTTATTGAGTTCAGTTGTCAGTACTTTCAGCCTTGTTAGAAAAAATTATTTATTCTCAGAAATAAGATCAATGTTTAATACAAAGAGAATAGGTTTTTCAAGAAGCCTATGTACCCAAATTTTAATTTTCCTAAAAATGTTTTATGTTTTTTTAATGATTTTTTTCCGAAGTGATCCCTAGTTGAAGAACGAATTGTTATGTGAAGTACATATCTCTTTTTTTATATTCATATTGGAAGAAGTAATATGTACATATACCTTTAGGAATATAATTTTTTTTGAAGAAATAGGGAAGGGTATTATTGATTTTACAATGAAATGATTGAGTTTCCAATAGTTTGATGCTTCATAACAACTACCAAAGTGATGATTTACCCTTTTTATTTCCTAAAAGGAAATAAGAGAATATATCCATTTATTTCGTGATAGTATTACCAAAGAAATCATTAGATAATAATGTTATTTAGGTTATTGTTGATAATTTGACAAAATATGTAAGAACCAGGTTTTTCATTGAGGTATGATATCTTTTAATTCCATCAAATTTCAGTTTTAATTCTTATTTACAAACTAATGTGTAGGAACATTGAGGTTGTAAAGGTATCAGGGGTTTCAGAGGATGGTTTAGAGAATGTAACCAATCTTTTTTGTTGAAAATATCCTTTTTCAAGATTACTAGAAACCATGCTGGGCCGACCTCATGGTTTTTTCAATCTGTGTGAGTCTCAATAAAGGGATGATACATTCCGAACGGTTTGATAAATATTAAAAATTGGGGAGCACACCCATGAGATAATGTATGCATCTTTGAAAGAAGTGTTTTTCATGGTTTTCACATGGTTAATAAAATTGTGCATATAAACCCTGTGGTGAGACCCTTCCTAATGAAAAGGAAACATGGTTGTCCCATGTTCTTCCAAATCATCTTTCCAAACCACGAATCCCTTTATTTTTTATGAATTTATATTTTTTAAAATAATTAAATCAATTTTTCCTAATTATTTGTTATTTCTCATGTTGTATATCTTTGATACTCTAAGAGGGTTCCTTGGGAAACAATTATAGGATTCATCGTCGATCATTTGTCCTTGCTCAGAATCAAGATCCATTGATCTAAATAGATCTGCATCAGTAAGATATTGATTATTTTTTAGCAGTTCATCATTATTATTATTATCGGCTACACTATTTAGATTCAATATAATATTCCATATTTATAGGTTCTTTATCCATTATTATATTTTCTTTTTATAAGATACAAATTAGAATCCAATACTGAATGAGTTATCCACTACAGACCTATGGTAGGTGGTCTTGTTTCTTTTCATTAAAATAAAAGATTTTGTATATATACATATATTGTTTTTTTGTTCACCCAATTCTCAGATAGACACCCTTGAAATGATTTTAAATATGTGAATTAAATTGATAGGCATGGACAATATAATTAATGGATCCCATTGATAAATGATTAAAGGGTTATGTGACATTAAACTAAACTACCCCTTTGGGTGTGTTGTTTAGTTTATTGGACCATCAGGGGTTGCTATTAAATTTTGATTCCTTATGGTGTTCCTTTTCGCATTTCTATGAGATGTCATTTGTGAACATAATTTTAATTTAAATGGATGAATTTAATTTTGATATCAACTATAATTTTAAATGAAAATGAAAAGGGAATGGATGACATGTCACAATTGTCTTTCATGAAATAGGTTGATTAGGTATGACATTCATATTATAATGAAATTATCATGTGAGTAAAATTGAGGCTAATCCTTATAAGATTTACCCATAAATTGGGTCCCCTTTTGAGATGAGTTTGAATTTAATTGAATATGTTGAGGATGTTGATATAAATTATTAATGTTGAAATAATTAATATATTCCTTAAGTGAAACATGGGTTCTTATACGAACACGATGGATGGAATCATTTTTCTTCTATTATGATTATTCACGAGTGACACTTGGACTCATTATATGGACTTTTTAGGATAGATTCACGGGGGATAACTATTATATGTTGATTTATACATTTAAACCTTATGGATTTCCAAGGATATACTCAAAGAGTGGTTGATCATATATTCAATGGGTGAAACATGGGCTCCCTTAGTGGTCTTCCAAGGACAAACTCGAGTGCCAATGATGTTATACCACACCTAGACAGATACATGGGATCTTGTGAGGAATAACTTAGATGGGAATTTAGGGTGTCTGTTAATATTATACCTAGAGTAATACATAGACTCCAAATAAATAATAGAAATGGTAGGGTCTTGTTTTTAAATGAGTAAAGAATGGAATGTGTTGTGTGACGCATCGGCCAAGCCAAAAAACAACCTTGTATTTAGACATTATCTTACACATTATTGACAGACTGTATAGTAATCCTTTAAGAATATCACAATGGGGGATACTAGGATTTGCGCCAGGTCTAAGGACATATTAATTAAATTATTTTTATAATTCAATGAATTTGATTATAAAAGACATGGTCCTGACTGTTAAATTGGATACATAATTTGTAAATTAAAATGATGAAATTAATTAGTTATTAAATGAGAACCTAGAACTTATAAGATGTTTACATTTAGTTTTTATTTTCAATATTTTATTACTACCTACAAAATTTTATCAGTATATATTTCCAATTACTGATGGGACTGGACCCTGAGTCTTTTCCTACAAGGATTTAGAGTCACAATATATTTGGGATTCCATTAGGGACACAAATAGACTATATGATTGCAGATATAGATAAGGGTAAGTGCCTTACTATAAGTTCTTCATTGCTACATTGGAGCAGGGAGCATAGGATCGAGCCGAAGCTTATGATTCCATCCTGATTGTTTTGAAATATATTTTTTTCATGTATTATACAAATACCATGTATACATGTTTTGGATTAATTATTAGATCCAAGACATATATCATCATCTATATATGAGATTACTTATAGTATAAATTATATAATCCTGTATTGTTCATTTATCATCATTCTGATTAATTTATTACTTCCAATACATATCTAATATTTTATTTATGTCATGTTACACTCTATGGGTGGTTTCATAGTCTCCCCATGTAAACTATTATTCCCTTGCTTCTAGTGATTAACCATTTGTGTTTGGGGAGATGCGCTTGAGGCCATTTGGATAATCGATCTCGGCGAACCATCAAGGGAATCTGAGTCTAGGATGTTACAAAGTGGAATCAGATCATTTTTTTCTAGATATATTTATTATTTTGAGATAATAGAGTTGGATATAAATTAATATAAATTTGTTCATGTATTTTTCCAGAGGGTAGCTGACCCACGTATAGGAAAAAAGCCAAATTACCTTGAATTAAATAGTTGTTTTTCTTGATTTTGACTATTACAGTTGATTTCAATCCACTCTTGGTAGATGCACATGAATTTTGTTATTATTATTGACATTAATTTGGGATATGCTATTTTGAAACTCAATGACATTAGGGTTTTCAATCAGATGAATCATTTTAGAAACATACAAGAATAACATTCAACGCATTATGCGATGCCAGTTTGGATGCCTTACTAGATGAATGTTTTTTGAGATATGTGCCATTATAGTTATAAATTATTTTATGATAGATATTATAGAATGTGTTTTGTTATGGATTAGGTGGGTTCCATATTTTGGATTGTGATGAGTATGGGCCCTTATGGTTTAATATATGGTGAACCAAGTGGTTATTCCTTTTGAAATTAATTGTGAGTTACTAAAAAGAAATAATAAATAAATGAAATAGAAACTTAAAAGGATTATAGTAAATAGATTGACCAAGACCCCACCTTAATAGTGATATTTAGGTAGTATCTCTTGATTTTATATGATATGTACATCGCCCTTACCTAACTAATGTAGCAATCATAGGGGTGTGTTCTTATATAGGAAGGGTTGTACCTATCCTATTTCAATATCTACACTTTGAGATGAGAATATTAATAATGATCCAAATTTGAGGTCTGTGATTGGAACTATAGAGACACTCCACCATGATGACATATAGTCATATGCCAGGTGGGATGTGATGACCACACTCCAGAGGTGGTGGTCTATAGGATACCGTTATATCATTCAGTAGTTCCATCTGTGACACATTTCATTGTACCAGACATAGGCGATGAGGCACAGTTCTGTGAAGGCTTTATATTATTCATATAGACCATTCATGGAACACATTAACCTACCTCAACTATCGTATAATAGACACATCAATTATAGGGGAAACATCTCCATATGTTTTCTAGGAATGGCTGATGACTTGATATGGAGTGAAGGATAGAGGCCATGTTATATATCTTTGATCATCAAGAGACACCTTATAAGACGAGTTTAAAGATCAATATGTATATGTTGTGTTATTCCACCAAGATATGGTGAGTTGTAATTAGTCATATAGACCATAATCAAGAGTTTTCATGGTTGGTTTTGCATATGGATTTCTATGATTACATCTATCCGACGACATTAAATAATGATACAACCTGAGAGTTATTGTAATTGGATCTGGGTGCATTATCAGTTATGGATTGTTTACCCTATTTTACTGAGTTCCATTACATCACACAAATTTAGATAGGTGATGTATTTTCTAAAGCCATGAATTTTGAGAATGATCTCAGGTACGACATCTGACCACTGTTAAATTTCTTTTGGCTGACTACTGTTTCAGGAGTAGTTAATCAGGTTCTTAACATATAGTGTGACATGAAATGTTTGTGGGTGAAAGATATGGTAGTTTGAGATATAGATCTGGAAATATATCGACCGATAGTAGGAAGTGTTTCCCAAGGCTTCCAAATGGTGATATTAATAGCTAGAGAACATACTTCGGTTTCTAGGGGAGGTTCCACCAGTGCAAAAGACTTAGGCATAGAAGACATCAGTATATATGGGACCCGGTAGAGTGCTGATCATGTGGAACGATGGGTCATCTACAATGATTCTATATAACTTTTAATCTAGATTCAAGAAATATATGGTATTCAAAGAAACTATGTATAGGAGAAAGGTCATAATCTTTTTGTTAGTCTTGGAGTTGGAGTAAAGTCAGCCGATCAGGCTGAGGATGTTGTTGTGGAAATGGTAGTCAAACCCCATATTTTTAGTGACAACATAGTGGATCTTCTCAAGGTTTCCAGGTTGCATCATAGGGCCAAAGATTAGGCTAGATATATGCAGTTCAACCAAACCCCAAGGGAAAAAATCTAGGACCTTATACTATTAAAGGTACTATTCTAGTAGCCTATACATTAGAATCATCTATGTTTGATACATGGGATTCTCCTGGATTTATACATGTACCTATTTTTTTGATCCTTGGGCCAATGGATGGGACCTTTTATGGTCTTATAATGATTGATACACCGTTTTCTGAATAAGAATAGAGGGTGTGTGTTAGTGCATGGAGTACCCCTAGATATTTGGGGGGTTCACATCATATGAGATATTTTTTCACACAATATGATTGGATTTGACATCATTCTATGGATATAATGGTTGATTTCCTTTAAATAATTTTTTTATTTCCATCACTGTAGGTTGACAATTACATTACTTGAGGGTGGATAGTTTATTCAAAATGTTGAATGAGTTGTCCAGGCGAGTCGAGCTGGACCCGAGCACCATGGGATGGGTGAGATGATAACCTAGATTGTGGGTATATATCTAGATGATCAAGGAACACATCAAGTATATATCCCACCATTGGTTGATCATTTCAAGGATGTTATCCCGTATGAATTATCATTATTACCTATAATGAGAGAGGTATAGTTCTTTATAGATCTATTTCAAGATCATCACTGGTATCCATTCATCCTTTTAAGATGGATACCGCTAAGATAATGGAGCTCAAGATTCAACTAGGGGAAAATGGTTTTATCTAACCTAGTACTTCATTATGGGGTTTGAATGTTCTTTTTTGGAAAATGGTAGATGGTACCCTTAGGGTATGTGTAGCTTACTAGAAATTGAACCAAATGATGGTTAATAATAGGTCTCCTATTCCATGGATAAAACATATTTTCAATCACCTTTGAGGAGCATGGTGTTTTAGAATTTTTTGGGATTTAGTTATCATCAGATGTTTTTAAGACCATTAGACATACCTCGCACAACATTTTGTAGAAATTTCGGTCTATATGTGTATTTGGTTATATAATTTGGTATCACAAATGCACCAATAGTCTTCATGTAACTGATTAAAAAAGTTTTTAATCCTTATCTAGATTAATTTTTTGTGGTTTTAATGGATGATATCTTTATATATTCTCACACTCAACATGACCATGAAATACAAATTGAGATTGTATTGCATACAAATAGAGAGAATTAGTTATATTCTAATATCACAAATTTCCTCTTCTTGATGGTTCATATTCACTTCCTGGGTAGGATTGTCTCTGATACTGAAGTATTAGTGGACCTAGGGAAGCTAATAGATATACATTCATAGTAGAAGACTAGGAAAAAATTTGTGGTGTAGATTTTATTGGGGATTTCAATATATTATAGTAGTCTCATGAAAGACTTCTCACACCTAGTAGCACAACTCATGAGCTTGAATAAAGAGGGTATAATTTTTTTATTATTAGATGCATGTGATTCAGCCTTTCAAGAGATGAAAGGTATATTATCTTAAAAGATGATACTAATTTTTCCAAATACAAAAAAGAGTTGCAATGTTTACTATGATACATCAGTTATAGGGCCACAAACTGTCCTTATGTAGGGAGATAGAGTCAATGTGTACGTGTCTCATTATTTGAGGCCACACAAGATGAATTACTTAACATGTAATCTTGAGTTTCGTATGGTTGTTCATGAATTTCGTTGTTGGAGAAATTATTTACTGGAAAATAATTTCTTGGTGTACACCGGCCACAAAATCATGATTTACATATTTACATAGTCGTATCTAAATTTACGTAAGAAAACATTGTATGAATACTTATAGTATTTCAATTTATATCTTTCCTACGTGACCAATAAAGGAAATTCATTGTCCGATTCACTAATATGGAGGAATCTGATATAGGTAGTTCAGTAGAGCAGTAGTGAGTGGAATCTCATGGATTTGTTCTTTGGGATACACATGTAGGTGAAGGATAGTCAAGCTAAGAATTTTATGTAATCCCTAGTTGTGACCTCTACCCAAATGGATGGAGTGAATATGAGGTATCTATCAAAACATTAATGCCTAGTCTTTTGGGGGAGTGTGGATGGTGAGGGACCACCTCTGGGTTGGACCATATGTGAGATTGAAATTCTCTATACACATGGTCGTTTATGGGTTTTAATAGCCATGTGTGAGGATTTGATGCAATACTTTCATGCTTCTACTTCTGCAGTGCATCCATGAATTACCAAGACGTATCGGGGTTTACATAACCAATACCGGTAGCTGGGTATGAAAAGAGATGTGACTTGTTTTGTTATGAAGTATTCCACCTATCAGTAGGTGAAGTCATAACATAAGAAACTGGTGGGAATTTTATAATAGTTTCCCATTCCTGAGTAAAAATGGGATGACATTGAAATTGATATTGTGACAAGATTACTAATGAATCCTCATGGTTATGATGTTTTGTTGGTTGTTGTTTAGATTCTCACAATGGTCTCTCATTTTCTGCTTATCAAGGAACCCATTTTAATTTATGAGATTATGATGTTTTATATCAATGAGATAATATTAATTCACTGGGTCATGCACACTATCATTTCAGATAGGTATGCCTAGTTTACTTCATAGTTTTGGAAAGGGTTGGAGAGGGCATTAGGTAAACCAGTGCTTCTGACAACAACAAACCAACATAAAACCAATGGATAGTTTGAGTGAATGGTACATGTTCTTAATTTTTTTTCAGACATGCATCCCTATATTTGGGGGCTCTTGGGTAAGGAATATACCCCTGGTTGAGTTAAACTACAACAATAACTTTCAAGATACAATTCAAATGGAGCCTTTTGAGGATTTTTATTGTAGTAAATGGAGACCACTACTATGTTTTATAAAGGTAGGAGAGGTATCTAATCTTGGAACTCATCTTATTATGGAGACCACAGAGAATGTGAAATTGATTCATAAGAAGATGGCTACTGCACAGTTCTGAAAGAAATCATTCACCAATCTCCATTGATGACCTCTATAGATTGAGGTGAGGGATAGGGTTTTGTTACAGGTTTCATTGAGGATGGTACACAAGAAAATCAATAGATATGGTAAGATTTCATAGCGTTATGTTGGGTCATTTTACATTTTAAAGAGTGTTGGGTCCGTATTATATCCGTCAATGTTATGTTATATGTATCTATCCATTCTCAACATATTCCATGTATCTCACCTGTGATTCTACCATTCAAATTGTATCATTATTTTCTGATAGAGGAATTTGAGTTATAAGTGGATGCATCCTTTGAGGGGCATCATATAGAAATTTTTGGATCATATAATGATGTTTATTCTAGGTTGGCCAGTTACTATAGTACATGTTCTATGTAAGAATGACTATGTAAATTATGATTCCTCATAGTAAGAGGTCATTGTATGACCATAGTGGCTAGATTTATTCTATGATCATGCTTCGCCACCATTTGAAGGGAAATTCAGGAAAGAATTGATTTTGGGTGGGATATTTTTAAGAACCCAATTCTTCTTTAAGGTGCAATATATTTTCATTCCATCAAATATCTATTTTTATTATTTAAAACCTAATGTGAATGATATTTGAGTTCATAATGATATTCGTGGTGTTTGAGTCTGGTTTGCGGCCCAAATCCCATCTTTTGTGTTGAATAATGCCTATCTCATGGTTAGTAGAGATAGTATGCGGTAGGCCACATAGTTACTTCTAACCATGCATGGCTGGATAATGGGAATCTATTGGCTAAAAGCATGATAAACCATGCGATTTTGGATACAATCCAGTGTGGAAATTTATACAATTTTGATAGATTATGTTTTCATTGTTATCAAATGGTTATTCAGACCAAGCTGAAAACCATGTTATTTTTCCCTTCCTATAGTAAAGTGTGAACGGTTGGTGCATGGTTTGTCCATCCTTGTAGCCAAACCATACGAACCATTTCTTTGGGTGAATTTAAAATTTTTACCTTAAATAAATATATTTCCCCTTAAATCTATTGAATTTCTCACATTGGATAGAATTGAGCCTTCGAGAGGTTTCCTTTGGAGAGTATTCTAGGTTTTGTCTCCAATTATCACTCATACACGGAATCAAGAGATATTTTTCTCATCAGATCCACATCAGTAAGATAATGATTCCATTTTACTCATTCATTGTTCTTCTTGGTATCAGTTTATGCTATTTAGATGCTAGCTAATATGATGTATTTAAATTTTCATTGTACATTATTAAATTTTCTCACTATCTTAGTCAAATAAAGAGCTGATACTAGATGAGAGATCCACTATATATTGACAGTTTGAAGTCTCATGAATTTATTTTCAGTTTAAAATGTTTATACATAATATGTGATTCCATGCACCCAATTATCAAGGTGACGACCTTGAATGAATTTTATATCAATTAATTAAATTTATGGTCATAACCGTTGTAATTAATAGTACCTATATATAATTGATTAAAGGGTTATGAGAAATGAAATGAAACAACCCCTTTGGGTGTGCTTTTTGGTTGATTGTAACACCATGTATGGCTATTTCATTTGGATGCCTTATGGTGTTCCATTTTACCCCTTGCTAAGGGATGTCACTTTAGAATTGAATTGTAATTTAAATTGAGGAATGGAATTATGATATTAAGTGTAAATTAAAATGATAATGAAATGGGAATGGTAGCCATGTCCCTAGACTCTTTCCATGAAATTTGTTGATTAGTAATGATATTCCACATATAATTAGATTCTCATGCGAGCTAATTGGAGGATAATCTTACTAAGATTATCACACGCCTTGATTCACCTTTTGATGTGATATTTAATTGAAATGAATAACGTGATGGCCTTGATATAAAATAATTACATTGATTGAAATCTTATATGGCTTGGGTGACACATGGGTTCTTATATGAATGTCATAGATGTACTCATTTGGCTTCTACCGCGCTTATGACCGAGTGACGCTTGGACTCATTATATGGACTTCTAAGGACAGACTCACAGGGGGATGAAAATACAATATTGAGTGATAATTGGACTCCTTATGGATTTCAATGGACTTAATCAAAGTGAATTTGATCATATATGAAATGAGTGAAACTTGTGATCTCCTATTAGAACTCCAATGATGGATGTTAGTTACTGTAATGATATTCCCAACCTAGAGCGATACATTGGTTCTTTTGGAAAATGACTAGGATGGGCTGGTAGGGTTTTGGTTTATTTTATACTTGGAGAAATAATAGGATTCAAAATATGGAATGTGAAATAAGGGCTCTTGTTCTTAATTTAATAAATAATGGAATGTGTTGTGTGATTTGTTTGAAAATCCAAAAAAAGTCTTAGATCAATTTATTTTCTTATACTATATGTATGGAGTTTTTAAGAATCATTTGAGAAAATCACTATGGGGGATATTGTGGAATGTTCCAGGTCCATATTCTTATTAATTAATTAATGCCGGATAACTAAAGGAGTTTTATTATAAATGAAACTGGCATGACTATTAATTCATAGACATAATATGTCAATGAATTTGATGAAATTAAATTGTTATTAAATGTGATCCCAGACTATATTAGATGTTTAATTTCATTACCTCCTTTACATATTCTATTACTACCTATAAAATTTTATTATTATATAAATTAAATGACTGATGGAACTTGACCTTGGGTGGGTTACTAATGGGATTGAGTCTCACACCTTGTTCAGGCCACTATTCAGTACCCAAATAGACTGTATGATTGTAGTTATGGATAAGGGAAACTGACATGCTACATGTTCATGATTGCTGCTTTGGAGAAGGGGAACGTGAGACCGAGCCGAGGCTCGTGATTCAAATTGCAATGTTTAAACATTTTTAAACATTTCCATTTACTATACACCTTATATGTATATGTGTTTTGGATTCATTATTATACCCATGAAATATATCATCATCAGTATATGGGAGTACTTCTAGTATGATTTATATATTCCTGTATTGTTCATTTATCATTTCTCTTATTGATTTACTGCTTGTCATACTTATTTGATATTATATTTCTATTGTGTTACACTAATGTGATGAGGGAATAGTCACCCTATTGACACACGTAGGCCCTCATTTCTAGTCAGAAACCACTAAAAGTTTAGGAGATATGCTTAAGGCCATGTGGAAAAGTGGGAATGGGGAACCTTTAGTGGACTTTAGGTTTGGGACATTACAAAATATATGCATTTTATACCATATAAATATATTATTTTATTTATTAACGTTCTAGAATTTATCATAATGATATATTCATATAACATGGTGTCCCTCTCTCTATTTAATCATACCATAATCCAAGATTGACTTAAAATTTCTATTATGGTCCTCATATGTCATTGGTTACTCAAAATAAATTTCAATACATTATTTAATCCTCAATATGATGGAAAATATGCGTGAAAAATTCATACATTATAGGTTATTATCGAGTCATTATTTCTAGATTACCAGGGAAGTTTCGCTAAAAACCATCATTATTCAAATTTTATTATAATAACAGATTTCATTTCAATTTATATGTGGAACCTTTTGAGGAATTATATGGAATGTGGTGTTGGACTCATGCATATTGGGATGAAGTCGGTTAAATAATATTTCTCAGACCAAAACTATTAGAATAAATATTTGTGAAGGTAAATATGATTTTCCATCACATGTTGGAAGCTTAGTGTAGGTAGAAAAGTAATACACATATCTGGAGGGAAGACATTTCATTTGTGATAGGCTGCCAAGTATATATTAAAATATATCTTTGGAAATGAGTTATTATTGTTCGAAATAAAGGAATGTTAATCCCATGGTTTATTAGTGAATATTGGATTACATAAAATGTGGGATTAGTTTCATACCATGTATAATTTCCACTGAGATTATTTTATGCTCATGATGTGTTTCATGTTTCATTATAATGGAAATATGGACCAAATATATATCATGATTTGATCCCTAGGGTAGAACATTTGGAAGATATTTTTTCTTCTATTCAAAAGCTTGTCATAATTCCAGATTGTATAGAGAAGGTGTTAAAGAATAATTTCACTCACTAGGTTATTGTTCCATAGAATAACCACATGATTAGAGAAACAATATGGAAACCTAAAAAGGCTATGTGGGGAAAATAAATATTTAAGTGATGAATAATATTTTCAGGAATAAATTTATTTATGAGAGGAAGACTCTGAAGACCCCTGGAATGATAATGAAAAATCATTTTCATCTCCTATTAATATTCATGATTATATTTTATTGATTCACAGTACCTATAACAATTTTATATTTAAAAAAAGTGTTATTCGAAATAAATTTATTCCATTTTAATATGGTTTTATTTATATGTAATATTTATAAATTGAAGAAAGTAAATTGGATAAAATATACATAATTTTTGATATCAGTATACTGATTATATATTATGGTGAATGTTTTGGTGTTTTTTTGAAAACATTGATTTTTTAGGTAATAGTGAAAGATATTTATTTTTTAAAAACACTCATTTATTTTCATTAAGTAAAACTAAGATAATGGTCCCATTTTTGGATCATGTTATAAATTAAAATAATATAAACATTAATAGACATAATATAAATAATTATATATGAATAAATTTTATATTTTTTTTTGTATAAGTTCATTTTTATACTAATTTATATACATAGGAATAAATTTAAATACTTATATGTGTTGAATAATATTAAAGAATAATAATAAAAAATAATAATAATAATAGTATACATATCAAATAAATATGAAATAAATAAAAAAATAATATGTTAAAAAATAGTGAATAGTAAATAAACTATAAAAAATCATTTAATTTCAAAGAAATAAATAATAAACTATAAATTTATAAAATATTAATTAAATAAATTAAAAATTGAAAAAGTTAATAGATAAATAAATAAGGAATAAATAATTTATTAATGCATTAATATAAAATTAATAATAACTTATAAATATTAAATTATAAATAATAAAAATTAAATTATAAATAGTAATGTAATAAATAAATAAATAAATAAATAAATAATAAAAAAAATAAAAAAATACATTAACAGTAAATTAATACAAATACTATATTAGTAACACATAATAAATTAATAATAATAATGATAACTATTAAATTATATGTAGTAAATATTATATAATATTATATAAATAACAGATAAATAAATAAATATTTAATAATAAATTAATATCAAATAGTAAATGAATATATATTTTTTCATCCAACGCCATTTTTGAGTGGTCCTTTATGGCAGCACCACACCCAGTTATCCTTGGATCAAATCCCAAGAATAACAATATTTGACTCCATTTTTAGGGGTAATGACTTCCTCATATGCACACATTCGACCACATTGAGTGAATAAGGGATCTAATAACATTAGGAAGTAATGAGAAAGGCACAAAGAGGTGCAAGGCGGAGGGACTACCACTGGTTGTGGCAGTGATCGGCTGGTGATCCAGTGTGCTAATCATTGGTGGTGAGATGGGCCGAAAAATGTGGAATATGAAGGGTGGTGGATGAGACGTCTAATAGTGGTGTTTACATGAGCCGATGGACCATATGCAGGAAACCTAATGAGTTGTGGCCATTGGTAGTAAATGTGACACGAGAAGATGGGAGAGGGTGCTGATACGCCTATTGCAGGTTATGTGGGCTTGGAAGGCTAGGGTATTTGGACCACTACTCTAGCCTATGGGCTAGGGTCTTCATGACCATATTTTGGTCCCATAGACCATTGGTCCTTTTGACCATGGTTTTTCTTTTAGGCCTTCCATTAGGTATTCGTACATATATGGGCAAAGTATCATGTAATGAGTTTCCATCTACCCTATAAGAATGGTGCGTTCTTGGCTTTGTAAAATAAGATTGTCTTTGACCTTAAATTTTTAAATGAATCAATATATAATAAATAAATAAAAATAAAAAATTACTAAATAATTAATACCTAGTAAATAAATAAATAAATAAATATAATTACTTATGGATTTATTAAAATATATTTATATATATCTTATAAAGAGATATAAATATAAATAAATAAGAATTAATTTATATAAATACAAGTATAGGGACACACAGACACTATCCAATAGAATGAATATATATATATATATATATCAATATCTTATATAGAAATATACATTAATATATAAAAATATATATAAATGGATAACAATATATATAGATATGTATACATATGAAGAAATATACATAAATATATATAAACATGTCTTTATATTGCTTAAATATATGTAATCACCCACACACCCACACAGATCTATATAAATGATATCAAATCAAAATAAATATAAAAATATTTAAATATAAATATATATACCCACATAATATGTAAAAATAAATAAACTGAATTTTTTTTAAATTTTTATAAATTTTTATATATATAGATAAATATTCATAAATTTATATAAATATCCATTTATAGATTCAATTATATAAAATTTTAAATAAATATTGATAAATATATATAAATATCAAGTAAATAAACATATATGATTATGTATACATAAAAAATATATATTTAATAGCTAATAAATCACAAAAAGATGGAAGGACACAAAATGTGCAATGTCATCCAATAAATATGAGTTTCAATCCATGGAATGGAGTCATTGACGATCCATACACTATATGGAGACACTCATAAATGATTATTAAATCAAATATAATGTTCAAAAGTCATTATATCTGGAAAAGAAATCAATATTAGGGACAATATAATCATTTTTTGAGCAATAAAAAAGTGACTGGAGTTCTCCATTGATGAATAGGGTGTGAATATCTCCTCATACTTCAATTTCATATGTGGTAGACCCCAAACATATGCCTAGATCAAAATTTATGGTCGTTTAATGTTGAAGTTCGATTATGAACCGATATTAGGACAAATAAAAATGTTACTCAAATAATTTTTATAAAATTATTATCTTATTTCATTATACATTATTTCATGAGCATCGATTTGGCTAGTTGCAATGCTAAAACGGTCACCCAGATCAAATGTAATAGTCATTTGATACTAATGTATGACTTTAAACATAAGCTAGAAGTAATTTAGGTTTAAAATTATTACTAAATATTAATTATAAATATATTATAATTATCATATTTTGTTAAATTAAATTTTTAAATAATAAATATTTCTAACTAATAAATACTAATTATATGTAATAAAAATTAATTAACTGTTTATTATTTAATTTATTTTTTAATTAGTTTTTATCATCATTTTTCCAAAATCATCATTAATAAACACAGTTTTTTTAAAACCAATGGAAAAAATTGTTTTAAAAATAACCAAATTTAACAACGGTATTTTAGAAACCTCTAATAAATAGCGATTTTTTGCGTAGTGTACTTAAATTCCTACTCTTCCACTCACTGTAAAATGATAATGTCTCTCATTTATATATATAGACTACCACCCCAATGAAGTGATGTGATTTTTCTAATAAACAACATGAATGAATAGTTTTTAAATGTTATTTAATGTATAAGAATGATAATTATTTGCTGATTAATATTCTATAGATGATGGAACCATATAACATTATAACATAGCCAACCCACCAATGTTCTTTGACATTATTAACCGATTTCCATATATTTTCTAATGTGATCTCAATTGATTTGATAACTGTATAATGAATGGTAATAAATGAAATGAGAGTGATAATAATAAGGAAATACACTAGATAAGGGTTCTTAAAATTGTTGAATATTAATATATGTTTGTTATACAAGAGTTAATGTATATACATCGTGTGTTGGGATCAAGGTAGAACGTTTTTCCTTAAACCCTTATTTTAAATTTTTTAATGTTTTCCTTCTATTTTCTTAGGTAACCATGTTCTTTAAAATAATTCAAGTATGTTATTAATATAATAATATATATGTTCATTATGATTTCAAACCATACTTGACTTTATTTTCCAATGTTTTGAAAGAAATATTTCTGTCATTTTCTAAAGAGGTAATTTTTTACATTTATAAAATAATGTGATAAAAATCATTTTTAACATATACAGAATGAGTGGAATTTAAAACTATCATGATAATTATTCATTAATAATTTTATGCTACAATGTTTCATGGGTTTTTAGAAGAATAATTTATTTCATATTCTTTTGGATAAAAAATTTACATAGTTTTCAATGAATAAAGATTTTATTCCTTATATTTTCTTGAATCCAAAATGTGTTTCTACATAAGTATGGAAGAAATTATTCAATGAGATTTTATGATGTAAATGAATGATTTAATGTGTTTTATTTGTGTTATAATCATTAGGTATTATTCATTGTGATGTTCTATCATGATATAGCTCTCTGATTCATTGGGTATTCATTATCCTCTCTAGGATATTATGTTGTAATTAACCGAGTAGTGTATTCTATTTGTAAGATTTATTTTAAGAGTGATTATATGAGTGATATGAAAAGGAGTTATCAAGGTACCTATTTGACTTTTCTATTCATTCCAATTAGTTTTAATGAATTATTTTTGATTTTATAATTTATAATAAGGATATTATCCTGACAAGAATGTTTATGCCCCTTTTAAGGGTTAAAGTTATGCTTTTAAAGAAAATATTAACCTAAATACCCATGTTTTATAGGACACCCTCATGATAATGATTTTTACTTTAATATTTCTTAATATGTGTTTTATAAAAATATCTATTCAATAAAGATTATTTTGTGAGTAATAAAATGAATATTCGATCTCAATATTTTTTATGTGAAAATGAAAAAATTAATTATCGGATTATGGAATTTCTAAAATGGTGTAATGTGTTTCATTCTTTTTGTTTGACTTACTAATTTTTTTTCCTCCCATGTTTTCAAATGTATTCCATAAAGAATATTGATGGGTAGGAAACTATATCCTGGTAAAACATTCTATTATTTTGATTAAACATTAATTAAGATAATTATTATTTAATGAAATGGGAGTTTAAATTTTACTATATGGTTTTTGTGGGAAAAATGGATATCGGGTGGAAGTATCCCCATTCTATGTAGGCATTTAAAATGTAATAATTTTTTTCTATTTCTAAAAAAATATAAACTATAAACATCGATGAAAATAGAAGAATACGTTACCCAATTTATAAACCATGTAATTATGGGATATATAAGTTATGGGGTTTTATAATAGTGATGCATGGAATCCAGAAAAACATTAAAAACACCACATGCCGCTAAAATTTCACATTTAATTGAAAAAAAAAGAATGTATTTTAACCAAAATTCAAACAAAATCACAAAATATTTATTCTATGTTTGAACCTAAACAAAGGGAAAGGTGTTATAACCTCTTGACCATAAATCTATTCATCGTTGAGATGAACTTACATGCATCATTATAAAACATAAGAGAAAAAATCTACAAATTTATCTCATATGTAAGATTCCATATCCCATGATTCCCATTATATATGATCATGTTTCCACTTAAACTATACCAAGGAAAAAATCATTCTATGGAGTGTCTTCACATTAAGTTCCATAATACAGATCATTTATTCAATTAAATATGAATCATCCTTAAGCTTGATGTACTTATTGTTGATCACATGAGATGAGTATGGAAAATATCATTGTTGTTGTCATTCAAGGATTTTTTTCATTCATAAGACAATACCAATGTGGTTGAACAAGTAGGTATTCCACCGTACTATTCTTCTTTTTAATATCAAATAGTTAAATGTACCAAGGCACCAACTTCCACTACCTCCACACAGGGTGATGTTCAAATTTAGGTGGCACTGATAAAAACACATGATCTATCACCTAAAACATTAAAATATGAAATCATTGGTCATTATAGGACCTCTTCATACTCTGTGTGGTCACCAGCCATTTATAAATCCACTAGATATGTTTCTAGGTCTTGTAAATGAGACTCAACTAAATGATCATTGACTCACTAACTTCTATACAATACAATAGCGACTCAAAATTTCTATCATAAAGGGGTTATAATAGCTTGATCCATATTTAATATTGACAGTTTATTTTGTTGGGTAACTCCACCACGTCTATGTGGTTAACAAAAAACCCACTACAGTCTAGTACATAAGATATTAGCTTGTCCTCTAAGATCAGTATAGTTCATTCATACTGTTAATCATTCTGAGGGTGTTAATATGTGCGCAGATACAGATATGTTCCATTAAACTTCTATAATCCATACCAAAAATATTATTTGAAAAGGGAATCTGTGTTTGAAAAAATACAGAAAGGTATACTATTTTACCACATTATCTCCAAGACAGATTTTATTCCCTACTCATCAACTAAAAAGATCTATTGGATTCGTACAAAGTGAGATAATTTCTTAAACTATTCCATATTCTCCCACATAGTGTCAAAACCATATGAAATCCAGAGTAACCCCACTACAAAATTTGTGATCACATTAACCCATTCCCACCTCGGAATAGGAAACAACTATAGAAGGAGATCTGGTTTCTAGTTCATGGCCTTCACATACTAATAGGTTGATCTCTATGTTATTGGACTCATTATACCAATATTTATTTGAAAACAATTGCATTAAATTTGTTTAACACAATTCATATTAATAATAAAAAGGTGTACCACACATCTCAATGAATGTGAATCCCCCATTATTTCTTCATGCATGCTCATTGAAAATACAACCTGACCTAAGACAAGAAAGATCTAATTCATATTAAGAAACTAATCTGGTGGTGGATCCACATCATATATGAATTATATTATAATTAAATAGTCAAAATATAATTGGGGGATTCTATTTACCCTAATGTGGTGTGAATACATAATCTATAAGTATATAAGGATCACATTACCATATTACTCATGCATATAAAGATGCATCTTAGTGAAAAGGGTGATCAACAACAACTCATTATTGTTATGATAGACTACCTATGCTAGAATATTCAGGGTGAATTCATCTGAAACGTTCTAAACCCTTTTAGTTTTGTGTCCCAAATTGAAATAAAAAGACAATAAATACATTACCTATATTTATTTTTTAAATTTTAGGTCACGCTATGAGAAAATATACTATAAGATTTTATGGTTAGAATACACCACAAACATCAAACACAACATGAAATGATTCCATAATCTCAAAGAATGTACCAATACTACTATCACCAAGTCACCTATTAGGTAATTACTCTAATATAAGTTTATCTTCCAAGACCCATAAGTGACCACATCATCATCCAGAATTAAGTATATTATCATATTGACTCCAAATGAGTCACAAAAAAAGTTATACCTCTTACCCAACAAATTTAATGTTGGTATCAGGGTTTTGGTCAACCTAACATTCCACATAATAAAATATATATTATAAAAATCAAAAAAATAAACCTCACATCCTTTATTGAATTCCTATTATCAGCATTACCAAATGGGAGGTATCTCTAATATTCCAATTGTAATAACTATCCAAACCCTAGAAGTTGTAGTTATGAAATAATTTGAGTCTCTCTTGTACATCCACTATAATAACATTCATGGGGTATACAGATGCAACATCCATGGATATAATGTGTCTCAAGATGTGTAATTGGTTAATCCAAAGTAAATCATTGAGAGCTTTACATATAGTTAATTCTCTAAAAGTTTGACTAAAACAATAATCCTATTTCATGTGAGCTCTACCCTTGACATAGAGTACAAAGATTATTATCACAAAGAGAACCAAAAAGGAGTCCATATATGGTCGAAAATCAAATTCATTAGGGTAATGAATATTGTTATCAAGTTTTTTCTGATTTAATGACATCAAAAAATACTCACACTTTCCATAGTGTTAGGTTTATCATAAGGTATGAACCTCAATTTTTGGTAACCTAATATAAAAAATATCATAAAATCATATTATCTCCCTTATTCTATCCAAAAAAAATCATTAACATTTAGATCTATAAATCGATTGTTGATTGTATCTTGGTTTATCTTTTGTTATTCAACACACAACCATAAAGAAACATCCACATTTTTGAAGAATAGTATTGTAACTTCTTGGAGATACACTCAGTAATATAATATCCTAGGCCTCTAATCCCTCTAGATGATTCTTTAGATCATGAAATGTCACATGATCCATCTGATAATATGGATTTGAAATAGGATCTAAATTTTTATGATCTCAATAATGAACAAAACATCTCTATATTTCTAAAATCATGATATATAATTGTGGAATACATCCCAAAACTAATGAAAAATGGGATGAAGAACTCCTCATTGTGTTCCCACATTATCGAGTACAACGATAACAACATGATATAAGATCCCACCCAGTGACAGATGATCATTTATTGCATGAAAATCCTGTGATTCCCACTCTATATCATATCTATAAATACTAACCATGGGAGTTATGAATGACACAGAGTGATGATAATAGTTAATGTGTGATTGATATGGTTCTAACAAATCAGTCATGATGATATGTTTAGATTCAGTCCTCCCTAGAAAAAAGATATCCCAAAGGAATATATGACCTCTAACCACAGAGGTGTATTCTGAGCATCAAAAAATTCCGTCATAATAATCCCAAAATGGAATTTCATTCAATATTACTCGATATAAATACTTTATGAAAATCCTCTATCCATCCATGAAATAAGAAGATATAATGGAATGTGGTGCATCTCTATTATATAGAGTAGTTTTGAGAGTAAGAAGTTATAAAATCATGCCTTCTATGGATAATGGTTAGGATTCACAATCAATATGTTAATGCTCAACCACTCACCACGAAACAAATTAATATAATAGTTCTGAATATCAATTTTTATGTGAAAAAGTAATAGGCATAGCATCTCACTATTCTTTTAACTCTGTGATATAATAATCGTACAATACTGGTGCTCTCTCTAGTGCCAAATTCCCAAACCCCGATTCATCATCCTATAACCATAGGATCCAAATCAGTACACATTTATTTCAATCCACTTGAATCAAAAATTTCCTAGTTGATGTTAGATTATATGAGAATTAAATTAAATGATGTAGATAGAGACACTTTATAAGTTGTATTTTTTGTTTTAATTTATCCGAAACCATATAAATACATGATTAAGTAGTTAATATTAATTTTTTAAACCATTCAAAAAATATATTATGTATGAATCTACCATCCTGTTATGTGGGAAAACCCATATTATTTTATATAAACAAATTAAAAAATTGACCCCAATTTCATAGCCAATTATGAAATCACTAGAAATCACATGAATGACATTTGAATCCCATGTGCCTAATATGATAAATAATTACATTTCTTCTTTCCATTATTGAAAATAGATAATTTACAATGAGAAATAAATCCAAAAATGAAGTGTCTAATTCTATATCAAATAATACAATCATAAAGTGAACAAAAAATATCATCCATAACCCTAGAAGAAAAAAATTTCCTCATGAATGTGTTAATTACTCATTGGAACAAGTTATATACAATGTTACAAACTTATTTCATATACTATAGATTTACCATATATTGAGATAAATGAAAAGACTCGCTCATACCATTTTTGAGGTTCCCATCTTAGGATCAATTAACAGTGTCCATATTAGCGATGACACATGACCTTGGGTGAAACTCCCCATATTCCAGAGGCTACTAACTTGTAGTGAGGGTTTATTTTGGTATAATGGGGATACTATACCCATATCTAAATGTACAATAACAGTGTAAATAATACAAATTTCAATCATCATATGGATAATGAAAACAACCATCATGGTATCTTTCAATAAACACGTAAAAATATCATGCTCTAGAAAAATGATTTTTTCATAAGTCATGAAAGTCTTGTATATGGAATAATGGGTCTCATTTAGGTGGAACATATAATCCAATATCTAAAATTAGGAAAAATGTTTTTTTTGAAACACCACAAAATAGGTCTAGATTCCCAGTATGCTCCCATCATAATAATGTACTTTAGATAATAATCAATTATCAGTAATAAGGCTATTTCCCTTATCCAATCATGTAAGAGTGAGGTCTCCCTAGGTACTAATGGCTACTTAAATAGGATATGAATATAACTCTGTATGCGACCAATAATAGAATATATAAACCTATCAAGTCCATGTAATAGTATATGCTGATGTGTATAATCAATAGATGGAAACATAATAAATAAATCACCATTTATCATTAATTTTCAAGGTAACACCGGGGATTAATCATACATGCTTCAACCATAGATGGATGTCTTTAGATATAATATTAAATTGGGTGTAAACACAAAATCCCAATAGGTAAACCTATAAATTCAAACTATTAAACTACAATAAAATACTAGGAGGTTTTCCAAGTAATTCCAAAGTATCGGGTCACCACTGAATCCAAGTAGGTGATCCTTGGCATTAAAAAGTATCCAGTTATTATTGAATACTAGGAGGTAATCCTAGGTATTCTATGTATACATTTAATTAATTTTATTACTCCTAATATTATTAATGATTCATATTCAAGTAATCAATTTATCATAGTTGATTCGTGTTATGATTCATGAAAAGGCATATTTACTATATCTGAGGGTGCATCCTATGCGTGTTTGTTTATTTATTTAGCCACCACTTTATTTAGAGAACCCCTCAAGTTACCACTCAAATTTCCCATTCTCGTCAATATAAAACTCACCTCACATGGGGGATAATATTATAGTTTTAACAATCATAAAAACCCATACACACTCTAAACGAATATTTTTCATGAGGAAACAACCATTTTAAAAGATTATTATAGATTTCGGTTTATATAATATAAGTCACCTTGATTGTACATCGCACACTCTATGTAAAAGTGTAATTAAATAAGGGATAAATTCAAGACAACCTCCTTGATTTTCAAATATGTTTACACATATAATATCATTATTTAATATGATCTAATGTGGTGGAAATCACAAAAGAAGACAAAAACAGTGAAATTGGGAAGAAATCTATACCTGGAATAAGAATAAGAAAACATTGTACTAACTAAGAAGGATAGTATACATAGGGTCAGATTTATCCATATCCACTCACAATTTTAAATAGTTCCATAATATGTCATGTTTCAAAATATATGTCATGTGAAATATGGGATATTGAATGTTAGTCCATGATTCAATAATGAGGAGTACAGGAAATTCCACCTTCCTAGAATTTAAAAACCCATTCCTTTTATTTCACCTTTAATTCCATTTGTTAAATTATTTAATTAACTAATTTATTTTATTATTAAAACTAATTTTTCATATAATCCCAGCCAATATAGAAGCCAATCCCACAGAGGGGTATTTGAGGCTCCCTCCCTTGTAATGGGATGTTATCAAATTTAGGAAAACACCACATGGGGGTATGAGAACATTGGTCTTTCAAGGGAATCAATCCACAAATGGAGATAGATCACGAAGGTGGATTTGGTACCACATGGATAAACCATATAAGGTTCACACATATAGGGGTTGGCCATAGAGTATGAGTTTCTTTGGGTGGCCATATATGGTTGACCGATGTAGTGGTCACCCATATAAGGGTGACCCTTGTACATGTTCCAGATATGGGGAGACCATGTATGTATCCCCATTTAGTGGGATACCTATGTACATGGATCCCACATAGGGGGAGCTTATATAATTACATCATTCATTGGGGATCTTGTGCAAGGGGATTCTATGTAGGGTATCCTGCATAAAGGTGTTGAGTCAATCAGAATATCTTATGAATTCTCCATTCCTCATGGTTTTATGTTTTGAAAATCATAAACACTTTTTCTTAAGTTAATAATTTTTTTATGTTCTATATTTTTCCTAAGATCCAGAATTGTAATTCCATTATGCTAACCGATATATCATTATCTATTTCCATTCTGTTAGACTTACAGATATTTCATTCCTATTTTCCATTATGTTATACATACAGATCTGTCATTATGATTTGTCATTCAGTTTTTAGGATTCCTAATCCAGTGAATATATGATTCAGTTTTATAATTCTGAATCTGGTGTATATGCGATTCAGTTTTTATGAATCCTAATCCGGTGTACATATGAATCAATTTTTATGATTCTGAATCTAGTGTATATATGAATCAATTTTTATGATTCTGAATATGGTGTATATGTGATTCAGTTTTTATAATTCCGAATATGATGTATATGTGATTCAGTTTTTATGATTCAGAATCCGGTGTATATGTGATTCAATATTTATGATTATGATTTCAGAGTATATGTGATTCCAATTTTATGATTCCGATTCTGGAACAAATGAGATACCTGTTTCAAAATCATATTTTCTTTTCCTTATGAATCCATTTTCTTGATAAAGTTATTCTTATGAATCTGTTTTCTAGATTTCTGATGATTATGTTTTTTGGATAATGTTAGAGTTGTTTTAAATATATCTTTCCAATAATATCATATTCTAAGTTTTCTTATACGTAACATTTATCTTTAACTTAACATCTTTTCTATTATTTGAAACTATGTCGTACAATATGTTATAAACTAACCGATGTATGTTTTCCACATGTCCAGGTCCCTCTAAAATTTAAGGAAAAATATGATCATTGGATAGGAGTCGATCATTGGGATGTTTTTCCTATAAATACAAGACCATTTTAATGAGAAAAAAACTTCAACATAGAAAACTGACTTTGATGAAAAAAAGATGTGAAGTGATTTCTAGAGAGATAGTCTCTTACAACTCCCAGTGCTTTCTGCAGATGTTGTGAACAACTTTTTTAGGTTTAAAAAACATGTTCATATTTTCTTTGTACAGACTCTAATCGTGCTGATCATGGGCGTCCGGAATTGGAAGACAGAGGTTCCAATTTCCTTCTAAATCGAGGGCTTCTGAGGGTAGCAAGATAGATACTGATCTTCGGAATGAGGGCCTACCTGGGTTTGGGTAAGACAGAATTTCATGAAAGTATAAATCAAGGAACCTTTATCCATGGTTTTTGTATACCCTTCTCTTTGGGTTAAAATAATCTTATTGTTACTTGTTTACTATTACATGTTGTTTTAATTCCACTGTTATATGTTAACTTTGTTAAATTTAGAAAGTATAACCTTTTTATACTTTGTAATTCTGTTACTCTGTTCATATTATAGATACTATATGCTTTAAGGTAGAATCTTTATTTTATGAAAATAGAAAATATTCTTTAAGAAGTCTTGTGAATGTTTGTTTAACTTTGTTAAACATAACATTAAAGGTTCCGATGGATTTTTTAAAGTATAAAATTCACCCCCCATCTTGTATTTGAGCATCTCATTTTTACAAATTCGATCCTACAATTGTTATCAGAGTAGGTCTCTGAAATAATTATATTCACATATAAGATTTCTTTCTCATGTTTTTCTTTCCTTAATTTCTTCATATTTGTTTTTAATTTTTTACTACTAATAAGTTTTGTGGAATGAAATTCCTTTCAGTTTGGTAGGCATTCATGTTGGATCTCTAGATAATCTCAATCCCACTAGGAAACAGATCTTCGATGGAAATGACTATGAGTACTGTAGAGATATAATTAAGACCTTTGTGATAAACATAAGTGTAGAAAACTACATTATGGTAACTAGAGATTATAAGATTCCTGATAATGAACATAGAACCTTCACTAATCTATAAAAGTTGGAATATCAGTTATACTTTAAGGTATGTAGTACCTTTCTATGTTCCATGAATAGAAACATATATCACCAAATTTTTTCCTATGATGTTTCAAATAGTATTTGGAATAATCTTGAAGTAACTCACTTTGGAACTTCCAAAGTTATTGAAATAAGAAGAGCTATGCTCAGGGCTGAGTATCATGGTTTCTACTTCCCTTATGGAGAACCCATATGTAAGGTACAATAACGATTTATGACTATTGTCAACAGCTTACAATCCATGGGTGAGAAAGGTGTAGATGATGAAGCTCTTTTATACAAGATTATAAACATCATGCCTAACGAATGGGAATCCAAGAGTACTGCTATATATGAGAATAAGAAAGTTACTTAGATTTTTCTTGATGAACAGTTAGGAACTCTTCTTCAACATGAAACCATAATGAAGAGAGATGCTGATAATATTAATAAGATGAATGGAAATGGAGGTGTTTATTTTACAACTAATTCAAATCATATGAAAGCCAAGACTCCTGAGAGAACTAAAAGATCAAAATCTAAGAAGGTTAGCATTCAATCTGAATCTAATGAAAGTGAAGGTTCAGAAAATTAGTTAGAAAATCTTGATCAGAGTATGAACAAGATTTTTGTATAGATGAAATGTAAATATTGATACAAAAGAAATATGGAAAAGATAAGACAGATAGATAAGTGACTTGCTATGATTGTAGAAGAACTGGTCATATTAGACCTGATTGTCCCTTGATTAAGAAGAGAGACAAGAAATACAGGAATTCTAAAAGAAAGAAGAAGAAGTTCTATAGATCAAAGCATAAGAAAGTATTGAAAGCCAATGACACTTGGAGTGCCAGTGGTGGAGATTCTTCTAATCAATCTTTAGAATATGAATCTTATAGGCAAAAAATATTGGTCTAATAGCCAGAGCTCCATTTCAAAATCAGTGTCTTATGGCTAAGGTAAGAACTGGTGAATCCCTAACCAATTTTTCTTTAAGTGAAAATTTTACAAATATGGGTTTTTCTTGAGATGAAGAATCTTCTAAATCAGATAATGATGATGATTTTCCTTCATGTGAGGAAGTTTCAAGATTTTCCAAGTTGTAAGAAAAGAGAAATTGTATGATTTCTAAGATACTTGATAAAGAAAACTCTAGAGAATATATTTTAACAAAAGAAATTTTAGATCATTCCAAATATCTTGATGAAAAAAATTATGTTTTAAAAAATCATTCTAAGAAATTTGAGGAAGTTAATTCTGAGAAGGATAAACATTCTAAGAATCATAAAAATATGTTTGTAGAAAAAGATGTTTTACAGGATAAACTTAACTATAAATCCATTATTGTTAAGGATAAGAATTTAGTAATAAGACTAAAGTTTGAAATTTTTTCTTTGAATAAACTTCTTGAAAAATTTAGTTCTGGTAAAGAGAATTTTGACAAGATGTATTCTCAGATCCGACATCATTGTAGTAATCAGGGATTAGGTTATTCTCATGAAAAAACTATTTTTAAAAAAAATTATTTTTTTCCTTCTAGAGACCCTTTTTGTACTAAATGCCAAAGTGGTGTGAATTAGAAGAAAAACTATTATTTAAATAAAGTTAAATCCCTTGGATTTCATAAAAATCATTTTTCTAAACAAATACAGTTAACTAAGATTTTATTATCATATAGTTCCGAATCAAAGCAAGTTTGGATTTATAAAGCCTAAATCTTTCTTTTTCATGAAAAAGATGGAAGTACCAACAACCTATGGTACATGTATAGTGGATTTCCCTAGCACATTACTAGTAACAAAGACTATTTCAAGAATATTTTTAAAACAAAATGTGGAAAGGTAACTTTTGGTGATAACTCTCGAGGGGAAATTTTCAGTATATGTAACATTATTCTTCTTGGTAAAGATATTATTTCAAATTTTCATTTTGTAAAATGCCTTAGGAACAACCTCATAAGAATAATCCAATTATGTGATGATGGTTAGCTTGTGAATTTTAGAAATGATAAAATTTTAGTTCACAATTCCAAAGAAGAGTTTATTTTCTATGACATTCGTCATGAGAATGTGTACACATTAAACCTAGAAGACCTTAGAAGTAAACATCTACCCTACCTTAGTGTATTTGAAGATCAATCATGGCTTTGGAGTAGGAGACTAGGACACTGTAATTTAAGGAATCTAAGAAATGTTTCTAAGAATGAACTTGTTCAGGATCTACCAGAACTTAAGTTTGATTATTTGATTGTAACAACCCGAGATTTTATAAGATATATTCATTTTAATTTCTTTCATATCATCTATTGTATGCTACACAAAGATTATCCTTTACTATACGCAACACTGTATTATCTTGCAGTATACACAACACTATTCTTAGATCTTGTTACACACAATTTCAAGTTCACAACATTGAGTGTATATATATGTATATATATATATATTCAATGTATAAATGAAATATGGTTGGATTATGTTATGAAAAACAAAAAATGAGTCTTGCACTACACGCAACCCTGACTTGGCTTGCATTACACGCAATCGCAACCTTCCTCGATAGCGTGTGTTGTACACAATACCGAGTTTCACTAAACAGTGATATATTGTTATTATATTATTATGGATTAGACTTTATGAATAGTATTAACTACATTTTTAATTTTATAACATTATTATTCATCTTATACATTTTATAGAACATGTTATGAGAACAAAATAAATTTTTCAGGTAAAATAAATATTTTTCAAAAAATACAGTTTTGCCGCCTTTTAATGGCACACCAACATTAAACCTAGTTTTTAACATGTTTATATGTTCAATTTTAAAAAATAAACTTCTTCTTTTGAATCAAGATATAAAAATTTACATTGGATAAAGTTTTGATATTTTTCTGATAACTTTCATATTTTAATGAATAGTAAAAACACGCTATATTTTAATTAAAAACAACTTTTTTCATCGTAATAATTTATATAGTTAAATTATAATATTGAATGATTTTAAAGTATAAATAGAATATATTTTTACCATTTAATATAATTTATGTCATTAGCATTGATTTTACCTTCAATTCATAGGTTAAATCAATTCAATCTTTTTCAATGTTTTAAAGAAAAACCGGTTTTCTTTCGACAACAGGAATAATTTTAATATAATTTCTACAAATCTTATGTATTGAATTTGGAAAAATGGATTCCATATTTGGAATCAGTGGGTCCAAATTATGTTAATAATCTACATTTTAATTTTGGGTATTATGAATAGTAACTATGGTAAATTTTATTTACCATAGTTAAAGGTAAATCGTGTAATTAAGGGTAAATATAAGATTATAAAATTACCCTAACACCTACCGAAATTCTATTTGATGTCTAAAAGTATACCCATATCACCTAAGTGTCGGATTAGATTCTTTTTATGGACTTTTGACCATGAAAATAATTTAATTATTATTAAAACCAAAGAAAGTGACAACATGTCACTCTATTAAATCTTATAAGTATAACAATTTTAATTTAGTGATAAAAATCATAAAACTTCGAACATGAATAGTCTCCAAAAAAATAATAAAATTATCTACATCATGATAATTTATTTAGAATTTTTAGGGGTTAAATAATTGTCATTAATGGTGATACATTAATGATGCAGAAATTATTTATTAAGTGAAAAATCAGTAATATTGTTTTTATTGAAATAATAATACCCATTAAAAGGCCCAAAAACCTGACCAAAACTTATTGGTAGTGTATCTATACACCATATGCATCCAATTATCTAATATATAACTGTTTTGAGTCTTATAAAAGTGATTATGACACTTATTGTATTTTATTTTTAATGATGCCAAAGTTGTCACCTTCATAATTTAATAAATATATCAATTTAAATATTGTTATTTTAAGATGATAAATTCGAGTAAAAGTATTATTGTGAAATTTAATAGATTTATCTTCATCATAGGATTTTATATTTAATATTAATGAAACAAATAAGTATATTAAATAATTATAAACAAATGCTGTAGTAATTATTTTATTAAGAGATAAACCAAATAAATGGTTTTAAAAATAATAAAATAAATATTATATGAACTATTTAATGTGCTCCACTAATTTTCTATATACATATGACCTTCTATGAATCTATTAAAGCTTTTATTTTGAACATATCTTCTGTATATATTTTATTTAAATTCAAATAAATGAATAGTGTCAAAATTGACACTATTGTTATTTTATAAAAATAACATATTATAAAATTGTTTAAAAATCCCAAAAATATATAAAAATTATAAATTTAAATTTACATGGTAAAAAATGTTATAAAGTATCGAATTATGGAAAATTCACAACAAATAAGTAATTATTTGTTATAATTTAAAATTTAGAATGTTATTACGACAAATAAAATTAAATTGATTAAGTAAGGATAAATCAAGTTGATAATGTTTCAAATAATTTCCTAACATGTATAGATTTTATTGGTTGATGAGATTACAACAATATCTCATCTAATATTCAAATATGAGTCATTTTTTGAGGTTTTTATGTAGGGTTAGATTTATTATAAATTAATATTTTTATGATTTCCAAAAGTGCCCCTCTCCTCCCTTATAAAAGGGAACCTCCTCCCTCTCTTCTTCACACAATTTGGAGCCTTGAAGATCAGAAAAAATCTACCCATTTCCCTTCTAAACTTCCCTAGAAACATTCTAGAGGTATTGGTTTTCTTCAAAGACCAATTTTAGTACTCTAAGATGAGGTCTCAAAGAGGCGCTTCAAAGAAGAGGAGGTTCGGATCCATACGAAGCATATCGGACCTAAGGTAAGGGATAAATTTTCAATCTCATTTTTTTATCCGAGATTGCTTATACGTAAGTATTTACTGGGGCTACGTTTATCATCCATGACCATGTTTACTAAAAATGTGTTCACAAAATGTTTACTATTCTTCCATGAATGTTTAAAGTCATTTTTAACATTTATTGACATTTTACCACATTGTATGAATGGAATATTTCCTTTGGTTATCATATAATGTACTTTGTGACTTTTCTGAAAAAAAAAGTACGAGGAGAATTTTATTTTTAACTTATACGGCATGAAAGGATTTGTATGGTTTTATAAAGCCTTATTTTCCTGAAGCTTCCTCCAAAATATTTCATGACTATTTTAAACAAAAAAAAAATTCTTTTAAAATTTCATGACGTTTTGTGAAAAGAAATTGATTTTGAAGAAGAAAGGATCTTTTCCTCAAGAATTCATTTAAAGTGTTTTATCAAAACCATTTTCCATCTAAGATGGTATTATTTCTTATGTGTATGGTTCAAGTATAAAGTCTCTATGATTTACATGGTTTCACTTTCTTATTGTGAAATGATATCCATTTCTTTTATATGGATTATGTGATGATGGGATGATGTTTATGAAACCCATTTTATTTGCTGGGTTATTAGGAATGATGTATGTTTATTTTGTGGCACAAGTAAGAATGATTTCATTATGAGATGTGTGGGACCTATATCTCCCTCCAATGCATTGGGTAAAGATTTATATCTCATGAGATAGACATGGCTGGAACGGTAAGTTAATCTAGTTTAGTGTTACAGGACTGAAATGAGGAGTGAACTCGATTCAGAACGGGACTTTGTCCACTAAGATGGTCTTGGAAGCAATGCCTTGGCTACTATGGAAATCATAACATGTGTTAAATGGATACCATAGTTACATGTTTTATTCACATTATATTTTATCATGGTTGATGTTCCATTATGATATATTCCTTACGTACTTCAACGATTTATGTCTTTGCTCAAGATTTTGATGTTTAAATTTCATGTTCAAGTTTATTCTTTCAAATGTTTATGGATTGTTTTATGTTATCTATGTTTTCCCTTACTTAGCATTTGAGATCACCCTTTTTATGTTTTATTTTCCCAATGAAATAAAGAACGGTTTTAGGTAAGGAAACAAAAAGGGGAAGATCGTTATGGGAGTTGTTGAAGATATTTCAACATGATTTGAAGTTTATATACTGAGTTTCCAAAGACACTAAACTACTACGGTCCTTGTGTGTCTGTTTTTGTTATGTATTAAGTATTCCGCAAAAGTAATGTAATGTATATGTACGTAAAGCTTCGGGTCTCTACAATTGGTATCATAGGAAAGGTTTAGTCAACCTTTGGAAACTAGGATGCGAAAACGTTGGTGAGATCCCTAAAGATATTTCTATGGTATGTTTAGGGATGTCCCTAAGGATAAGTATACGTATAGGATATAGTCCTAGAACTATGGTAACGATCTTAGAATTTAACCTAAGATGTTATATATTGAGGGTACTCCCCCTTTACTATGTTGTTTTCCTTAGCATGACTTTTTCCCCTCACACTATTCTTTTTGGGTTTTAGAAAATGGCTGGAAATAGGAAGATTCGCTATAATAGAGGATATGACGGACAATGGAATGATATTATTCATGAGAAACCAAATGAAACGGGATTTGGAATTCCAAACATCATTATTATGCCTAATCAGCAATCTTATAATATCATCAATAATCTCAACTTTGGTAAGTTTCCCGACTCAGATAATAAGAGAAAGATAGAGTTTCATGATGATCATAGAGGAAAGAAAGTTCAATTTCCCTCATGTAAATCATGTGGGAAGAGGAATCAGGGAGATTGTTTCAAAGGAACTAGAAGATTCTTTGGGTGTGGAAAAGAAGGACACAAATCCAGTAAGTGAAAAGGAAAAAGTTCAGTTAACACCATGGACAAGGATAATGGTATTGCTATGACGTCAACAATGATTAGATGTTTTAAATGTAGAATGTATGGGCATTATGAAAACCAATTCCCTAAGGGAAAATCTCATGAAGAGAATCAACATGGTCACATGAGTTGTATTTATGTGGATGATGATGAAGAGACTACAAATGAAATATGAGATGAAAGAAATGATGAAGCTCAGCTTGTGGTTTAAGAAGTTAGTAGAATGATTGTATGTTTATAAAGAATAATGTATGGTACTATGGAATAAAAAATAATCTAAGGATTGTTACACTATTGTTTTTTCTAAATTATTTGAAAGTATATGTTGAATGGTATCGGTAACCATGGAAGGTTATTCAGATATTTATGAAAAGTAGATGATATGAGCATAATCAAGGGATAAGAAGATAATGAGATGTTTGATTGTATTCATGATCTCATGACTGATATAAGGACAAAGTGATATCATGGTTTGAGTATATTGAATTTTTTGGGATTTTGGTATGTGGAAAGAGTTACCTTTTGATAACATTCATGTTTTCACTAAGGTTCTATGGTAATTTATTTTTCAAGAGAATACATGAATAAGGTATTCATGTGTTTGGAATATATCCAACAAGTTATATCTTATGATATAAGTGGGACAAATGCTTGTATTCACATTCTTGGTAGATAAGCTTTCTAGTAATTGTTTTCTTTATACTATAAGCATGGACAGAAGTATTTTGGATAAGCCTAATGATTGGATTGGTTCATGTTGAATGTGAGACAATATTGTTTAAGGCTAGAACTTTTTTTCAATATTATTGATGGGATGTTATAATGATGTAGTTTTAGAAAAAGGACAACCTGCAGAACATGCGACAACCCATCGCATCGGACAAGGTTGTGGGAATCGAACCCACAACCGAAGTGCGACAGGCCTTTATCGCCTACCACAGGCCTACAAGTAGTCCCTGTTTATTAGAAACTAGTTTTATTATATTAAGCAGTATGATATATGAATTATAAGTCCATTTTAGGAACCATATATGATTAATCTCACTATATATGGACTTAAGTATTTTTGATAACTTTTTCTAAACTTTTGTTTGAGATAGATGGAATGACCCATAATTCTATCACATGAGCTGCTAACACTTCTTGAATGACAAATTCAACTTCATTTCATTAAGAGATGAAGTGGAAATTGTCCGTGGAACGACCAACAGTGAGACTGTACCAAAATCATGAAAGTATTTCTTCTAATGAAAACTTTAGGGAAATGATCTTGAAAACCAAAAATGTTGTCCTAGTGCCCTTATATTCAATAAATACAATGGTACCTTATATCATCGTAAATCTATGGATTTGTGATTATTGGATTTTTCATAGCCATGTTCTCTACCACTCTCCATCAGAACATGATGGTTTGATTTCTCTTCCATATCCATATTGTCACCTATGTTCTCCTATGTGGAAACTCAGTGATTAGTTAATTTTGGGTAATCGTTACGTTTCATACTTTATATTTTAAAATTAAGTTTTTGTATTCCTTTTTACAATGTGGGTTTCTATGAATAGTAAACGATTTATAACCCCGCCGAATTTTGAGGGAGAAATTCATTTTAAGGGGGGTAGAATGTAACAACCCAAGATTTTATAAGATATATTCTTTTTAATTTATTTCATATCATCTATTGTACGCTACACCAAGATTATCTTGTACTATACGCAACACCGTATTAGCTTGCAGTATGCATAACACTATTCTTGGATCTTGTTACACACAATATAAAGTTTGCAACATTGAGTGTATATATATATGTATATATATATATATATATTCAATGTATAAATGAAATATGGTTGGATTATGTTATGCAAAACAAAAATGGAGTCTTGCACTACACGCAACCCTGACTTGGCTTGCATTACACGCAATCACGACCTTCCTCGATAGCATGTGTTGTACGCAATACCAGGTTTCACTAAACAGTGATATATTGTTATTATATTATTATGGATTATCCATTATGAATAGTATTAACTACATTTTTAATTTTATAACATTATTATTCATCTTACACATTTTCTAGAACATGTTATGAGAACAAAATAAATTTTTCAGGTAAAATTAGTATTTTTCAAAAAATGTAGTTTTGCCGCCTTTTAATGGTGCACCCACATTAAACCTAGTTTTTGACATGTTTATAAGTTAAATTTTAAAAAATAAACTTCTTCTTTTGAATCAGGATATAAAAATTTACATTGGATAATGTTTTGATATTTTTCTGATAACTTTCATATTTTAATGAATAGTAAAAACACGCTATATTTTAATTAAAATCAACTTTTTTCATTGTAATAATTTATATAGTTAAATTATAATATTGAATGGTTTTATATTATAAATAGAATATATTTTTACCATTTAATTTAATTTATGTCATTAGCATTGATTTTATCTTGAATTCATAGGTTAAATCAATTCAATCTTTTGCAATGTTTTAATGAAAACCCCATTTTCTTTCAACAACGGGATTATTTTTAATTTAATTTATACAGATTTTTTGTATTGAATTTGGAAAAATGGATTCTATATTTGTAATCAGTGGGTAGAAATTATGTTAATAAGCTACTTTTTATTTTTGGGCATTATGAATAGTAACTACCGTAAATTTTATTTACCATAGTTAAAGGTAAATCGTGTAATTAAGGGTAAATATAAGATTATAAAATTTCCCTAACACCTGCCAAAATTATATTAGATGGCTAAAAGTATACCCATATCACCTAAGTGTCGGATTAGATTCATTTTATGGACTTTTGATCATGAAAATAATTTAATTATTATTAAAACCAAAGAAAGTGACAACATGTTACTCTCTTAAATCTTATAAGTATAATAATTTTAATTTAGTGATAAACATCATAAAACTTCGAACATGAATAGTCTCCAGAAATATAATAAAATTATATAAATAATGATAATTTATTTAAAAATTTTAGGGATTAAATAATTGTCATTAATGGTGATACATTAATGATGCAGAAATTATTTATTAAGTTAAAAATCAGTAATATAGTTTTTATTGAAATAATAATACCCATTAAAAGGCCCAAAAACCTGACCAAAACTTATTGTTAGTGTATATATTCACCATAATCATCCAATTATATAATATATAACCTTTTGGAGTCTTATAAAAGTGATTATGACACTTATTTTATTTTATTTTAAATGATGCCAAAGTTGTCACCTTCATAATTTAATAAATATAACAATATAAATATTGTTATTTTAAGATGATAAATTCAATTAAAAGTTTTATTGTGAAAGTTAATTGATTTATCTTCATCATAGGATTTTATTTATAATTTTTATGCAACAAATAAGTATATTAAATAATTATACAAAAATGTTTTAGTAATTATTTTATTAAGAGATAAACAAAATAAATGGTTTTAAAAATAATAAAATAAATATTATTTTAACTATTTAATGTTCTCCACTAATTTTCTAGATACATATGACCTTTTATTAATCTATTAAAGCTTTTAGTTAGAACATATCTTCTGTATATATTTTATTTAAATTCAAATAAATGAATAGTTTCAAAATTGACACTATTGTTATTTTATAAAAATAACATATTATAAAATTGTTTAAAAATCACAAAAATATATAAAAATTTCAAATTTAAATTTATATGGTCCAAAAGGTTATAAATTATCCAATTATGGAAAATTCACAACAAATATGTAATTAGTTGTGTTAATTTAATTTTTAGAATGTTATTACCACAAATAAAATTAAATTGATTAAGTAAGGATAAATCAAGTTGATAATGTTTAAAATAATTTCCTAACATGTCTAAATTTTATTGATTGATTATATTACAACCCTAACTCATCTAATATTCGAATATGAGTCATTTTTTTGAGGTTTTTAAGTAGGGTTAGATTTATTATAAATTAATATTATTAAGATTTCCAAAGGTTCCCCTCTCCTCCCTTATAAAAGGGCACCTCCTCCCTCTCTTCTTCGCACAATTTGGAGTCTTGAAGCTTGGCCAAACCCTACCCATTTACCTTCTAAACTTCCCTAGAAACATTCTAGAGGTCTTGATCTTCTTCAAAGACCAATTTTAGTACCCTAAGAGAAGGTCTCAAAGAGGCACTTCAAAGAAGAGGAGGTTCGGATCCATACGAAGCATATCAGACCTAAGGTAAGGGATAAATTTTCAATCTCATTTTTTTATCTGAGATTGCTTATACGTAAGTATTTACTGGGGCTACGTTTATCATCCATGACCATGTTTACTAAAAATGTTTTCATAAAATGTTTACTATTCTTCTATGAATGTTTAAAGTCATTTTTACCCTTTATTGACTTTTTACCACATTGTATGAATGGAATCTTTCCATTGGTTATCATATAAGGTACATTTTGACTTTTCCGAAAAAAGTACGAGGAGAATGTTATTTTTAACTTATACGGTATGAAAGGATATTTACAGTTTTATAAATCCTTATTTTCATGAAGCTTCCTCCAAAAGATTTCATGACTATTTTAAACATAATCTTTTTTTCTTTTCAAATTTCATGAAGTTTTGTGAAAAGAAATTGATTTTGAAGAAGAAAGGATATTTTTCTCAAGAATTCATTTCAAGCGTTTTATCAAAACCATTTTCCATATAAGATGATATTATTTCATATGTGTATGGTTTAAGTATAAAGTCTCTATGATTTACATGGTTTAACATTCTTATTATGAAATGATATCCATTTCTTGTATATAGATTATGTGATGATGGGATGATGTTTATGAAACCCATTTTATTTGTTGGGTTATTATGAATGATGTATGTTTATTTTGTGGAACATGTAAGAATGATTTAATTATGAGATGGGTGGGACTGATATCTCCCTACAATGCATTGGGTAAAGATTTATATCTCATGAGATAGACATGGCTGGAACGGTAAGTTAATCTGGTTCAGTGTTACAGGACTGAAACGAGGAGTGAACTCGATTCAGAAAGGGACTTTCTCCACTAAGATGGTCTTGGCAGCAATGCCTTGGCTACTATGGAAATCATAACATGTGTTGAATGGTTATCAAAATTACATGTTTTATTCCCATTATATTTTATCATGGTTTATGTTCCATTATGATATATACCTTACGTACTTCCATGATTTATGTCTTTGCTCAAGATTTTGAGGTTTAAATTTCATGTTCAAGTTTTTGCTTTCAAATTATTATGGATTGTTTTATCTTATCTATGTTTTCCCTTACTGATCATTTGAGCTCACCCTTTTTATGTTTTATTTTCCCCAAGAAATAAAGAATGGTTTTAGGTAAGGAAACAAAAAGGGGAAGATCTTTATGAGAGTTATTGAAGATATTTCAACATGATTAGAAGTTTATATACCGAGTTTCCAAAGACACTAAACTACTACGGTCCTTGTTTTTCTGTTTTTGTTATTTATTAAGTATTCCGAAAAATTAATGTAATGTATATGTACGTCAAGCTTTGGGTCTCTATATTGATGGTCTGTGATCCCTATCAATATAGCATTAAACCTAAATCTAGTAATAAATCTATAAGTGAAGTTACAACTTCAAATTCCTTATAGTTAGTGCACATGGAATTATTTGGTATAACACAAACTGGAAGTATTGGAGACAAATACAATGTGTTTATCCTAGTTGATGACTACACTAGATTTACATGGTTCTATTTTCGCGCAAAGAAATATGAAGCTTTTTCTTATTTAAAAATATTTAGATCTCATGTTAAAAATGAGAAAACTCTACTGTTCATGTAGAGACCCGAATCTTGATGTACATGGGAATTACATTAATTTTGAGGAATACGTAATACATAACAAAAACATACACCAAAGGACAGTAATAGTATAGTGTCTTTGGAAACATGGAGCATAATCTTCTAATCTCGGTGAAAGATCTTCAACATCTACCATAAAGATCTTCTCTTTTGTTTTCTTACCTAAAACCTTTCTTTATATCCTGGGGAAAAGAAAACATATAAAGGGTGATCTCAAATGCTCAGTAAGGGTAATCTTGGAAAAAAAATAAAACAAACCATATACATTTGAACTTCAATACATGAACATAAAGTTTAAACATCAAAATCTTGAGTTGTGAAATAAATCTTGGCAGTACGTAAGGCATAGATCATAATGGAAGATCAATCATAATAAGATTGCATGGGAATAAATAATTTCATTATGGAAAACATTAAGGATATGATATTATTTCCATAGTATCCAAGGCATTGCTGCCAAGAACATCTTAGTGGACAAAGTCCCTTTCTGAATCGAGTTCACTCCTCGTTCCAGTCCTTTAACACTGAACCGGATTAACTTACCATTCCAGCCATGTCTATCTTATGAGATATAAGTCTTTACCCAATTCATTATAGGGAGATATAGTTCCCACCCATATCATAATGAAATCATTCTTTCATGTGCCACAAAATCATAAATCATACATCATAGAATAACCCATGTAATAGAATGGGATTCTTAAACATCATGCCATCATAACATAATCTATATATAAAAAATGGATATCATTTAATCATAAGAAGAATAAAACCATGTAAATAATGGATACATTATACTTGAAACATAAACATATTAAATAATGTCATTTTAGATGGAAAATATTTTTGATAAAACACTTGAAATGAAATCTTGAGGAAAATATCCTTTCTTCTTCAAAATCATTTTCATTTCAAAAAATGCCATGCAATTTTAAAATAAAAGGGTTTTTTTGAAAATAATCATGAAATCTTGTAGATGAATATTCATGAAAATGAGGCTTTATGAAACCATAAAAATCCATTCACGCCATATAAGTTAAAAATAACATTCTCCTAGTACTTTTGTCGGAAAAGTCAAAAAGTTCCTTGTGTGGTAAACAAAAGTGAGATTCCTTTCATAACATGTGGTAACACTAAAAAATGGGTAACACGACATTAAACATACAAGAAATTTTTTTTAGAAAACATGGACATGGATGATAACAAAAACCCCAGTAAATACTTACGAATAAACAATCTCGGATAAGAACGAGATTGGAATAGTTATCCCTTACCTTAGGTCCGATATGCTTTGTACGTATCCAAAACTCATGTATAATGATTTCAATAATGTCATTGAATTATTAAATAATAATATTCATTGTTATTCCATCATATATGGTTCACTTATGACTTTATATTACCCGTTCTTTTGTAAATTCCATGTCAAAGAACCATTTTGTGTAAAATAGTTTTATTTATCGTACGTGTTTGGACTTCTTGTTATTGATATTATTATTACTTATATCAAGATATACATACTTCCATAATGTAAATAATTATTTATATATAATATATATTCAGTATATATATATAATAGATAGATTAATGAAAAGAAATACACCGTTCATGGAGACGGTAGGTCGTATGTATGCATGAACGTTGTTTTACTTTCTTAAATAACTTGAATGGAAGTAAGTAGATGACATATATACATATATACAAATAAATAAAGTAGCTTCCTTATTTCATATATTTCATTATTATTCATTATATGTACTTTATAATCATTCTTGAATGGTTAACATGGAGAATGAATCGCATCGCGTCGTGGAGACGGTAATCCGTACGTACGCACGAGCGATGATATCATTTCCATATTTATTGAATGGAATTGGAGTAGATGATATAATACCATATAATCAGTATTATGTTATAATAATCATATATATTTATTCTTTACACCAATATACCTATCCATGTAAGGTGGTGGTGGAAAAACTGATTACACCACGTCGTGGAGACGGTATTCCGTACGTACGCACGCGTGGTGATTTCGTTTTCCGTAGGATGGATAGAAGGTGAAATAGTGTTGTTACATATTTATAATAACATATCAGTATATAATTATTACTGATTTTATTAATTTATAATGAGACAAATAAAGAAGAAGAAGTAGAAGATGAATGAATCTTGAGAGAATCGGAAGAAGAGATTACCTCTTCTTCGACGCACCTCTTTTAAGCTTCCTCTTAAAGAAGTAGAGTTGTTCTTTTGCGAAGACCAGAACCTAAAGAATGTTTCATGGCAGGTGGAGAAGATAAATGGTCAGGGTTTGTCTGAGCTTCAAGGCTCAAAAGGCTGTGAAGAGAAGAGGGAAGGTGTGCCCTTTTTATAAGAGAGGATAGGGGTACCTTTGGAAAAACTTAAAATATTATTTTATAATAAAGTCATATTCGGTTTTTAATAGCTCCAAATTTATTTATTTAGAAGCTAAGGTGGGGATGGGTAGAAATAATCTCAAAAAATAGATTTTAGATGGGTTTTGGTCATTATATTAACCTTTTCTTTTAGTTTTAACTCTTAGTTAATTAGATTGACATTTACCATGTCACTTTGTATTTTTATATTATATAGTTAATAAACATACCATATACATCCAAGAGACCCCCAAGTGATCCGTTAATGATACACCTATCATGAAATAAGTATCTTGGCCGAACCTTATATTTTCAAGAATATAATAAAAATTAATAATATAATATTTGTTTTAAAAACTATTTTATGTCAATTTTGACAGTATTTGGTAATGGAATTTTTGGAAAATAATAACAGCATGATTAGTTCAACCAATGTTAATTAATTCAATACTAACATGTCATATAAACCTAGAAAATTAGTGGAATTCAGAAAAAGTCTCAAATTACATTTATTTGGGTTTTTATAACATCAATTATTTCAATATTTCATTATTTAGATAATTACTGTATCACCATTGTGTCATAAATAACTTAAATTATTTAATGTATAAAAATTATAAATAAAATACCATTAGGTAGGAAATATTTTTATATTTATAATGAATGTTTATAGTCTAATTTATTTTCTGTATAACCCTATATTAAAAATGATTTATTTATTAAACATTGATTTTAACTATTTTAACCCTTCTTTAAATAAATTAATAATAAATGTCCTAATCTAATCCAAGTAGACCTAAATTGTCATATTTTATTCCTAAGGTTGTTTTTGGTCGAAATAAACTTATCCAATAGGATTAGGACATGTGTTATGGTAATAATAATATAATTTTTACCCTTAATTACCCTATTTACTTTTAACCGTGGTAAATAAAAGTAAAAAGTTACTATTCACCAAAAAATATTTTCATCTCATTGAACAAAATTTTAGTCCTTGATATTAACCATGTCTATCATATTTTTTAAATTCCACTCACATAAGCGGTAAAATTATGTTTTATGTGAATTTCCAAATTCTCATAGGAGGTGGGTAAAAGACGGTGAAAAGTTCAATAAAATTTTTATATATCTAAAATTACTATAAAATTACTCAAATTAATTACATTGAACCTATATAGGTATTATGTATCAATTTTGATCTAAAATAAATTTAAATAAAATAAATAATTATTTAAATAAAAATTCGGTTTTTAAATAGTAACCCATTGTTTTCACTATTCATTAAAAATTGAAAGTTTTCAGAAAAATTAAAAAAATTCACCCTAGGCTAATTTTGATATTCCAAATCTAAAAATGAAGCCCATTTTGAAAGATAAAATTTATAAAATTTCAAAAAGTGGGTATTACTATTCATAACCACTAGTTTATATAATATTTTTATAACATATCATTGTTTCGTGAAACTCGATATTGCGTACAACACACGCTATCGTGGAAGGTCGTGATTGCATGTAAAGTAAACCAAGTCAGGGATGCGTGTAATGAAAGCTCCTTTTGGTGTAGCGTAAAACACAAGACATCTATTAAATTAAAAAAAAATCATAAAATCTCAAGGTGTTACATTCTACCCCCCTTAAAATGAATTTCACCCTCAAAATTCATCGAGGTTATAAATGGTTTACTACTTGAAAGTTTCCTTCATAGAAACCCACATCGTAAAAAGGAATACCAAAACATGACTTTAAAAACTATTGTATGAAATGTAATGGTTACCATAATTAAATAATCACTGGGTTTCCACATAGGAGAACATAGGTGAAAATATGGATATGGAATAGAAATATAACCATCAACTTTTAATGAAGAGTGGTAGAGGAAATGGCTATGAAAAAGCCAACAATCACAAAGACATAAATTTTTTATGATCTAAGGTACCATCTGATTCATCATAAATAAGAGCACTAGGACAAAATTTTTTGTTTTCAAGATCGTTTCCCTAAAGTTGATGAATTTGAATTTGAAGAAATACTTACTTTATTTCGGTATCATCTCACTGTTGCTCGTTCATCGAACAATTTCCACTTCATCTCTTAATGAAATGAAGTTGAATTTGTCTTCTGTGAAGTGTTAGCAGATTATGTGATAGAATGATAGGTCATTCCATATATTTCTATCGCAAAAGGTTTAGCACAATTTATTAAATATACAGAAGTCCATCTATGTTGTTATTAATCATATATGGTCACTAAAATGGACTTATACTTCATCCATCATAGCGCTCAATAAAATAAAACTAGTTTCTACTAACTAGGGACTTCCTATAGGATAGTGGTAGGTGATAAAGTCATGTCGCACTTTGGTTGTGGGTTCGATTCCTGCATCCTTGTCCGATGCGACGGGTTTTCACTCGTCCTACAGGTTGTCCTTTTTCTAAAACTATACTATTATAACATTCTATCAATAATATCAGAAAAACAATTCTAGCCTTAAACAATACTAACTAATGTTCAACATAATCCATTCGAATCTTTAGGATTATCCAAAATACTTATTTCCAAACTCATAGTATAAGGAGAACGATTACTGAAAATTTCATATAACAAGCATGTGAATACTATCATTTATCCCTCATATATCTTGTTGGTCACATTCTAATCATGTGAATACCATAATCATGTATTCTCTTGAAAAATTAATACCCATTTAACCTTAGTGAAAACTTGAATGCTATTAAAAGTTAACTCTTTCCACATACCAAAATCCAAAAATTCTATATACTCAAACCATGATATAACTTTGTCCTTATATCAGTCATGAGCTCATGAATACTTTCAAACACTTCATTTTCTCCTTATCCTTTCATCATGCGCATATCATCTTCTTTCCAAAAAACATCTGAATAACCTTTCATGGTTACCAGTACCATTCAAAATACAATTTAGGAAAAACAATAGTGTAACAATCCTTAGATGTTTCTTTATTCCATAGTACCCTTAAATTACCTATACAAAATAACTCTTGATAAACATACAATTATTCCACTACCTTCATAAAACATTGACCGAGCTTCATCATTTTATTCCTCAACACTTCTTTCATCTCATATATCATTTGTAGTTTCTTCATCATCAACAACATAAATACTACCCATACAACCATGCTGATTCTCTTCATGATATTTTCCCTTAGGGAATCGATTTGAATAATGCCCATACATTCCACATTTAAAGCATTTAACTATTGTTGATGTATTAGCAATACCATTATCCTTGCCCATTGTGTTAACTGATCATTTTCCTTTGCAATTACTAGATTTGTGTCCTTCTTTTTCACACCCAAAGCATCTTCTAGTTACTTTGAAACATTCATTATGATGCCTCTTCCCACATGACTTAAATGAGGGAAATTGAACTTTCTTTCCTCTATGATCATCATGAAACTCCATCTTTCTCTTATTAGAGGAGTCGGGAAACTTACCAAAGTTGCGATTTTTGATCATATTATGAGATTTTTTATTAGGAATTATAAAGATATGTGGACTCCCATATCCAATTTCATTTGTTCTCTCATGAAGAATATCATTCCATTACCCATTATATCCTCCATTATGATGAATCTTCTTATTTCCAGCCATTTTCTAAAACCCAAAAAGAATAGTGTGAGAGGAAAAAATCATGCTAGGGAAAACAACATAATAAAGGGGGAGTACCTTCGATATCTAACATCTTAGTTTTAATTCTAATATCATTACTGTAATTCTAGGACTATAACCTATACTTATACTTAACCTTAGGGACATCCCTAGACATACCTTAGAAATATCTCTAGGGATCTCACTAAATTTTTCGCATCTTAGTTTCCAGTGTTTAACTAAATATTTCCTCTGATACCAACTGTAGAGACCCGAATCTTGACATACATGGACATTACATTACTTTTATGGAATACTTAATACATAACAAACACATACACCAAAGGACCGTAATAGTTTAGTGTCTTTGGAAACCTGGAACATAGTATTCTAATCTTGGTGAAAGATCGTAAACATATCCCATAAAGATCTTCCCTTTTTTTCTTACCTAAAACATTTCTTTATATCCTGGGGAAAAGAAAACATATAAAGTGTGGGATCAAATTCTCATTATGGGTAAACATGGAAAAAAAATAAAACAAACCATATACATTTGAACTTCAAAACATGAACATAATGTTTAAACATCAAAACCTTGAGTTGTGAAATAAATCTTGTCAATACGTAAGGCATAGATCATAATGGAAGATCAATCATGATAAAATAGCATGGGAATAAAACATCTCATTGTGTAAATCATTAAGCACATGATATGATTTCCATAGTAGCCAAGGCATTGCTGCCAAGACCATCTTAGTGGACAAAGTCCCTTTCTGAATCGAGTTCACTCCTCGTTCCAGTCCTGTATCACTGAACCAGATTAACTTACCATTCCATCCATGTCTATCTCATGAGATATAAATCTTTACCCAATGCATTGGAGGGAGTTATAGGTCCCACCCATCTCATAATGAAATTATTCTTTCGTGTGCCACAAAATTATAAATCATACATCATAACATAACCCATGTAATAGAATGGGATTCATAAAAATCTTTTCATCATAACATAATCCATATATAAAAAATGGATATCATTTGATCATAAGAAGAATAAAACCATGTAAATTATGGAGACATTATACTTGAAACATAAACATATTAAATAATTTCATTTTAGATGAAAAATATTTTTGATAAAACACTTGAAATGAAATCATGAGGAAAATATCCTTTCTTCTTCAAAATCATTTTCTTTTCACAAAATGCCATGAAATTTTAAAAGAAAATGGTTTTGTTGAAAATAATCATGAATTCTTGTAGAGGAAGATTCATGAAAATGAGGCTCTATGAAACCGTAAAAATCAGTTCACGCCGTATAAGTTAAAAATAACATTCTCCTCATACATTTGTCAGAAAAGTCATAAAGTTCCTCGTGTGGTAAACAAAAGTGAGATTACATTCATAACATGTGGTAAAATTAAAAAATGGGTAAAAAGGACATTAAAAATACAAGAAAACATTTTTATAAAACATGGACATGGATGATAACAATAACCCCAGTAAATACTTACGAATAAACAATCTCGGATAAGAACGAGATTGGAATAGTTATCCCTTAACTTAGGTCCGATATGCTTCGTACGTATCCAAAAATCCTGTATAATGATTTAAATAATGTCAATGAATTATTACAGAATCATATTCATTGTTATGACATCATATATTGTTCACTTATGACTTTATATTACCTGTTCTTTTGTAAATTCCATGTCAAATAAGAATTTTGGGTTAAATCATTTTATTTATCGTACGTGTTTGGACTTGTTGTTCTTGATATTATTATTACTTATATAATGATTTACTTACTTCCATAATGTAAATAATTATTTATATATCATATATATTCAGTATATATGTATATAATAGATAGATTAATGAAATGAAATACACCGTTCATGGAGACGGTAGGTCGTACGTACACATGAATGTTGTTTTCCTTTCTTTAATGACTTGAATGGAAGTAAGTAGATGACATATATACATATATATACATAAATCCAGTAGCTTAATTATTTTATATATCTAATTATTATTCGTTATATATACTGTATAATTATTCTTGAATGGTTAACAAGGAGAATGAATCTCATCACGTCGTGGAGACCGTAATCCGTACGTACGCACGAGCGATGATATCGTTCCCATATTTATTGAATGGTATTGGAGTGGATGATATAATACCTTATAATTAGTATGATGTTATAATAATCATTTATATTTATTCTTTACACCATTATACCCATCCAAGTAAGGTGGTGGTGGAAAAACTGATTACATCACGGCGTGGAGACAATATTCCGTACGTACACCCGCAAGGTGATTTCGTTTTCCGTAGGATGGATAGAAGGTGAAATAGTGTTGTTTCATATTTATAATAACATATCCATATATAATTAATACGGATGTTATTACTCTATAATGAGACAATTATAGAAGAATAAGTATAAGAAGAAATAAACTTGAGAGAATCGGAAGAAGAGATTACCTCTTCTTCGACGCACCTCTTTTAAGATTCCTCTTAAGGAAGTAGAGTTGGTATTTTGAGAAGACCAGAACCTCCAGAATGTTTCTAGGGAAGTGGAGAAGAGAAATGGGAGGGTTTTGGCCGAGATTAAAGGATCAAAAGGGTGTTAAGAGAAGAGGGAAGGTGTGCCCTTTTTATAAGGGAGGAGAGGGCCACCTTTGGAAAAACATAAAATATTATTTTATAATAAATCCATATTCGGTTTATAACAGCTTAAAATTTTTTTGTTTAGAATATAAGGTGGGGATGGGTAGAAATAATCTCAACCAACAAATTTTGGAATGTTTTGGGTCATTATATTGACATTACTTTTTAGTTTTAACTCTTAGTTAATTAGATTGACATTTACCATGTCACTTTTTATTTTTATATTATATAGTTAATAAACATCCCATATACATCCAAGAGACCCCCAAGTGGTCCATTAATGATACAAAAATCATGATATAAGTATCTTGGCCGAACCTTAGATTTTAATGAATATAATAACAATTAATAATAAAATATTTGTTTTAAAAACTATTTTATGTCAATTTTGACACTATTTGGTAATATATTTTTTTGAAAATCATAAAAGCATGATTAGTTCTAAAAACATTAATTAATTCAATACTAACATGTAATATTAACATAAAAAATTTGTGTAATTCATAACAAGTCTCAAATTACATTTATTTGGGTATTTATAACATCAATTATTTTAATATTGTTTTATTTAGGTAATTACTGTATCACCATTGTGTCATAAATAACTTACATTATTTAATGTCTAAAATTTATAAATAAAATTCCATTAGGTAGAAATATTTTTATATTTCTAATGAATATTTATAGTCGAATTTATTTTATGTATATCCCTATATTAAAAATAATTTAGTTATTAAACTTTAATTTTATCATTTTTAACCCTTATTTAAATAAATTAATAATAAATGTCCTAATCTAATCCAGGTGGACCAAAATAGTCATATTTTATTCCTAAAGTGTTTTTGGTCGAATTAAACCTATCCAATAGAATTAGGACATGTATTTGGGTAATAATAATATCATTTTTACCCTTAATTACCCTATTTACTTTTAACCGTGGTAAATAAAAGTAAAAAGTAACTATTCACCAAAAATTATTTTCATCTCATTGAACCACATTTTAGTCCTTTATATTAACCATGTCTCTCATATTTTCTAAATTCCACACACTGAAATGGTAAAATTATGTTTTATGTGAATTTCCAAATTCTCCTAAGAGGTGGGAAAAAGACAGTGAAAAGTTCAATAAAATTTTTATATATCTAAAATTACTATAAAATGACTCCAATTAATTACATTGAACTTATATAGGTATTATGTATCAATTTTTGAATTAATATAAATTTAAATAAAATAAATAATTATTTAAATAAAAAGTCAGTTTTTAAATAGTAACCCAGTGTTTTAATTATTCATCAAAAATTGAATGTTTTCAGAAAAAAAAAGCCAAAAATTCACCCTTGGATAATTTTGATATTCTGAATCCAAAAATGAAGTCCATTTTGAAAGATAAAATTTATTAAATTTCAAGAATTGGGTATTACTATTCATAACGGCTAGTTTATATAATATTTTAATAATATATCGTTGTTTAGTGAAACTCGATATTGCGTACAACACACGCTATCGTGAAAGGTCGTGATTGTGTGTAAAGAAAGCCAAGTCAGATATGTGTGTAGTGCAAGCTCTTTTTGTTGTATATGTGATTCCGATTTTATGATTTCAATTCCGGAACAAATGAGATACCTATTTTACAATACGATTTACTTTTCTGTATGATTCATTTTTCTTGATAAAGTTATTCTAAAGAATCCATTTTCTTGATTTCTGATGATTACGACATGGTGATGATGTTCTATGGTATGCTTGTATGGTTACTGGCGTGATGATCTGATCGTATTGGGTTCTGTTTATTTCCGGTTTCTTTTTGAATTTTGAATGGGGGCATGTTTTGATTTTGTAAAAAACTATGAAGTGATTTATAGAGAGATAGGCTCTTACAACTCTCAGTGCTTCATGTAGATGTTGTGAACAACTTGTTCAGGCGTGAAAAACTTGTTCAGACTTGCTTTGTGAAGAATCTAATCTTGCTGATCGTGGGCTTCCAGAATTCGAAGAGAGAGGTTCTGATTTCCTTCTAAATTGAGGGCTTGTGGGGATAGCAAGACATATACCGATCTTAGGATTGAGGAATTACCTGGGTTTGGGTAAGACTAAATTTCATGAAAGTATAAATCAAGGAACCTTTATCTAAGGTTGTTGGATACCCTTCTCCTTGGTTTAAAAGTATCTTATTGTTACTTGTTTACTATTACATGTTGTTTTAATTCCGATGTTATATGTAAACATTGTTAAAGTAAGATATTATAACCTTCGTATACTTTGTAATTCTGTTACTTTGATTATATTATAGATTCTATATGCTTTAAGGTAGAATCTTTATTTTAAGAAAATAGAAAATATTTCTTTAAGAGGTCTTGTGAATGTTTGTTTATCCTTGTTAAACATAACATTAAAGGTTCGAAAAGAACTTTTAAAGTATACAATTCACCCCTATTGTATTGGAGCATCTCATTTTTACATATTTGGTCTTATAAAAGGGATCTTGAATAAGGGATCCGAGATAACGAGATCTCATGTAGTGGGATCCATAATAAAGGGATCCCACACCCCTTCATCCAATTTGGGACTTTTCTAAAATTTTAGGATACTCAATCCACTTAAATTTTGTACGTAACCCATGGAAAACACCTAATGTTATCCTCTCAATCACATATATGGAAACCTATAACTTGTTAGAAATGTAAATATATATATATATATATATATAAAACTTATTCATTGATCCTACAAAAACACTGATTCTAAACTCATATATACCTCCTTAGAAACAAATTATCCATCTGAAACTGTTGTTCAAGGAAAATCTGAAGCCTACCCCAAAATCAGTTCCTAAGAACCCGATGATGATCTCAAATGACAAAAACATTTAAAAATTTCAAATGATACTAAAATTTAAATTTTATAGTAAGAAATAATCAAATAATGGTCCTTTGAAAAAAAATAAAACAATACTGCCAAAATCATAAATGGGGTTCCGACCTCAGTAAATGGTAGGGTGTTACATTAATGAAACATTACATGTAGAAAATGTGATACCAATCATATAGTTTTCTAATATATGGTTGAAAAATTATTTCTCCATGTAGTTCATTATTGAAGAATCCAATATTATATGGATTAAGTTCTTTCATGATAGATATAAGTTTTTTATTAGAAAAAATCATGATACATACATAAACAAGTTTTTGAAGAGATTTAGTATGAAAAAATATAAGCAGATATTATATCCAATTTAATATAGAATATGTATTTCCTAGAAAATTTGTTTCTAGAAACATAAGGATATATAGAGGGTGAGTAGGATCCCACATAATTCTTTGATAGGATCTATCATGTATGTTCTAGTGTGTATTATGCTTGATGTTTTCAATTCGTTGAAAATGGTAGGAACAAATCATGCAGATCGTAGAGTCTACCATCATAAGGTATTCAAAAAAATTCATAATGTACCTAAGGTATACAAAATATATTCCTAGTGTTTTGATTATATGGTGATATAGTAATCAAGGGATAAGTATATACTTGTTTGTATTAAAATTATGGTGATCTAATGTTTCTATTTGGATCTATGTTTTTCTAGAACGAAGGGGATTTGAAATAGATGTTTTTCGAGTAGTATGGGTTAACTTATTAAAAAATAGGGTTTAATTATATTAAAAAAATTTGTTGAACAAAATAATTAGTATGGATTCATAAAATTGTCTACGATAATGATTTTTTATAATGAATTAAGGATTTCATCACACTGTACAATGATAATATTACTTTGGGGTCTCTCGACAAGGGTACAAGGTCACATCAATTGTTCAAGCACATTACTTTGAAGTTCCATAGCTTTATTAAATTTAATCATTTAATTGATGCCAAATAATGTATAGTTTCCCTATAGGATAATTTTGTGACCTCTAGAAATAATTCTCATCTCATTAGAATAAATAATATCATATTAGAGCCAGTAGATAGATTCTCACTAGTAGTTGCCTCTATGTTAGAGTCCATTGGAGTTGGTAACCTAGAACCAACTATAACATATTTTACAATACCTATTTATATTAAATGACATGAATATTATCAAATATCTTATATCATGATAAGTATTCTACTATATTAAATTAATATGAAAATGTACTTGGGGTATTTTTTATATCAAGAGAAAATAATAGATTCTCACTCTGCTGAAATCCTTAATGTGTTATGAAATATAACATAATATTCCCACAAGTTATAGATAAAATTTTTGGATGGTGAAAATTAAATATTGAATTATAGGTGCTTGATACTTTTATATGGATGAGAATTCATCTTATGATGTAAGAACGTGGTAATCTCCATGAAGGGAGATTATAAAAAAAACCTGGCTATATGAATTCGTCATGTTACCTTACATTGGATATTCCTATTATAAAATGTTTTTAATGATCCTTAGATATATTAATATTTTTAATTCATATCAAGAGTCATGTACTTGGATGTATTGACCAAAATTGTGACACTCTATGTTCAATGGGAAGTGGGATACATTGGATTTTTTCATAAATGATATGGAATTTATGAATATTTTAATAATGTATTTTTTTATTAAATGTTCAAGAGAATATATTTTTTCTTCTTTGGTTTGAATCGGATCATTAATATAAAATCCCTAAAATTTCTCTGTGGACATATTTATTTCATATTTTTTATGACCATTACATCTAATGCATTGGTTGATGATGTGAGTATGAAACATTCTTGATTAATAGATATCTAGTAAAAGTGACTATACTAAAAATTGAGGATTTTTATGTGGTTATTGTTGTTGCAACGTTAACTTCATTCTCTATTTTTTTCCAGGCATGTTTCTATACCCAATCATTGACTTTAGGGAAGATCACCTAGTTCCCTTGAGAAAAACGCCTATAGGGTAACAAAAAATGTGTATATATGCTCTCAACTAAATTATACTTTATTTTAATAATTTTGAATAAATTATATCATCCAAAATAATGAATACAATTAAATTGGGATTTTTAATTACTTGAAATATTCTTTCATCATTCATATTTGAATTATAAAAAATATTTTAATTTGTTTTTAAATAAATATTTGTTTCCATGCTTATAAAATATAATATTTATTTATCACCTATTTTATTCAAAATATAATAAATAATATTTATTCGATAAATATTTATTTAATTATGTGAATATTAAAAGGAATATTTATTTAGTAGACAGTAAATATAAAAAAATTTATTTATCAAAGGAATAATATCAATTATTCTAGGTTTGGTAAATGTCAAACATGAATGTTGGGATATACTATTTTCCTAGTGATGTGAATGATATAAGTTTTAAATTACATTTCAATGAATTTTAGTTTAATAAGAAAAAATAATATTTAATAGTGTTTGATTTAGAATATGCTGATAGAACAATATTATCATGTTTATATTAATATAATACACAATGTTTGTTCAATTTAATTGAATATAATACACAATTTTTGTTCAATTTAATAAGAAAAAATAATATTAAATGGTTTAGCAAGTCGTGCGGCCTAACCATGCGCCCATTTTTTTTACTCAAAAGTGTCCAGGCTTCTTGAAATTCACGGGGGGGTAGGGAAAACATAGGGTGGAATTTTAGGCAAATAATATAACAAAAAAATGAACCTTAAATGAAGTACATGGGTGTGAAAATTATCCCAACCTTGAAAACTTTTCATCCTGGAAAGTAAACGAAAATCTTGATCGAAAACAGGAACAAGTACTCTTCCTCGACCCATGACTTCTAATCCCATGTCTTATGTGTTTGATTATGATGCTTCCAATGAACACAGACCATTGGAATAGAATTTCCCCAAATAACCTTTTCATGGAATTCCCCTATTTTCACTAGTCGCTCAAAAACATATAAATCAGGCCCTAAATCTAAGTCCTAAAAATTCAATAGATGGGATGGATCGGGGTTTTACTTCTTAAACTGGGAGACATAGAAGACATCATGGATGGATGTCAATTGAGAAGGTAAGGCCAACTTGTATGCCACCTTGCCAATATGCTCGGTGATCCCAAAAGGTCCAACATACCGCGATGTCATCTTCCCTTACTTTCCCAATCGACGATGGCCCAAACAAGGGGCCACTTTTAAGATTACCCTATCACCCATAGAAAACTCTATGTCTTGGAACCACTTTTTAACATATGATTTATGGAAACTTTGAGCTATCAATAAGTGCTTACTGATCAACTTGACCTTCTCAGACGTCTCCTATACCAGACTCCGCCCCAGTAATGAGGTCTCACCTACCTCAGGCCGACATAGGAGGGACCAAAAATTCCGAACATAGAGTGCCTAAAAAGGATCAATTCGAATCAAGGATTGGTAACTACTATTATATGAAAACTCAACCAATCCTAAACAGCTATCCCAAGAAACTCCAAGGTCCAGAACACATGCACGGAGCATGTCCTCCTCTGACCATCTGGTTAAGAATGGTATACCATACTCATCCTAATCTAAGACCCCAAGGCCTTATGAAGGCCTTCCCAGAATCGAGAAGTGAAATATGGGTATTTATCTTAGACAAATATAGATGGAACACCATGGAGCCTTATCATCTTCTTAAGATACAAATGTACCAACTCATCCACTTTAGCTGTATCTTGAATTTGAATGCAGTGGGATGATTTGGTTAGATGATCAATCAGTACCCAAATAACATTATTACCGAAAGGTGTACAAGGAAAGCCAAAAATGAATTCCATGGAAACCTCGTCCCACTTCCATGTAGGAATGGGTAATGGATGGAGTAAAACAAAGTGCCTTTGATGCTTTGATTTCACCTGCTGGATTGTGTATTATCTCAACATGATATCTGTGATGTCTCCTCTCATACCATACCACCGTAATTGCAGAAGGACAACATAATACATCTTGGTGTCACCCAGATGGACAAACCATTTAGAGTGGTGGATATCTTTCATCACCACCTTCTGCAGAGATAACAACACTACTGAATTTCCCTTGATACAAAGGATGCCCTCAGGAGATGACGAACAGTCAATTGACATCTCCCCACCATGAAGAAACTGCTTCGACCACTGAAAAATCTCATGACTAGGATGTTCTTGCTGAATTATCTCAACGGAAGAAGAATTCAACTGAATACTCACTGAGAACACTCATCCACTATGCTCTTTCATCTCCACATGCATCTGAGCAAAGAGTTCCATCAGAGTGCACTCATCACTAGAATTCCTCAAATCCTGCACTGGTACTCTTTTTCTCAAGGATTCGTCCACCACGTTACCCTTTCTTGGGGTATAGAAAATTTCAACATCGAACCCCTGCATGTACTTGATTCAACGGTGCTTCCTCAAGTTAAGGTCCTTCTACGAGAAGATATAGGCCAATATTTTGTGATTAGACTAGACAAAAAACATCTCTTCAAAGAGTTAGTGTTGCAAAGTCTCCATAGCATGCATCATAGCTGCTAACTCCATGTTTTGGGTTAGGTAATTCTTTTCATGTGGTCAGAGGTGGCGAGAGCCATGCACCACCACGTGATAATCCTACATAGTTATGCACCCAAGACCTATACCTGAAGCATCAAAATACACCACAAACCCCATTCCATCCTCTAGAAGTATTATAATGTGGGTGATAGTCAACTGTCGCTTCAGCTCCTCGAAGGATGCTGGAATTCTGGGACCCATACAAACTTCACCCCTTTTCATGTGAGCATGGGCATCGGTGAAGTAAGCAAAGAGAAATCCCGAACAAACCGCCAGTAATATCCATCTAAGTTAAAGAAACTCCGAATATCAAACACATTCTTCGGCTACTCTAATGAAATAACTGCATTTATCTCCTCAAGGTCCACCGAAACCCCCTACTCTAAGATCATAGGCCCTAGAAATTTCACTTCTCTGGTCCATAAAGTGAATTTATACAACTTTCAAAAAGGAGATTCTCTCGCAAGGTTCCTAGAATAATCCACAAAATATTCTCATGTTTCTACTCGAATCCCAAATAAACTAGGATGTCATCCAAAAATACCATGAAAAAAGAATCAAGATAATGATGGAACACTCTGTCCATGAATTTTATAAAGACCGCTATAGAATTGGTCAATCTGAAGGGAATGATCAATTATATGAAGTGATCGTACCTACTTTGGAAGGCTGTCTTTGGGATATCTGTGTCTTTCCCCCAGATTTGATGATATTACGAACGCAAGTATACTTTAGAAAAACAAATTGACCACTTCATCTGATAAAAAAAGTCATCTATTCAGGGAAAAGGATATTTCTTCTTGATTTTTACCATATTCAGCTTCCATTAGTCAATGCCCAACCGGAGGGATCCTTCAGCCTTTTCGCAAACAACACAGGAGAGGCCCAATGAGAGATGCTCGAGAGAATGAATCCTTTTGATTCTAAGTCGTCCTGCAATATTTTTAATTCCCTCGGCTCGGTGGGGGCTATGTGATATAATGGAAGAGATATTGGTTGTGTTCCTGGCGCTAAATCAATCGAGAACTCTACATCCCTCTCCAGGGGAAAACTTGAATAATCATCTTAAAATTTATCTTTAAACTATTCAACTACATGAGGTAGTCTGTGATCATGATAATTACCATCATCATCTATCACGAGCGAAGATAACTAAAAAAAATCTCCCAACTCTGAGAGTGGAGGTCCCACATGACTTGACCAAGGATCCTGTTCCCCACAAAAAACCTGAAGACTCCCATTAGGTGTTGTGAAACTGACCTTCCACCTATAGAAATCTATGTGTGCCTATAAGTGTAGTACCTAATACATGTGAATAATTATTTCAAACATATCCATATCTAAGACCCGGAGGTCCCACTCTATCTCAACACCTGACACAGAAAGCGCACACGACAGACACTTGAGACCCTGCTTCTTATTCTTTCCCAGTGGCATCACCTACTCCATCGCAATAGACAATAACTCATTTTTAAAATTAATCATTTCCACAAATAAAGTAGAAATGAAAGAAATATAGGCACCAGTATCAAAAAGAGCAGTATATATAGAAGATGCAATCAAAACGGTACCTCGAACTATCGACGATCTCACCTATGATCTTGCTGGTGCCTGATCCACCACATAGAGTTGTTCGATATCTTCCTGAGGACTAATTATAGTATATGGATATTCCCTAAACATGATATTCCTAGATTTTGACCAACCCTACCACCAAGACCACCAAATCGAGATCCCCAAGTCCACAATGGCTCTGAATGAGCTCACAGTCTTCTTGATGTCGCTGATCCTACCACGCTCTGAAGTGGACGTGCCACCCCACAAAATTTCTTCAAGTGAACCATACCTCCACATTAATAATAGTGATTCAGAGGAAGTGGGAATGTTGTTCGGATGTTCCCTGGTATCCCAAACTGGTGGCAGATGACCAATCATGCATAGGAATCCACATATGAAAACTATTTGGAAGAGTGGCCTGAACTTCAACCCTCTTCTTCACCTATTCTTCCAACAACATTTTATTCTTTGAAGAGCGTCCACTACCAACTACTAATACAATCCCCAAGAAACTAGCCCTACATTTTTGGTGAATCTCCACCATGAACACCTAATCGGTCACCTTATCATAGTTCCTCATCTTAAACAAGAAAAACTGGGAGTATATATCTTGTCGTAAGCCTTTCTCAAACCTCTGGGACTTATCCTTCTCATTAAAGATTATTTCAGGAGCATACTGAAACAGCTCAGTGAAATAGTTGGACTACCACATCACAGAATGATCCCCCGGAACAAGATCCATGAACTCTCGAGACCTATCATATGCCAAGTCATTAGGGTAGTATTGTTCATTGATGAAACCCTTGAAATCTCCCTTGGGCATCTAATCATTCATCCCAGTTTGAAGTACTAATTCACACCATCTGTGGCAGGGAAACTCCAACATAAAAAGAGGCACACATCACATTGACCTCTTCAGTTGTATCTCGGAACTTAAACATGCACTCGATCTTTTTGAGCCATTACAATGCTTCCTAGGGTTCTATGCTAACTTTAAAAGTATGAGGCTTAATTTTTTAGGAGCTCCTGGGACTTGTCCTTCCTAGGACTAATCTCATTTTCTCTAACATGATCGGGAATAGAAGATGGTCCATGTCCTATTTCATGGACAGCCTGAACCACAACCTCTACTAGCCTCTGATCAAGCAGTGAGGTAGAACTCTCTCAGGCTTCCTCCCGTGGGTGCATGGGAGCTTTCCATAGAGGAATGTTGCTACAAAAAAGAAATAGTAACAGAAGAAAAATAAGTACAAAAATTATTAAAATATCATTAATAACATCAAATATAAATAATCCAATCACATTACAATGATAAAAGAAACAACTACCCCACTCCCACCCGATGTCCATGTGTAGTCTACAGTCCACACGCCTCACCTGGAAGTGAAGTCAAACAAACAATTACAATATCTCATGGTTACTCTAGGTCTGCCAAGAGTGGTGCTGGACTAGAACCCTACTAATGACCAGAGTTCAATGTATTAATAGTCCTAGATCTTTTATGGCCCAACTCATCCCAAAATAATAATATAACCCAACGACATTAACTCCTAGACACCATTTTGTCTCGAACTGGATTTGGCAGCCACCAAAATCGGCACCAAACCCTTCCCGTGACAAGACCTAGAGGGTGCGCCCTATCCCCACAGGCTGGAAAAAGAGCCTGGGTATCATTGATGTAGGTTTGGTAATGATTTAACTGATTATGGAAACATAAAACATCAAGACCAATCGATAAACCAAATCTGAAAAATTCAATCAAAAAAAGTCATAAAAAACATAAAATGAATACATATGTATAAACATAATTGATTATCCAATAAAAACATATATTTTAATTACATTTAAATGGTATTAAATTTTCATTTTTGATCTTATGGGCCTGAGTTAGTGCATTTTCATTATGAACATTCATTCTCATCATTTGTGCACTTCATGCCTAATATACACCAATTTAGGCCCAATGAGTCATCTGATTATAAGGAATGTAATTATCAATTTTTTAATTTGATATTTTGGTAAATTTATCTACACTTAAATGTTAACATTTTTCATTCAGGGATCAATGTAGAATTCATGGAATAAGATGGAGATATTTTGTGATGAAAGGAAGCAATTCTAGAGAAGACAGATTGGACACCATCCCACTGATGAGACTGTGGGACCCAACATACAGGCCCAATTAATCCCCAATTTCGTGGGATTCTAGAAGACATGTATAGGAACAAATCCCTCTTCATGATACAATGCTAATTCGGCCTCTATGGTGGTCATTGAGGCGGCCCAAGTTAGAGATACAATTCTGGGCCAGATTCTGCGGTCCAGAAAAACATCCCACTAATTTGATCATATCTAGGAATCAAAAACTCCTAATAGGCCCAAATTTTACAGTCGGTTATAATACATCCGGAGCTACATTTTATGCTTCTATCTCCCACTCTGATTAGGCCTTCTAGAAGGTCTTCCAGACGTGTCGTTTCGGTGAAGGAAAGCTGGCTGCCACCTCGGGTCAAATGTGGAAAAGTTCAAATTCCACATGCTTTCCACCACCTATGGCCTACCAAAATTAATTGAGATGCTTTGTACTGTTGTACGCTCGACCCAAGGCTCCCAAAATTCCTATTTAAGGTAGTGGTGGTGAAGGAGTTGGAGATCTTGGATGCTTTGTTCAATTGTAATGTTATGCTACATTTTTGTTGCCTCAAATTTGTCTTTCACATGTAAGTTGTTCAATTCACTTTAGTTTCTTAATAAAAGTTCTTCTTCTACTCTTATTCTGTTGTTCTTCATATCACTTTGATACTGTTGGATCAAGGTGTGAATTTTTTCACACCAACCCTTGTGAAATTATTCACACAACGGTGGAGTGATCATTTTATTTTTGTTGTTTTCTTTACTTCTCCATTTCCTCCCTCATGAGTCTACTTTCCGCTTCCATTGAAACCATGGGATCAATGGAGGGCTAACCCACTTATCGGTTGATCCAAGGGAGTAGCAAGGGGTTGGATTGGATGTTATTTATCACCTAATTAATGTATAATCACTTCATTAATTGGGATTTTTATTTGATGATTTTTAAACTCCATCGTCCTTGTTGAATTTAAGGCCACACACTTCAAGTACTAATACAAACCCTTACCTTGAAGTGATCAAAACTTTGATCCTTAAAGTGTATAGGTGATTAGTATTAAAGGGTGTAGGCATTAAACCAGTAAGTGATGATGTTGTTTTATCTCCTTAAATGAACCCATCTCAAATTTAAGAATTTGAAATCATTAAAAAGAAAATACGTCCAATCCACCCAGAGCGATAACCTAGGATCAACTCATTCTTTTAATTTGAATTCACTTAAGTATCTTAGAGTTCACTTAAACTGATCTAAAATCAACCCAAAGTTGTCCACTTCATATCCAAAAACAGTCCTCAGAATGTGCGTGTCTATAGGTTACTTCTTAGGTCTCTGTGGATTCGATAACCCAAGCTAGACTACAAGGACTGTTCTACCTTCATCTCTTGGGTAAATTTGAGCGAGAATAAAATTTTGGCGCTGTTCTCGGGGACCCAAGTAATTCATCTAAACACCCATTCTATTCTCCCCCATTTCTTCTTTTCTCATCCAAATTCTCTTATCTTTTCCCTTTCTCGTTTTTTTTCTTTGGCGCATGTCTGCCTACACCCGCGATCAATCAAACCGTCTAGTTAGGGTGGATAGTCCTGGGGTTGGGGAGTCAAGTACACCAAGGGAACTCTTTCCATTAGATCCTAATCTTTCTATCACCCCCGAGTCAAAAATTGAACCAATTTCAATGGAAGGTCTTCAAAGAAACCAACTCATAAACCCGGGTGGGAACCAAAATGGAAACCCAAATGAGGCAGCCCCAAACTTGGGGAATGCAATTGATCAAACTATGAATGACTACCTCACACCTTCCTGGACCAATTCCCCCTCATGTATTAGACACAATTATCTAGGAGATTCCAACTACATCTTTAAACCCCATGTCCTAAACCACCTTCCCACATTCCATGGAATGGAGTCCGAGATGCCATACCTGCACATTAAGGAGTTCAATGACATTGTAGAAACCATGTGTCCCCCACATCAACTAGAATCTGCTAAGATGAGGCTATTTCCTTTTTCTTTAAAGGATCGAGCTAAAAATTGTCTAAACAATTTTAGACCATCATCCATTAACTCTTGGGACCAAATACAAAGAGAATTCTACAAAAAATACTTTCCCCACCACAAAACAATTGCACTTAAAAAGAGTATCCAAAACTTTTTTGGAAAAAGATGGAGAGTCATTCTATGAAACATGGGAGAGGTTCAAAGACACTCTAAACATGGTTCCACACCATGGTTTTTCTATTCCTAAACAAGTGATATTTTTCTATGAAGGGTTGGGTCTGGGGAACAAACAATTCATTTACATGATGTGTAATGAAACCTTTAAAAACAAAGCCCCAAATGATGCTTACGAATATCTAGAAAGCCTTTCTGAACAAAACCAAACATGGGGAACTTCACCTTATTATGAAAATCCACAAAGAACTACTGGAATTCATACACTTAGAGAAGAGGAAAGCCTTAGGGATAAACTCTCAGCACTCTCTAGGAAGGTTGAAGAGATAGACCTTAGGAAAGTCCATGAAATCCAAACTGTTGACCATGTTTGCACAATTTGTGACAAACATGACCATAAGACAGACAACTGCCCAACCATTCCATCCATCAAGGTTGTTCTCTTAGGAGGACCCCCAGCGGAAGTAAATGCTTTGAAATTTCAAAAGCCTCAATACCAAAACACCTTCAACCCTAGGTATAACGACCACCCAGGCTTCCGCTGGAAAGATAACCAACAACCTAGCCAAACACAGGGACAAAATCCTTACCCCCATCAGAACTACCAAACCCATAACCAGTTCCAAACCCAACCTATCCAATACCAATAGCCACCAGTCCATTTTCAACAAACCGTCCCACCTCCAAAATATCCCCCTGGGATAAACCAACCTACTCAAGAACCCACCCAAAATGTTCCAAAAATCCTACTAGAACAATTGTGCAAACAAATGGAGAGGATGATCTCGGAGGTATCTTCCCTAAAACAAGAACTTCAAACCATCAAAACTGGAATGGCACCCATGCCTACTCAGGCGGTGCCATCCTCAACTTCAAGGGGAGAGTCAAGTTGTGCTCAAACAACTCATGAACAACTAAAGGCTGTGACTGTTTTAAGAAGTGGGAAATCAATTGAGAAACCTAAACAACTAATTCAGAACCCACCCAAAGATTCAAACTTGTATGAAAATTCAAATGAACCCTAAGATAAAACTGAGGAAACTGATAACAATGTGAAGGAAACAACTCTTCAACAAACAACCTCACAACCTGCACCATTTCCTCAATGCATGAGGGGGAAACCCAGGCCTGAACTGATTGAAACATTGAGGGAAATCTTCTCACAAGTCAAGTTGAACATTCCTCTTCTCAATGAAATCCAAACCATACATTCCTACTCAAAGTACCTTAAGGACTTGTGCACTTTTAAAAGAAAATTTTCACATAAAAACCAAGTCCTTTTGGATGATAATGTGAGTACCACCATTCAAGGGACCATTCCTCCTAAGTTGAAAGACCCAGGTTTCCCTTACATCAATGTTGAATTAGGAGAGAGAAAAGTTTTCAAGGCCTTGTGTGACCTAGGTGCTAGTGTGAATATCATCCCATATGTTGTGTACTGCCAGTTAGGCCTAGAAGAGCTCCAACCCACATCTGTCACACTTCATCTTATTGATCGTAGCATTAGGGTTCCAAAGGGGATTTTAAAGGACGTTCTAGTAAAGGTTGAAAACTTCATCTACCCTGCTGATTTCATTGTCCTTGACAACCATCCAAATTTAGGAAATAAGGAACAAACCCCAATCATCCTTGGTCGTCCATTCCTTGCAACAATCAACTCTGTTATCCGAGTCCGAAATGGGAACATGACCATCACCTTTGGGAACATGAGTCTAGACTTGAACATCTATAATGCAAGCTCACAAATAGGGTATGACGAGGATATTCATGAAGTAAACATGATAGGAAGCCTTGATAATGAATCCATGGGACATCAAGGAATATTTGATGAATGTTTAAGTCAAAATGAGATTGATTTCTTTTGTTCATATGAAGGAAGTTTATCTCCTTGGCTTGAATCATTTTCAAATTACTCTTATGATGAAGTCTTAGGTACAACAATCAGGGAAAACTTTCGAGAAATCAATTTCATAGAGACCCCTCTAAATTCCTTCCCTTAATCTGATCAAGCCAATCTAGTAGCTGAAACTTCTAAATGTGAGGAATCAATCCTATCTGAACCTCTAAAAAAAGAAATTCATCTTGATTCAATGTCCCAATATTCTACTGAAATTCTGAACCAAACTGATCTTGAATTGAAGGAACTTCCTGTTGCACTAAAGAATGCCTTCCTAGGGGAAAATCAAAGGCATCCTATTGTCATTTCTTCTTCTCTTGAAGCCAATCATGAGAGGATTCTTCTAGATGTCCTTTGGAAGCATAAGAAAGCCATTGGTTGGACCCTTTCAGATATTCCTGGGATTAGCCCACTTATCGGGACTCATAGGATTGTTCTGGAATATGATTCAAATCCATGTCGTCAACCTCAACGGCGACTCAATCCTAATCTCATTGAGGTAGTAAGGAAATAACTTCTGAAATTGTTGAAAGCTGGTATCATATATCCCATAGCTGAGAGTGAATGGGTGAGCCCAATACAAGTGGTTCCAAAAAAGGTTGGAATCACAGTGATAACCAATGAGGATGGATAGATTCTTCCAACAAGGGTGAGTAGTGGATGGAGGGTCTGCATTGACTATAGGAAACTAAACTCATTCACCAAGAAGGACCATTTCCCCTTACCATTCATTGACCAAGTCCTTGAGAGAGTGGAAGGTCATGCCATCTACTGTTTCTTAGATGGGTACTCGGGGTACAATCAAATTGAGTTCTCCCTAGAGGATCAAGGTAAGACTACATTCACAAGTCCTTTCGGTACCTTTGCCTTCAAACGCATGCCCTTCAGGTTATGCAATTCCCCTGGAACCTTCCAGCGGTGCATGATGGGAATCTTCTCAGACATGGTAGGCGATTTTCTAGAGGTCTTCATGGATGACTTATCTGTGTTTGGGGATACTTTTGAGGGATGTCTGCAGAATGTGGAGAGAGTCTTGTCAAGATGTGAAGAAAAGAATCTGGTCTTAAACTGGGAAAAATTCCATTTCATGGTTAAAGAGGGACTTGTTCTAGGCCATCTGGTCTCGAGTAGGGGAACTGAAGTTGATAAAGCAAAGGTTGACATCATTCGTCACCTTCCATCACCCAGAACTGTTAAGGAAGTGAGGTCCTTCTTAGGACATGCTGGTTTCTATAGAAGATTCATTAAGGACTTTAGTTCAATCTCTCGTCCTCTTTGTGCTCTCCTAGTAAAGGATGCTCCATTTGTTTGGACAGAAAGCTATGAGGGTTCATTCTCAACCCTCAAATCCTCTCTCACCTCTCCTCCCATTATGAAATCTCCAAATTGGAACCTTCCTTTTGAATTTATGTGTGATGCCAGTGACTTTTCTATTGGAGCTGTGTTAGGACAACGTTGTGATAAAAATCATTATGTCATTGCTTATGAAAGAAAATCCTTAAATGATTCCCAAATAAACTACACCACCACTGAAAAGGAGTTACTTGCTATTGTGTTTGCCTTAGAGAATTTTAGGTCCTACCTCTTAGGATCACCCATCACTGTGTTCACTGACCATTCTGCACTAAAATACCTCTTCTAAAAACAAGATGCTAAGGCTAGACTGATTAGGTGGGTCCTTCTCTTACAAGAATTTGACCTCACAATCAAGGATAAAAAGGGAGTTGAAAATGTTGTAGCTGATCACCTCTCTAGGATGGAATTCAAAGACAACTCAAATAACCTTTCTGTGTCTGATTCGTTTCCTGATGAACACTTATACTCTGTGAGTGACTGCCCTTGGTATGCTGACATAGAAAATTTCTTAGTGACAGGAGTCATTCCAAAATTCATAGGGACTCAATCTCAAAGGAAATTCTTTTCTGATGTTAGACACTATGTGTTTGATGATCCATACCTCTATAAGTTCTGCCCTGACCAAGTCAATAGGAGGTGTGTTCTAGAATCTGAACAAGATTCCATCCTTAAACTCTGTCATAGTGAGGCATGTGGAGGTCACTTTTCCTCTAAGAAAACATTTGCTAAGATTCTTCAATGTGGTCTCTTCTGGCCCACCCTCTCATGGGACTCCTACACATTTTGTCAAAGTTGTCCTAGGTGTCAACAAGTAGGATCCATCACAAAAAGGAATCAAATTCCCCTCACTCCCATATTAGTGGTTGAAATCTTTGACTGTTGGGGAATTGATTTCATGGGTCCCTTCCCAAAATCTCGGGGATACCTCTACATACTCTTAGCTGTTGATTATGTCTCAAAATGGGTTGAGGCCATTCCCACTAAGTCCAATGATCATCATGTTGTGATTCGATTTCTGAAAGAGAACATATTTTCAAGATTTGGAATTCCTAGGGCTATAATCAGTGATCGATGAACCCATTTCTGCAACCGCCCATTCGCTTCACTCATGTCTAAGTATGGTATTTCTCATAAAGTGTCCACTGCATACCATCCTCAAACCAATGGTCAAGCTGAGTTAGCGAATAGTGAGATTAAGAAAATTCTTGAAAAAAATGTCAACCCCTCTAGGAAAGATTGGTCTGAGAAACTCTTAGATGCTCTTTGGGCCTATAGAACTGCATATAAAACCATTTTAGGAATGTCCCCATATAGGTTGGTTTATGGTAAAGCATGCCATTTGCCAGTGGAAATTGAACATAAGGCCTTTTGGGCAATTAAGAAAATGGATTATGACCTCTCATTGGCCGGAACAAAAAGGAAATTAGATCTCAATGAACTGGAGGAACTAATGATGGAGGCTTATGAAAATTCAAGGATCAATAAAGATAGAGTTCAAGACTACCAATCTAGGAATATCAAGGTCAAACATTTTGAACCAGGAAAACTTGTGCTCTTGTATAGTTCAAAACTTCATTTACATCCGGGAAAGTTAAGGTCTAGATGGTCAGGACCTTTCATAGTGCATCATGTATTCCCCCATGGGGTAGTAGAGATTAAAGATCCCACAAGTGGTTACATTTTCAAGGTCAATGGTCAAAGGTTAAAACCATTCATTGAATCATTCAATAAACAGGAAATAGAGGTTGAGTTAACTGAGCCAACCTATGAACCAGGAACAAATTAATAGATTTAGGGTCCCTGTCGGGCTAACAACGTTAAACAAAGCGCTGATGGGAGGCAACCCATGGTTTTCAATTTTCCAATAATTTTGTAGTTTTAATAAACTTTATATTTTAAATAGGGTTAATGAGACATTTTGATATTTTGAAAAAAAATACTGTTGACCTGTTCTTCTATAATGAGTATGGATGGGTACGAAAGGGGAGCACCATATTCATCCATGTCACGTGGTGTGATCCTTGAGTAATACCTTACCCAGAAATTTAAAAAGAATACAATGTATCATCAGTTTGTTTTTTTTTTGTGATGTGTTTTTAGGTTAAAAAATTAAAAAAAATAAATAAATAAAAATATAATAATAAAAAAAAGTCCACGCCATAGGCCATGGGGAAAACCCCGTCACAACCGGCAAAGCCGCGGGGACTCGAACCCGGGACCGAAGGGAGATAGGGGCGTGCGCTTACCACTGACCTGCGGCTTCTTGTGCTTCCTTATTCTATAATTTTTATATATATTCTTATATTTTACTTCTTTTATTATATAAATATATATATATATATATATATTGTTTTTTTTTTGTTTTTTTTGTTTTGTTTTTCCTTTTTCCACTAGGGAACTTTGCAAGCGACATGGATATCAAAGGAATAAATTCAAGCGGCAAGAACTTCAAACTTCAACCACCAGGTGACTTCATTCCATGATCCTCATATTTCAATTTCCTTATTGAACTCCCCTTTTTATTCCTCTACCCCATTCTAAATTTTGTTTTTACGAAACTAGGGACAGTTTCATTCTAATTTGGGGGGTGTGGAAACAAAATGTTTGTTTAAAAAAACAACAATGATAACAAAAAGAAGTAAAATTCCTTTATAATTCATATAATAACATCTTTGCTCACATAAAAACTACATATCAAATAATTATTATTTCCATGACTCTTAATTTAATTCATGATTAAGTTTAAAAGCAATGATTTTGGAAGTTTGGTTGTCCAATGAAAATTTTCATCATTTTTTTTCATCCATTAAATCAAAATGCCACAATGCACGTCCTTTAGAATGTGGGGTAATAATTTGAATTTTTGGGGTCCCATAATAAATAGCATAGGCTGGTTTGATTTTTATGAATAATATGAGTATTCAAAAAACATTATTAAAAAAAACAACAACAAAAAAATTGCGTGTAGAGCAATGGCTTGATAAAATGCGAGGCTTTCGGCACTTGGGGATCGTGACTCTAGAGTTGTATAGACCTGAGTTTTTTTATATATCTCTATTTATGGTAATATGACTTTGTTTTTTATTAAGTTAACTCGAGATGATGCCAGAGTATGTGGGCTTCACTTGGTACCCTAAGGCCTTTGAGTCTGGGAGTCATCGGCAAAGTCTTGCTACATGGGTTAATTTGATTAACTGCAATCTCAATTACTATGGAAATATTGCAAAAAAATCACAAAAAAAGAATAAAGAATACTCATATTAGGATTAAATGTGATTCCACCTAGCGCTTCCATGATTTCCCCCTTGAATGAAAATGAACCCCCATATCTATTGTGATACACAACACATCATTACACCTAATTGAGTTGGATGAAGTATGATGATGGATTTGATCAAAGGAATGGGCTTGGGATTGGGATCTACTTTTAAATTCATCTTGTTTTAAATTATATTGATAGGTTATAAAAATATATTTGTGTGCAGTTTACATTGTGAGCACTGTTTGTTATAATGTGTTTGAAGAAATGAATTCAAATAAAATCATTGAATTATTTGCTCGGGACTAGCAAATCTCAAGTTGGGGGGTGTGATTATCCAATAAAAACATATATTTTAATTACACTTTAATGGTATTAAATGTTCATTTTTGATCTTATGGGCCTGAGTTAGTGCATTTTCATTATGAACATTCATTCTCATCATTTGTGCACTTCATGCCTAATATACACCAATTTAGGCCCAATGAGTCATCTGATTATAAGGAATGTAATTATCAATTTTTTAATTTTCTATTTTGGTAAATTTATCTACACTTAAATGTTAACATTGTTCATTCAGGGATCAATGTAGAATTCATGGAATAAGATGGAGATATTTTGTGATGAAAGGAAGGAATTCTAGAGAAGACAGATTGGACACCAGCCCACTGATGAGACTGTGGGGCCCAACATACAGGCCCAATTAATCCCCAATTTCGTGGGATTCTAGAAGACATGTATAGGAACAAATCCCTCTTCATGATACAATGCTAATTCGGCCTCTATGGTGTTCATTGAGGCGGCCCAAGTTAGAGATACAATTCTGGGCCAGATTCTGCGGTCCAGAAAAACATCCCACTAATTTGATCATATCTAGGAATCAAAAAATCCATATGGGCCCAACATTTACAGAAGGTTAGAAGACATCCTGAGATACAGTTTATTCTTCTATGGCCCACTCTGATTCGGCCGTCTAGAAGGTCTTCCAGACGCGTCTGTTCGGTGAAGGAAAGCTGGCTGCCACCTCGGGTCAAATGTGGAAAAGTTTAAATTCCACAAGCTTTCCACCACCTATGGCCTACCAATATTAATTGAGATGCTTTTTACTGTTGGAGTCTCGACCCAAGGCTCCAAAAATTCCTATTTAAGGAAGTGGTGGTGAAGGAGTTGGATATTTTGGATGCTTTGTTCAATTGTAATGTTATGCTGCATTTTTGTTGCCTCAAATTTGTCTTTCACATGTAAGTTGTTCAATTCACTTTAGTTTCTTAATAAAAGTTCTTCTTATACTCTTATTCTATTGTTATTCATATCACTTTGATACTGTTGGATCAAGGTGTGAATTTATTCACACCAACCCTTGTGAAATTATTCACACAACGGTGGAGTGATCATTTTATTTTTGTTGTTTTCTTTACTTCTCCATTTCCTCCCTCATGAGTCTACTTTCCGCTTCCATTGAAACCATGGGGTCAATGGAGGGATAACCCACTTATGGGTTGATCCAAAGGAGTATCAAGGTGCTGGATTGGATTTTATTTATCACCTAATTAATGTATAATCACTTCTTTAATTGGGATTTTTATTTGATGATTTTTAAACTCCATTGTCCTTGTTGAATTTAAGGCCACACACTTCAAGTACTAATACAAACCCTTACCTTGAAGTGCTCAAAACATTGATCCTTCAAGTGTATAGGTGATTATTATTAAAGGGTGCAGGCATTAAACCAGTAAGTGATGATGTTGTTTTATCTCCTTAAATGAACCCATCTCAAATTTAATAATTTGAAATCATTAAAAAGAAAATACGTCCAATCCACCCCGAGCGATAACCCAGGATCAACTCATTCTTTTAATTTGAATTCACTTAAGTATCTTAGATTTCACTTAAACCCATCTAAAATCAACCCAAAGTTGGCCACTTCATAGCCAAAAACAGTCCTTAGAATGTGCGTGTCTATAGGTTACTTCTTAGGTCTCTGTGGATTCGTTAACCCAAGCTAGACTACAAGGACCGTTCTACCTTCATCTATTGGGTAAATTTGAGCTAGAAACAATAATAAAAGTGGTAAAAAGACACATATAAATATCATAAAATCATCCCCAAGGATTTCACATGACAAGGGGTCATCATCCACAAGTCGTCTCCACAACGCCTCACCAAGGAAAGGAATTAACACCCCAAACCTCCATCACCCAAGGCATTGACTTTACCTATTTCAAACATAATAAATTATACTTACACCCATGGGGTGTAAGTTGGGTGTGATAATAAAACCAATAGGATACCAGAAATATATTCTATAGAGTAAACAATTCAAGATAAAAAGCATGAATGTCTAGATAAACAAGAAGTAGTGGAAATAATTTCTAAAGAATAAAACATTTAAATGTAAAGAGTTTTCAAAGGGGATTTTCCGTGAGTGTGCACATTTAAATAAAACATGTATGATATTTTATTTTATATCCAATACCACCGTATTCTAAATATAAATACACAATAATCAATGAGAACCAATCTCGAGAACACCCCGAGGAACTAGGGAGTCTCAGGCCCAATGTATCCCATACATCGGTGTAAAGTAACCATAGAAAAATCAATCCTCATGCACGAGCCACTAGTAGGGAACATAACCATAACCTAGTGGTCCCCAATAGTAATCAATATAGTTTTTTTGTCTTTCCATTATCAATTTTTCTTAGTGAAACATGGAAAAAAGCCATCAGAATCACTAGCATACTAGTACAAATCCACCCTCCTAGATAACTTGGATTCCCCCATTGTTCTCAAAACATTATCTCATGAAAAAAAAACCATTATCAAATAAACACATCAGTTCTGGTAATAATCAACTGAAAATAGTATCTACATATGTTTTTCACCACTGACACCACTTAATAAAACCATTGGGACTTTAATAAAATAACTTCAAAAAACATAACAATGTTTTACACACAAAATCCCTTTAAACCCCCACATTGAACACCATGTGCATACCCATATTCATCAAAACATAATTTTCAGCACCCAAAATATTTCTAAAAACCTATTACATGAGTTAAAAAATAACCCCATTGGGAATAACATAAAATAGACAAGTAACACAGCAAATTTAACACAAAATTTGTACGTAAAAATCATTTTCTTAACAAACGTCACCAAAACTAGATTTTGCAGCAAGGATGGTGAAGGATAAGTGTTATAGAAAATAGAAAATCTAACTCATATATTATAATGACCCAAAAAAATTTAGTTAAAATCCCTCTTGATCTAATTAAATTTCTTAATATGAAATGGTTATAAAAAATATGCACTTATTTTGTTTTATGTTTTTGGATTCTTAAAATACTGTTAACAATTGTGACCGTTTCTATTATAGCCTTTGAATAGTGATCACATGATTAGCATAAATATATGACTTTAACAAATCCAACTAACTCAGACAAAGGAAGTGATGGCCTCATCCAGTAGACTTGCCCCGTATGAAGCCAATTTTTCATAGCTCAAAAATAAGGTGGCGTCATTGGGATTTGCTCATGACCAAGCCCATGCCAATATTGAATACGTTAAGCTCGATTGGAACCGCCTACGGGAGAAGTGGAAGTTGATACAAATTATCACTCGAGCAATGTTATCTGATCCACCCCATGAGTCTGTCTCCATTGTGCACCTTACCCTAAGGTCTTATGTGGGTGTTTTAAGGGGTTATGTAACAATACCCAAGTACAATGATTATGAACATTAGTTTTTGTATATAATAATTAATATACATTAATTTTATTATTATTACTTTGTAAATGATTTTGAAAGCACAAATAGTTTTTTTAGTTAATATTCAACTAAGAAATATATTTTTATGAATTAATGGATTTTTGAATTAAATAATATTTTAATAAAATATAATTATTATTAAATTAATTTTTATTAAATATAAATGATCATATAATTTTATGAATGCAATTGTAATTTTTTTTAAGGTTTGAAATCCATTTCTGTCAAAACCCATGAATTTTAGATAAATTTCGGTTTTTTAGAAGTGAAAATTAACATATTTAGAAAATTATTTTGATAAAATAAATATTATTTCTAGAATCAGGTTGTCGAAATTATCCAACAGTGAAAATTTCATAAATTTCTAAGACAGTGGAATTTTTGAATAAAAATTAAATATCATCAAAATACATAATGTGCTTTATAACATTATAATGACCCAATAGTGATGTAATAAAATACTATAAACATTATGTTCTACCAAGAAATGTTTTACCATTAAACTAATGTGATTTTGGTTTTGTTTGATTTATTTTAAAAAGCTTTAGTGGACCCTTCAAGACTTATAATAAATTTTGTCATTTTAAATTGTTTTCCCTGAGATTGTGACTCACCTCCACATAAGAAAACCTATTATTTTAAGATGTTAGGATATTGGCCTTATAAAATATCTTTTTCCAATCCCCTTTGGAAAAAACCATGGGCAAAAACCATGGGTTGTTTTGTGGTTTTGATTAGTTTTATTTGAGGTGTCCCAAACCTAAATAATAAAAAATTCCCTCTCATTTCCATTATAATCCCACCCAAGCTCCCACTTACTCTTAACTAAAATCCTTTTGAGTTCTTCCAAACTCTTCCCTTATCTATGTAGAATCCTCCCAAGGCACCCCAATCTCCCAGGAAGCCTCTCTCAAGCCTCTCCCAAGCGTTTGGATGCACACTTCCAAATAAGGATTTTCTCCCTTTCTCATTTTTGTCAAATATTCATTAAGTTTTTATGACCATTTAATTTCAATTATAAATGTTGGGGTATGGTTTCACATCTCCCCCATATATCCCTTTTTAATTTTAATGCTGGGACACACCTTTATCGCTCATTAAATTCCTCCCATATACACCAATTACTATGCCCAAATTCTGAAAGGAATTTCTCTCTCCACATTTAAATTCAATAAATTATTTTTTATCATGAATCTAAATTCCATTAAAATTGTTGGGACATGTATCAATATGACACCATTACATTCCATTTCATGTACATATGATGAGACACCCATTTCTCTCTCATCAACCATTTTTATTAATTCTTATGTCACGCCGTTATGCTGCCGAAATTACACCATATTTTTCCAATCCAAAGTCATTGTGTGGAGAATACCATTCCCATTTCCCTATCATGGGTATTAACCTTTATAAACATTTACTTATTTATTATAAAGTTTCATGCATTAATTACATGCTATTTTATCATGGAATAAATGATGATGTTTTATGAATCCTTGTTATGTGGTCCCTATGGCACACTTGTGCATGAAACGAAATGTTTAAGAAGGGTGCACACTTATAGGGATCAAATGCATTAGGTAAAGTATAGTATCATGATAAGTCATGTGGAATGAGTGTTTACTCATGATAATTCAATTGCAACGATGTTTTACTCGTGCTTCATGTGCAATGTGGGTTTACTCATACTCCATGTGCAATGAGTCTTTACTCATGCTAATTCTGTGTTAAGTGTTGTTGCCACATTTCCATGTTATGATTATCATGATTTATCATGACTTTATGTTCATGAATCTCTTGGGATCTATTGATATGCCTATTTTCTAACATGTATTGTTTTCCTCATGTTATTCCATGTTTTTTCCCTTACTAGGATTTATATATCACCCTTTTCTTATGCATGTCCTCATGTTATCTTATGTAATGCTAAGTACGTGGGAATTTACTAGTCATGAAAAGGAATTTTTCAATAAAGATATTGTGTGTTTTCTGTTTTAAGTTGATATGTAATGATCCTAACCCCCAAAGACACTAGATATCTCGATATACTCTGTTGTATCAAGTTATGTTTATGTTATAAATCATGTTTAATTGTGTAATAAAGAGAAGGGTTGTTATAGTTGGTATTAGGGGATAGGTTTAGTTATTTTTTGGATTAAGATTAGTAAACCCTAGTGAAGCCTTAGAGACAAGAATAAGTATAATAAAAATATCCCTTAGTTTTTGTGATTATTGAGTATGTGGTTTATCAAGAAAATGCATCCCTGTCTGGATACGAGCTGGTAGAGGTGGCTCTGGAATAGATATATCCTAGGGGTAAAACCCGATAACACCACTTTGAGCTAGACTCGAATGGGAACTAGTGCACAAAAACAGGCCTTATATCCCTCTTGGTTACGACCCTTCCAGGGGATATGCTTTGTTAAATTCATAAGATTAGTATAAACCAATATTAAGGGACTTAAAAAAATTCCCTAAGAATATATGTTATAATGTAAATCCTGGATAACACAGCATGAACCCAATAGATTCATAAGTTAAGGAAATAAAAGCAATTTATAAGTAATATCTTTTTTTCTTTGGATTACCCTTATGATTTTAATAGTTTTCTACCCAAATATTGTTATAGATACAATAAATAAGTAGAACTAGAATCCAAAAGTGAAAGTTTGGGTTATCATACATAGTTCTACGCATTGTTTTATATCACGAAAGTTTAATAGAACAATCCCTACAACACCACGAATGATGAAAGTAAAGATCATAGTGAATATGGAAAATGGGGAAGTCATTAAATCCCATGAATATAACTCACCCCCTATCATAATTTGTGGATTGACCTTCCCGGAGAACCTTGTCAGACACCCTCTGGTGGAATTTGATGAAATTGTCGGCATGGATGGTCTTTCCATATATAGAGCCAACATAAATTTCTATGAGAGGAAAATCACTCTCCATGTGGAGAATCAACCCCCGATTCTATACAAGTGCAAGGAGGAGGATGAATATTGTTTAGAACCATCATCTCAAGTATGGATATTACTACCCTATGAGCACGCGTATCTGGCTCAGATGATTGAGTCCAAGGAATCAACCATCCTTGAAGATTTTCCTATTGTGAGGGAATTCACTGAAGTGTTTCCTAAGGAATTTCATGGTCTTCCTCCTATAAGGGATGTTTAATTCTCAATTGATCTTATACCTGGGGAATTGCCAATATCCAAGACTCTATATAGAATGGTTGTTGTGGAGCTTGAGGATCTGAAGAAACAACTATAGGTGAATCTGGATAAGGGGTTTATACGCCCATGTGCTTCACCATGGGGCGCACCAGTTCTATTCATCAAGAGTAAATATGGGTCAATGTGCCTTTGCATCAATTATCATGATATTAAGAAAATCACGATAAAGAACAAGTATCCTCTCCCACGAATTGATGACTTTTTCGATCAGCTGTGTAGAGAATAATACTTCTACAAGGTAGATTTTCAGTCGGGATACTATTAAGTAAGTGTGAATAAGGAAGATATCCCCAAGACTACTTTTCGTACATGGTACGGGCACTATGAATTCTTAGTAATGACTTTCAGACTCACTAATGCTCCAAAAATAATCATATAATTGATAAATAGTGTCTTTAGAGATTCCATCAACAAATTTCTGGTAGTCTTTATAGATGATATTCTAATATACTCTAAAACCAAGGAGGATCTTGATGAGCATTTAATAACAGTACTAGAGACCTTGTAAAAGGAGAAACTCTATGAAAAGTAAAACAACTATTAATTCTAGTTGAAGGAGGTCTCTTTCTTGGGCCATATCATTGCATGCAATGGTATATCTATGGATCCCTCCAAGATAGATGCAATAGAGGGATGACCGAGACCAACATCAGTAATAGATATCCATAGCTTATTGGGGTTAGCTAGATATTATCGACGATTTGTGAGAAATTTCTCATGATTTTTAAACCATCTAACGAAGCTAACTAGGAAGGGAGTAAATTTTTCATGGAGTGATGAACGCGAAGAAAGCATCAAGGTTTTGAAAATGAGGCTTATCATTGTTCCCATGCTCACATTACCCACAAGTGGAGAACTTTTTGTGGTATTTAGTGATGCTTTGAATAAGGGCCTGGGTTGTGTGTTGATGCAAAATGAAAAATTCATTGCCTATGCTTCAAGTCAATTGAGAGTTCAAGAGCATAAATATCCAACTCCTGACCTTGAGTAGGCTGCAGCGATCTTATCTTTGATAATTTGGTGGGATTATCTCTTCGGGGAGAAGTGTGAAATATATACAGACCAAAAAATCAACAAGAACATATTCACACAGAAAGAGTTGAACATGCACCAATGAAGATGGTTAGAGCATATCAATGACTATGACTGCTCAATCCATTACCACCCTGGGAAAGAGAACAAGGTGGCAGATGCTCTAAGTAGAAAGGACCCATCAATTATATCCTTTATGAGAATTGAAATGGATCCAATCATCTTATATTTGGTGAAGATGGACATTGGAATCATAAACAAGGGAACATCATCAATCCTTTCCCAAATTATTATCAAACTGTCTCTTTTGTAAAGGTTAATGGATGCTCAGAATGATGATGTGGGAATTCAGAAGAAAGTGGAAACAATCAGAAAAGGGAAATCCTCGGAGTTCAAGGTTAATGAAGAATGAATTGTGAGATTTGGGGAAAGACTATGTGTTCCGTCAAGTCCGGAGTTGAAGAAGGAATTTTTGGATGATGCACATAGTGAAAATTTCTCTATTCACCCAGGAAACACAAAGATGTATCGATATCTTTGAGATCATTATTGGTGAGATAATATGAAGAAGGAGATCTCTGAGTATACATCAAATTTCATGGTGTGTCCGCAAGTTAAGGCAATGAGGCAGAAGTCTTAGGGGATGATGCAACCATTACCCATGCCAGCATGTAAATGGGATAACATCACCATGGACTTTGTCACCGGACTTCTGAAGACATACAAATGCATCAATGAAATCTGGGTTATTGTGGATCGTCTTACAAAGTTTTCACACTTCATTGAAATTCAAGAGGATTTCTCATTGGATCAACTAGAACAAATATATATGAGGGAAGTGGTTAGGCTACATGGATTACCAGTATCTATTGCATCCGATTGAGATCCAAGATTAACCTCTATGTTTTTGAAGAGTCTTTAACATGCTCTAGATACTAAGCTTAACTTCAGTACGAATTATCATCCTCAAACTGATGGCCAATCTGAGCGGACTATCCAAACACTTGAGGAAAAGTTGAGAGCATGCTTAATGGACTTCAAAGGAGGATGAGATCAACATATTTCTCTGATTGAGTTCTCTTATAACAACATTTTCAACTCTAGCATCTTAATGGAACCATATGAAGCCCTATATGGGAAGAGGTGAAAAACACCAGCATGTTTGGATGAAGTAGGTGAGCGTAAGATTCTAGGACCAGAAATGGTCGAGGAAATTGTGGAGAAGGTGAAAACAATTCAGCAGCATATCAAGGAATCCCAGAGTCTACTGAAGAGTTATTTAAAAACCGTCGATGAGACATTGGGTTTAATGTTGGAGACATGGTATTTATATACATATCTCTATAGAAGAAGGTCATGTGGTTTGGAAAGAAAGGGATGTTATGTCCTAGGTACATAAACCCCTTTGAGATTCTTGATCGTATCGGGGCTGTGGCCTATCGAATAGAACTTCTACCAACCATGGCCAATGTGCATAATGTCTTTCATGTATCCATCTTAAGGAATTACATACTATACCCTTCACATGTACTCTCTTCTCTGGTATTATATCTAGAGGATGATCATTCTTATGAGGAGTAACCAGTGAAGATCTTAGATCATAGATAAAATGTTCTACGAAATAAGACAATTCCCCTCGTCAAGGACTTGTGGTGAAACCAAAAGTTTGAAGAAGCGACGTGGGAATCAGAGGAACTGATTAAGCAGAGTTACCTTCATCTTTTTTAGTGTGGGAAAAGGAAATTTCAAGGGTGGAATTTCTTAAGGGTGGTAGATTGTAATGAACAAAACATTTGTTAATGAAAATCCCTCTTGATTGAATTAAATGTATTAATATGAAATGGTTATACAAAATATAACTTCTTTTGTTTTATGTTTTTGGATTTTTAAAATTCCATTAAGAATTGTGACTATTTATATTATCTTTGTTGAACAGTGATCACATGATTAGCATAAATATAGGGCTTTATCAAATCCAATTTACTAAGACAAAGGAAATGATGGCCTCATCCAGTAGACTTGCCCCATATGAAGACCATTTGTTGGATCTCAGAAAGGATGTGGTGTCATTGGGATTTTCTCTTGATGAAGACCATGCTGACCTTGAATGCGTTAAGATTGAACAGAACCGCCTATGGGAGAAGTGGAAGTTGATAGAGATTACCACTCAATCAATGTTATCTGAGCGAACCCAAGAGTCTATCACCATCGTGCACCTTATCCTATGGACTTATGAGGGTATTTTAATGGGTTATGTAACAAGACCCTAGTACCATGATTATGTACATTATTTTTTTATATAAATATTGAATATACTTTCATTTTATTATTATTACTTTGTATATGGTTTTTAAATCACAAATAGTATTTTTAGTTAATATTCAACTAAGAAATATATTTTGATGAATTAATGGATTTTTGAAATAAATAATATTTTATTAAAATAATAATATTATTATATTAATTTATATTAAATATAAATGATTGTATATTTTTATGAATTGAATTGTAATATTTATTAATGTTTGAAAATAATTTTTGTCGAAACCCATGAATTTTCGATAAATGTCGATTTTTATTTTAAAATTGAAAATTATCATATTTAGAAAATTATTTAGAAAAAATGAATATTATTTTTTCAATCAAGATGTCAAAATTATTCAATGGTGAAATTTTCATAATTTTCTGAGATGGTCGATTTTTGGGTAAAAATTAAATATCGTATAAATACATAATGTGTTTTATGACATCATAATTTTCCAAAACTGATGTAATAAAATACATTAAACATTATTTTCGGCCAATATATATTTTAAAATTATAATAATGTGATTTTGGGTTTGTTTTATTTCTTTTAAAAATATTTAGTGGACCCTTCAAGACTTATAAAATATTTTGTCTTTTTATGTTGTATTCCTTGAGAGTGTGACTCACCACCACATAAGCAACCTTATTATTTTTAGAAGATAGACCATTGGGCATAAAAAATATTTTTTTCCACTCCCCTTTGGGAAAAACCATGGAAAAAACCATGGTCTGGTTTGTGGATTTGATTCGTTTAATGTGAGGTTTCCCAAACCTAACTAATAAAGAATTCCCTCTCCTTTCTTATATAAACCCACCCAAGTTTCCACTTCCTCTTCACTCAAATCCTTTGGAGTTCATCAATACTTTGTACTTTTCTCTCTATAATCCTACCAATTCACCCCAAGCATTCAAGAAGCCTCTCTCAAGCCTCTCCCAAGCCTTTTGAAGCACACTTCCAAGTAAGGGTTTTCTTCCTTTCTCATTATTGTCTAATATTATTTAAGTTGTTATGAAATTTTAATTTCAATTATAGATGTTTTCATATGGTTTCACATCTCCCACATTATTAAATTTTTATGTTTCAATGATGGGATACCCCTTTCTCTCTCATAAAATTCCTCCCATGTACCCCCATTACTATGCCGAAATTCCAAAATGAATTTCTCTCTCCCCATTTACATTCAAGCAATTATTTTGTATCATGAATCTAAATTCCATTACAATTAATGGAAAATGTATCAATATGACCCCTTTAATGTCCATTTAATTTACATATGATGATACATCCACTTCTCTCTCATCAGCCATTTTTATGAATTCTTATGTCACGTCGTTATGCTGCTGAAATTGCACAACATTTTTCCAAGCCAAAGTCATTTTGTAGTGAAAATAATGCCCATTTCCCTATCAAGGGTATTCACCATTATTCACATTTACCTATTGATTATAAATTTTAATATATTTATTCAATATTACATTATCTTGGAATAAATGATGATGTTTTATGAATCCATGTTATATGATCCATGTGGCACATTTATGCATGAAATGAAATGTTGAAGAAGGGTGCAACCTTATAGCGCTCCAATGCATTGGGTAAAGTATAGTATCATGATATGTCATGTGAAATTAGTATTGAATCATGATAATTCAAGTGCAATGAGGTTTTACTTTTGCTTCTTGTGTAATGAGGTTTTACTCATGCTCTATGTGCGATGAGCCTTGGCTCATGCTAACTCCATAAGTGTTGTTACCACATTTCCATGTTTTTATTATCATGTTTTATCATGCCTCTATGTTCATGTTACTATTGAGATCTATTGATATGCATATTTTCTAAAATGTATTGTTTTCCTCATGTTATTTCATTTTAATTACCTTACTAGTATTTGTAGTTCAGCCTTCTCTTAGCCATGTCCTCAGGTTATCCTATGCAGTGCTAGGTACGTGGGAATTCAGTGGTCATGTAAAGGACGTTTTCAATAAAGATGTTGCATGTTTTATGCTATAAGTTGTTATGTAATTATCTAATGCCCCAATGACACTATACATCTCAATATTCAATTTTTTATCAAGTGACGTTTATGTAATTAATCATGTTTAAGTGTGTAATAAAGAGCAGGGTTGTTATATTTATCATTGATTACTCATGGAATCACCTACCAAAAGTGTTAAAACTCTCGAATCATTGTCCAGAAATCCAACCGCACCACTATTGCACCACAAGGGACTTAGATAACTCCTAAAACCAAAATAATAGATCAATAAAAGATGGATCAAATCCTATGATTGAAACCCTACTTGGAGGACACAAGTAACATCAACAATAAGGGAAGAACCCCCATGAAAATGGTGAGAACTAAGGAAGAGATTCACTTACTTGAGGAAGTTTGATGTTTCGCCACCAAAAACCCCTTAAAAATGGAGTTACAAGGAGGGTTTGAGGTTTTTGGTAAACTTATATGGATTATAGGTTCTAATACAAGAATAAAGGAGAGAGTTTGGATAAATACTTGGAGGGAAAAATGGAATTTTACAATATTTTTGATGAGCTCGACAAGGCTACACAGTTTTCTTATATGGTTTAGAAAACTGTTCACAACCTTTTGTCCACTAAAAAAGTGTCCAAACATCTTGAAATTCAATGGGGGTATTGATGAACCTTAGGGTGGATATTTATTCCATGAATATAAGAGAAAACGGAACCTTAAATGAAGGAAATGGGTGTGATATTTAGAAACCTCTTTTTCATCAAAAATTTTTTAAGGTTAAATTATATTTTAATTTTTATTTAAAGTTTAATTATGTGATATTTAAATCAATAAATCTAATTTAGTTCATTTTATTTAGTTTCATTTTCAGACTGAATATAAAATAATGGGAATCTTTTGAACGTTTTGACTTCAAAAATCCGCATTTTCAACCCGAATGTGAGATTAAATTTAAATTAGTTTCTGACACTTCGGTGTTTGGGGTTTTGAAAAATGATTCCTTATTTAGAATAAAAATAATTTTTGACCAAAAATATTAGTTAGTTAATTAAAATTATCAATAATTATTATGGTTAACCAAATCTTAATAAGGGATAAACTATTACCTTACAGCCCCAAATGACCAATACACTAGTAAGAAATCCATTGGCTAGCCGTATTTCGACCCTATCCTCTATTGGATAAACATTGTTCTATGATTGATAAAATTTAAATAAAAAACCAAGGTGGTGTTACTTTATTTTAAAACATTAAAATATTACAACTCCTCCTCCATTTTAAAAGACCTCCTCTCCTCCCACTTCCTTATACCTCCTAAGGCACATTGGCTCAACCAAACTACCCAATTATCTCCCTAACATCTGTCACTTCCTCCTTGGATCATCATTTTGTATGAAATACGTATTTGGATTCCAATTGGTGAAAACCAAAAAGTAGTTAACTGATTCAGATGATGATTCCACGAGTATAACCAGAGTAAAGACCAAGGTAAGAGGATTTCATATCAATTTTTATTTTTGCGAGATAAATGTTATTTTCACAACTCTTTCATTTTATGTGGTGTATGTATTCTATATTATTTTATTAAATTAATATTATTCTTAAATTTATATGTATTAAAGATCCACTTTACATTCTTTCTTTCATGGGGTTTATGTTTCAAGTGTTACCAAATCGGTAAAAATGATTTGTCTCAATTTTCCTTGTTTGAGACTCATGTTTTTTTATTCACCTAAACTCTTTTTATAGGTGTATATAATTTAATTTTACATGTTATGTTAGGAATCAACATCTTTTCATGATATTTTAATCTTCTTGTAATTTCCTTCTCTTACATGAAGTGTATTATCCAAAGTAACCAAGTTATAAGTGTCTACTGAATCAATCTTGTCGCTTTTGAAGATAGTTAATGATTATTCTTCACTGATGAAATATTATGATCTATATCTCATGAATATTCATCATATTAATTATCTACTATTTTTTAATATAACCTCATGTACTATTATCATATTTCATTTGTTGGTACTTATGGTAATGATTTAAGTAAAATCTTGCAATCTCTCTCTTTCGATAGAAATCTATTGTATTCAAAAAGCATGATTTAAAAAATGTTTAATTTTTATTTTCAAAAGATACATGAAACTAATTTTCAAGGTAAAAGGATTTTAAAAACATTTTAATGTTTTCAATGATATAATTTATATCTTTTAAAAGGTATCTTCAAAGAAAAATAGTTTTCAAAAGGTTGTATGATTTTAAAATACTTTTCAATGAAGAAATGATAATTTCCTTAGGAAATGTTTTTAATGGTATTTAAAAATTATTTCCCAAATAAGATGACATCAATTTATGTTACTCATGAAATTCTAAGAAATGATCTAAAGGTTCCATTAATATTATTTCTTGTATGGATTATGTTTTGATGTGGGGGTTCTTATGATACATGTTTATATTCCACAAGTTATATTCTATTGAATCCCTTTTCTTTTCACATTTAATGATTCAATTTAAGTATTAGGAAACATATTTATTTTAAATCAGATTTGATGTTAGGAAAATTTAATGATATGAATTTCATTTCATAGGTAGTGACTTTTGTCTATGAAACCCCTCTATCTTTATGGTTTATGATATGATGCATGTTTTATTATCCTGTGTCAAATTTATGTATGATTTTTTATGTGACAGGTGGGACCAATATCTACATACAATCATTGGGTAATGATGGATGACTCATGAGTATAAATTTTACCTGTGAACCTGATTACACATTCACAATTTTATTCATGGACCTAGTTTAATGTCCATAAGGTTAAGTGTGAACCTAAATACATTTTCCTAATTTTATCCCTGAACCTGATTTCATGTTAAAAATTTTATGGATATAGCTGGTTTCATGTCCATAAGGTTACAAGTGAACCTAATTACACATTCACAATGTTATTCACGGACCTGGTTTTGTTTCCATGTAGTTATGGAAGAACCTGATTACATGTTCACAATGTTATGCATGGACCTAGTTTCATGTCAAAAAGTTGATTTTGTGGTCTGATTTCATGACCATAATTCAATGGGATAACCAGTTTCTTCTTATACATGATCATAATGATATAAACCAATGTGCATACCACAAACTTCATGTCTTATTCCTATTTTATGATATCATGAATTATGATCTTAATTATCTTATGATCGATGTCTTATGAACATCTAATATTTATTATTATATCTAATATATAGGATATGATCTTAAAATGTTATGATCATGTTCCATACCCTTTTTTTAATGTTATTCATAAAATTTTCATTTATTTTCCCATACTGAGAATTTGAGCTCTCCGATTTAATATTTTTTATTTCCCTATGTTATGAAGAAATGTTTTAGGTAGAAGTATTAAAGGTGTATATTTTTATGGGATATGTTGAAGATATTTCACCAAAATAAAATATTTTGTTTCTATGATTCCAAATACACTAAACTATTACAGTATTCGGGCATGTATTTTTGTAATTTAGAAAATATTCATCTAAATTGATTTAATATCCAGGTATGTTAAGAATGAGTTTTTGTAGTTGGTTTCAATGGAAAGTCTGATTCATCCTTGGGAAACTAGGATGAGAAACAAATTAGATCCCTATGTATATTTATATTGATATGTATAGGGATGTCACTAAGGAAAAGTATTAGAATGAGTAAACATTTATAAAAATGTCCTGAAATTTTGTTAAATGATAAAGTGGGTGGTTTCGTAGAAATACATAATTTTCAAGATACTACTAGTGGATGTGGATCTAGAACAAATATACATAGGTTTGAAATACCCAACAAGATGTTCTGGGCCTGACTTGGGGTAATCTGGTTCATGGCCACGTGCCCTGTTGCAGACCCGTTTGAAACTCTAAGGGGATATGATTTGGAAATTTACAAACTCTTATAAAACCATTATGAATGATTTTAATAGAATATGATTATGAATAAACATGTATAAACCAAAGGTATCATAGATTAAAAGTCAAGTTCCATTATTTAGACATCCTATAATAAAATTTTCATTATTATGTGTTTTTCATCTATGATATGTGTTTCTAAACCCATCCTTTCTAGATTTAGTCAATTGTGGGATATAGAAGGAACATTCTTAACATTGAATGTTTAAAATGTGAAAAGCATGTGAATTATGAAAACTAATTTCCCATGTGGAATTCTCATAATGAGAATAAGGATACTGTTATGAGTATTGTTTAATCTTCTGCAGATAAAGAGACTGAAAATGATATGTGAAAGGTATGTGAAGTTATTCTAGTATTATATACACTAAAATTTAGAATAATTAATAGGTTGAGGTTGAGAAACCGTAATAAATTATTCATATTTCGTATTATATGAAATAGGTATTAAGGAATAAGTTGACGAATCCTAAGTAATGGTTTGAGAATAAAGTTGGACGAATGATGTACTTATGTTTTGGAATTCATTGATTATGTTATATGAATACAGAAATATATAAGTATTTTCAGCATATGTTTTAATTAAGGATTTAAAATACTTTTTTATGGTGGTTAGGACTTAGAAAAGTGAATTTTATTTGTAACACCCCAAAATTTCATAGTAAGTTATTTTCTTTAATGTAATTCAATAGCTTGCGCTAAACGCAACACAGAGTTTGAGCACACCACAACTTACCAAACTAGCCGTTCATAAGTGTTTATGAATATTATTAACTGTAACACCCCAAGCTTCTACGGTACGCTTCTCTTTGAATAATGTGATAGCGTGTGTTGTACGCAACACCGAGTTCTAACACACCATAACCAATCAAACTAGCCGTTATGAATAGTAATACCTACTTTTTGAAATTATATATATTTTATATTTCAAAATGGACATCATTTTTGGATTCAGAATATTGAATTTAGCCTAAGGTGAAATTTGGTACATTTCGGATAACTTTCATATTTTGATGAATAGTGAAAATTACTAAATTTTAATTAAAAACAACTTTTTTAATAAAAATAATTAATAATGATAAATTATGAATTTTAGTAGTTTTAAAGTATATTTAGAATATATTTTTACCATTTAATATAATTTTTGTCATTGGACATAATTTTACAATTAAACCGAACATAAACAAGTGTCAATCTTTTGATAGTTATTATCTCTTAAAAACACGCTTTTTGTTTTGACAGCGGGAATTAATTTTAAATTAATTTCTGCCACTTCTGTGTTTTGAATTTTGGAAAATGGATTCCATATTTGGAATCAGGATGTTCAAATTGTGTAAATAGGTAACTTTTATTTTTAGACATTTTGAATAATTACTGCGGTAAATATTTTATTTACCATGGTTAAGGGTAAATCCGGTAAATAAGGGTTAAAAAATAATATTATAATAATACTAAATTACCCTAAAACATGTCTTAACCCTATTGGTTGATACATGGTCGACCATGGACATCTTTGGGTCGATTTTGGGACCCCATGGATCCACTTGTAAGTGATAATGACACTTTATTTTAATTAAGTTAAAATGAATACAAAAATGACACAAGCATATATCTTTTAGAAAAACAATTTTTACATAGGGTTATATATGTTGGATTTTAGATTATAAATATTCATTAGAAAGATAAAACGATTTCCTAAATAATGATATTTTATTTATAATTTTTAGACATTAAATAATTTATTTTATTTATGACACAATGATGATGCAGTAATTACTATAATAGTGAAAAATTAAAATAATTGATTTTATAAATACCCAAATAAATATAATATGAAACTTTTAATGAATTAAACTAATTTTATAGGATAATATGATATATTAGGATTGATTTAATTGACGTTTTTCGAAGTAATAAATCTGTTATGAGTTTCACAAAAATCAACTATTGAATAGTGTCAAAATTGACATAAAAGAGTTCTTAAAAAAATATTATATTATTAATTGATATTAAATTCCTAAAAATCTAAGGTTCGGCCAAGAGACTTATATCATGATATTTTCCTCATTAATGGACTACTTGGGGGTCTCTTGGATGTATGTAGTAAGTTTATTAACCATATTATATAAAAATACAAAGAAACATTGTAAAAGTGAAACTAATTAACTTAGAGTTAATACTTAAAGATAAGGTTAATATAAGTACCCAAACCTGTCTAAATTCTATTTGTTGAGTGGTTTTAGACCTATCCCCACCTTAACCTTTGAATAATCAACTTTGGAGCCATTAGAAACCGAATATGAATTTATTATAAATTAATATTTCTAGCTTTTCCAAAGGTGCCCCTCACCCCTCTTATAAAAGGACACTCCTCCTTCTCATTTCTTCACACCTTCAAAGCCTTTTGGTTCGGCCAAACTATGCCCAAATACTCTCCCAACTTCCCTAACTACAACCTAGAGGCCTTAGTTTGATCAGAAAGCCAACCTAAGGAGCCCTTTTGATCAAATCAAAAGGAAGAACCCGAAGAAGAGGTAATGATTTCACCACCCTTCTCCAAGTTCATTTCTTCTTCCACTTCTTCTTCCTTTATTATTACCATTCTAAAATAATAACTCCAGTATCTCACATATACTGTGATGTTATTATAAATATGGTACAACCATATTCAGTATTCTATCCACCCTTTGAATAACATGTCACCATACGTGCGTACGTACGGCTAACCGTCTCCACGTCGTGGTGTAATTGTTATTCAATATATTATTATTTGGATGGGTATAATAATGATGTGTAACTCATGTAAATAATAAATATAACATGTTAATGATTCTGTATATATGATATACCATCCATTTATATATTATTTTAATATCAAAAGAATGATATTGTCGCTCGTGCGTACGTACGGACTACCGTCTCCACGAACGCGATGAGATTCATTCTCCATCGTATCCATTCAAGTATAATTATCATTTGATGATTTAAAAATGATTTTTAAAGACTTGATATCATTCTGGATATGAATAATATACAACCTATCCTTTACAAACATGTCTTACGTAACAAAACATATAAAAGAAAACAAGTAAGTTAACAGCCGATATAATGATAATACTAAGATATTATTATCAAATCAATATTAAAAGATCATATATGATATCATATTAATGTATATGATTCTTGTATAATTTAATAACAATTATTTCACCATTATACAGGAGGTTAACCTACCCCAACCAAGGAAAAGTACAAGTTAAGGGTTATTTCACAATCTCTTCATTATCCGAGGTTGTTTATATGTAATAATCTACTGGGATCTCTTTATCATCCACATCCATGTTTCTTAAAAATGTATTTCAAAACATTTTTACTATTTACTAGAATATGAGTTAAAGTCATTTATACCCTTTTTGACTTTTATAAGTGGTTTATAAAGGAATCTTTCCGTCATTTTCAAAACAAGGTCCCTTTTAACCTTTTCGACAGAATTAAGGTAAGAATGTTTTTATTAACTTATACGGCGGGTGCGGCTATTTTATGCCGTTATGAAATCTTCAAAGCTTCCCTTACAAGATTATAAGATTATTTTCAAAGAAAATGTTTTATTTTATATGGATCTTAAATGATTTCAAAATAAAAGGAGATATTTCTTTAAAAAGAATTTTGATTTCATCTATGTCAACATCCTTTGATGGATTTTAAGATTATTTGAAGTTGATTTATTATGATACAAAACTTCTATATTGTATCGAAGGTTTTGTGATATGTTTGACTGTGGATGTGCTATTTTTATACCATTCATAGTTTATGGTGAAAGTATTGACATTTCGTATGCTAGTTTTAATACGAATGTTTATGTTATATTTAAACCTTTTCATATGGGAATGCATTGTACTTAATATGTGACGGGTGGAGCCCGCTATAGCTCCTCGATGCATCGGTAGGTCTCATGAGACAAACTAGTGTCTTGGCACAAGGCCTTGACAAAATCTTATTTGTAGTCTTGGCACGAGGCCTTGACTATGTGGTTATGATAGTCTGGCATTATGCATTCCAACATTATGAAAGTGGTTATTGATTTTTGCATGTGATTATTCGATTAGTAGAATATCCATGTGAATAAGTAAATGGCATTATTTCATTTTATTTATGCCATACCATGTTGAAAGTTCATGTTTGAAAGGCTTTTGTTTTAGTTATACATTGCCTTAAAAGTTTATTCTTATTTATGAAAGTTTCCGCTATATTGTTATCCTTACTGGGCATTTGAGCTCACCCCTTTTCTATGTTTTATTTTTCCCAGGAAGTGAAGAAGTAAGTTATGAATGACCTGTAGGGTTATTATGTGGGGATATGAGTGTGGATTATGGAGACAATATGTTGTTGTAGTAGTTTTTCGTTTAATGATGTAATGTAAAAATAATGAATATATCTAGTGTTTCCAAGGCTACTAAACCAATCGGTCTTTCGAGATTTGATCTTTCTTGTGATCATGCCAATGTTATGTAATAATGCACCGACTCTCGATAACTAGGGTCGGGGCGTTATAGTTGGTATCAGAGGAAGTTTAGTACAAACCTTGGAAGCTAGATTTAGATAAACTCTGATTAGAGCACGTAGACCTAAGATGAACTTTGAGGATTAGTATATAAGAACTTCCTATAATTTTGGTATTGTAGAGATTTTGTGAGTTTTCCGAGCAATACACCCCTGTATGGATACGAGCAGGTAGAGGCGGTTCTGGCACAGATGTTCCTAGGGGTAAAACCCGAAAACACCGCTTTGAGCTAGACTCGAACGGGAACTGGTGCACGACAACGGGCCTTGCTGCACTCTTGGTTACGACACTCCCGGGGGATATGCTTAGGATAACTCTCATTTTCTTTACAAATCATTATGAAGGGTTTATGAGTATATACATCCTCAAAGAAAACATTTTTATGATTATGGATTATATCCATAAATAGTTCAATTTATGTTAAGTGTTTTATAAGTATGGGATTATGTATTTTGATACATAAACTGATCTAGTTTATGCCATTGTTTAGAAATGGCACCTAGTGGAAGAAATGGAAACCGTATCAATGCACGCACTCCATGTAGGGATTGCCCTCCTGCTCAAGATAATTATAGTGGGGCTGGTGATGCAACTGGTACCGATCAGCTAATCACCATACTGGGACAACTTACTCAGGTTATGAATAATAACCTTACCCGTATGGAGTACCCTGATCCACAGCGTGGAGGATCAATGTTAGATCGATTCATGAGGCAACAACCACCAACTTTCAATGGGAGTAAAAATCCCTTAGTAGCTGAGCAATGGATAAACTCCCTAGAGAAAATATTTTAGGCTTTGGGGATCAGTGAAAGGGAAAAGGTTATCATGGCAGTTTACCGCCTCACTGGAGATGCTGATCAATGGTGGTCATTGATTCAAAACGTGAAGGAAGATGATGAAGTATCAAATATGGAATGGAGGGAGTTCAAAGATTTGTTTTTAGAAAAATACTTTCCTCGTGACCATCGAGCAGATATGGAAAGGCAATTTCTAAGTCTGAGACATAAGGAGGATGAGAATGTCACAAAGTATGAGGCTAACTTTACAAGGTTAGCAAGGTACGCTGGAGATTATATTCACAACCCAAGAAGTAAGATTGATCATTTCTTTGATGGGTTAAAACCATTTCTTCGTCGAGCATTAGTCTCACAATCCTTTTCATCGTACGAAGACATTTTCTCATGTGCTATCAAGACCGAAAAGGAATTCTCTAAGTCTTATTACTTTAAAGCAAAGCAAGAGAAGAAGAGACCTGCTGATCAATATGGGAATGGAAATAAGGGGAAGAAGGGAAAGGTTGAATATCCATCTTGTGGTAAATGCGGGAAGAAACATCCTGGTACTTGCTTGAAGGGAATGAGAGTCTGTTACAAGTGTGGTGAAAAAGGCCACCAAGCTCATGATTACAAGGGGAAGAAGGAAGATACCAACGTTCAGTGCTACAATTGCAGGGAGATGGGGCATTATGCAAATGCATGTCCTAAGCGTCAGGATAACTTACCTCAGAAAAGGCCAAGGGATCAAGGCCAAGCTTATGCTATCACTACTGCAGAGGTAGAAGCTCCAAAAGACGTGGTGGCAGGTAATTTAATGGTTTCCTCAAGTTTAGAAAATGCATTATTTGATTCTGGATCATCGCATTGTTTCATATCTTCCCAGTTTTCTAAGAAAATTAGATATTTCCAATTTGATTTAATAAGGGAGTTGTCAGTTAAAACTCCTAAGGGAAGTATCATTGCAAAAAAGTTTTGTGAATCAGTCCCCATTAGAGCACATAAATTTTCTTTATCTGCTGATCTCATCGTCATACCTATGATTGAGTTTGATATAATCCTAGGTATGGACTGGCTTTCGGACTATGATGCGAAGATTTATTGTAAGAAGAAAGAGGTTACGATTCTTGATGATAATGATAAGGAACACCTTATTTTTAGAGCAGAATCGTCACCACCTAATTCTTATTTAGATCCACCCCCAGTAGCTCAACTTAATTCAATTATTGGGGAGGAAGAGAATGAAATAACTGTCGGTGAGGAAAGGAATGTTCAAATAGAGGATGTACCTATTGTGAAAGAATTTGTAGATGTATTTCCGGAAGATTTACCTGGACATCCTCCAGAACGAGAAGTTGATTTTTCTATTGATTTGATTCCTGGATCAAGGCCTATATCGAAGACCCCTTATAGAATGGCCACTATAGAGTTAGTCGAACTAAATTAACAACTAGAGGAATTGAGTAATAAAGGATTTATTCGCCCTAGTGTTTCTCCATGGGGAGCCCCTGTTCTTTTTGTTAAAAAGAAAGATGGATCTATGAGGTTATGTATCGACTACAGGGAGATCAATGCTATAACGATAAAGAACAAGTATCCCCTACCTCGTATTGATGATTTATTTGACCAACTGCATGGATCTCAATACTTTTCAAAGATTGACCTTCGATCTGGATACCATCAGTTTTGTGTGAAGAAGGAAGACATTCCGAAGACAGCATTTCGAACCAGGTACGGGCATTACGAGTTTACTGTAATGCCTTTTGGATTGACTAATTCACCCTCTGTATTCATGGATCTGATGAATAGAGTTTTCAAGGAGTATCTCGATGAATTTGTGGTGGTATTTATTGATGATATCTTGGTATACTCCAAAACCTACGAAGATCATGAAAATCACTTGCGCATTATCTTGAAGACTCTGAGGAGGCATGAATTATATGGGAAGTTTAACAAGTGTGAATTCTGGCTTAAGGAGATTTCTTTTCTTGGCCATATTGTCTCTAAAGATGGAATCTCAGTTGATCCTTCTAAGACCAAGGCAATCCAAGAATGTCCAGCACCTACGAGTATAACTGAGGTACGCAGTTTTATTGGTTTGGCATGTTATTATCGACGTTTCGTCCAGAATTTTGCCCGATTGGCTAACCCATTAACGAAGCTCACATGTAAAGGGGTTAAATTTGTTTGGAAAAAAGAGTGTGAAGAATGTTTCGAAGAACTGAAGAGAATATTAGTCAATGCTCCTATATTGACTCTACCATTGGGGAATGATGGGTTCGTTATTTATAGTGATGCATCGAAGAAATGACTTGGTTGTGTCCTTATGCAGAATGATAGAGTTATTGCCTATGCATCACGACAGTTGAAAATTCATGAACAAAACTATCCTACTCATGATCTCGAGTTAGCAGCTGTGATCTTTGCTTTGAAGATATAGAGGCACTACCTCTATGGTGAAAAATGTGAGATTTATACTGATCACAAGAGTTTGAAGTATATTTTCTCACAAAAAGAACTCAACATGAGGCAAAGGAGATGGCTTGAATTACTCAAGGATTATGATTGTACGATACACTACCACACGGGGAAGGCAAACAAGGTGGCAGATGCTTTGAGTAGAAAAGACCATGGAGTTTTGAACAATATGAGAATTGAAAGGGATCCAATTTTCATGGATCTATTGAATATGGACATGGGAATAACTAGGGAAGGTGAAACATCAATGCTTTTTCAAATGGTTGCCAAACCATCTTTAATAGAAAGGATTAAGAGTTCTCAGACCGATGATGAAGAATTCCAAAAGAAGATTAAAGCTGTGAATGATGGGAGATTGAGAGACTTTGTGTATGAAGATGGAATTTTGAAATTCGGGAAGAGACTTTGTGTTCCCAATATACCTGATCTAAAAAGAGAATTGCTGGATGATGCTCATAGTTCCAATTTCTCTATACACCCTGGGAGCACCAAAATGTATAGAGATTTGAAGGAACATTTTTTGTGGGACAACATGAAGAGGGAGATTGCTGATTTTGTGTCAAGATGTATGGTTTGTCAACAAGTGAAAGCTGGAAGGCAACAGCCTGGAGGAGTCATGCAACCTCTTCCCATACCGGAGTGGAAATGGGACAATATTACGATGGACTTTGTCATGGGGCTACCAAAGACTCCTAGAAGGAATGATGAAATATGGGTTATTGTTGATCGTCTTACCAAGTCAGCACATTTTCTTGCTATAAGAGAAGATCTACCCCTAGAACGTCTAGCAAGAATATATATTAATGAAGTTGTGAGACTTCATGGAGTACCCTTATCAATTGTTTCTGATCGTGATCCCCGTTTTACTTCAAGATTTTGGAAAAGTCTTCAGAAATCCCTGGATACTGAACTTCATTTGAGTACTGCTTACCACCCTCAGACAGATGGACAATCAGAACGGACTATTCAGACCTTAGAAGACATGTTGAGATCTTGCTCACTTGACTTTCAGGGTATGTGGGATCAATATTTACCACTAGTAGAATTTTCCTATAACAATAGTTTCCATTCGAGTATTCAGATGGAACCATATGAAGCGTTATACGGAAAGAGATGTCGTACACCAACCTGTTGGGATGACGTTGGTGAAAGAAAACTTTTAGGCCCAGAACTGGTGGAGGAAACGGTGGAAAAGGGGAAAGTAATCCAAAATCACATCAAAGCAGCTCAAAGTAGGCAGAAGAGCTATGCCGATAATCGAAGGAAGGATTTGGAATTTCAAGTCGGTGATCATGTTTTCCTGAAGGTATCTCCATGGAAGGGAGTCATACGTTTTGGTAAGAAAGGTAAATTGAGTCCCAGGTACATCGGACCTTTCGAAATTCTAGAACGAATTGGGGTTGTAGCTTATCGATTGGCAATGCCACCAAGTCTCTCCAAAGTTCACGATGTGTTCCACGTATCTCTGTTGAGGAAATACATGCCTGACCCAACGCATGTACTCACCTATGCAGAATTAGAACTGGAACCCGATCTTTCCTATTGTGAAGAGCCCGTCAGGATTCTTGATACGAGAGAACAAGTACTGAGAAACCGGACGATGCGTCTGGTAAAAGTTTTGTGGAGAAACCATAAGATGGAAGAGGAAACGTGGGAACCCGAGGAACTTATGATGAAGAACCACCCGAGTCTTTTCATGTGATAAGTATTCTAGAAATTTCGAGGACGAAATTATTTGAAGGAGGGGAGAATGTAACACCCCAAGCTTCTACGGTACGCTTCTCTTTGAATAATGTGATAGCGTGTGTTGTACGCAACACCGAGTTCTAACACACCATAACCAATCAAACTAGCCATTATGAATAGTAATACCTAATTTTTGAAATTATATATATTTTATATTTCATAATGGACATCATTTTTGGATTCGGAATATCTAATTTAGCCTAAGGTGAAATTTTGGTACATTTCGGATAACTTTCATATTTTGATGAATAGTGAAAATTAATAAATTTTAATTAAAAAAACTTTTTTAATCAAAATAATTAATAATGATAAATTATGAATTTTAGTAGTTTTAAAGTATATTTAGAATATATTTTTACCATTTAATATAATGTTTGTCATTGGACATAATTTTACAATTAAACCGAACATAAACAAGTGTCAATCTTTTGATAGTTATTATCTCTTAAAAACACGCTTTTTGTTTTGACAGCGGGAATTAATTTTAAATTAATTTCTGCCACTTCTGTGTTTTGAATTTAGGAAAATGGATTCCATATTTGGAATCAGGATGTTCAAATTGTGTAAATAGGTAACTTTTATTTTTAGACATTTTGAATAATTACTGCGGTAAATATTTTATTTACCATGGTTAAGGGTAAATCCGGTAAATAAGGGTTAAAAAATAATATTATAATTATACTAAATTACCCTAAAACGTGTCTTAACCCTATTGGTTGATATATGGTCGACCATGGACATCTTTGGGTCGATTTTGGGACCCCATGGATCCACTTGTAAGTGATAATGACACTTTATTTTAATTAAGTTAAAATGAATACAAAAATGACACAAGCATATATCTTTTAGAAAACCAATTGTTACATAGGGTTATATATGTTGGATTTTAGATTATAAATATTCATTAGAAATATAAAAATATTTTATACATAATTATATTCTATTTATAATTTTTAGACATTAAATAATTTATTTTATTTATGACACAATGATGATGCAGTAATTACTATAATAGTGAAAAATTAAAATAATTGATATTAAAAATACCCAAATAAATATAATATGAAACTTTAAATGAATTAAACAAATTTTCTAGGATAATATGATATATTAGGATTGATTTAATTGACCTTTTTCTAAGTAATCAATCTGTTATGAGTTTCAAAAAAATCAACTATTGAATAGTGTCAAAATTGACATAAAAGAGTTCTTAAAACAAATATTATATTATTAATTGATATTAAATTCCTAAAAATCTAAGGTTCGGACAAGAGACTTATATCATGATAGGTTCCTCATTAATGGACCACTTGGGGGTCTCTTGGATGTATGTAGTAAGTTTATTAACCATATTATATAAAAATACAAAGAGACATTGTAAAAGTGAAACTAATTAACTTAGAGTTAATACTTAAAGATAAGGTTAATATAAGTACCCAAACCTTTCTAAATTCTATTGGTTGAGTGGTTTTCGACCTATAACCACCTTAACCTTTGAATAATAAACTTTGTAGCCATTAGAAACCGAATATGAATTTATTATAAATTAATATTTATAGCTTTTCCAAAGGTGCCCCTCACCCCTCTTATAAAAGGACACTCCTCCTTCTCATTTCTTCACACCTTCAAAGCCTTTTGGTTCGGCCAAACTATGCCCAAATACTCTCCCATCTTCCCTCACTACAACCTAGAGGCCTTATTTTGATCAGAAAGCCAACCTAAGGAGCCCTTTTGATCAAATAAAAATGAAGAACCCGAAGAAGAGGTAATGATTTCACCACCCTTCTCCAAGTTCATTTCTTCTTCCACTTCTTCTTCCTTTGTTCTTACCATTCTAAAATAATAACTCCAGTATCTCACATATACTGTGATGTTATTATAAATATGGTACAACCATATTCAGTATTCTATCCACCCTTTGAATAACATGTCACCATACGTGCGTACGTACGGCTTACCGTCTCCACGTCGTGGTGTAATTGTTATTCAATATATTATTATTTGGATGATTATAATAATGATGTGTAACTAATGTAAATAATAAATATAACATGTTAATGATTCTGTATATATGATATACCATCCATTTATATATTATTTTAATATCAAAAGAATGATATTGTCGCTCGTGCGTACGTACGGACTACCGTCTCCACGAACGCGATGAGATTCATTCTCCATCGTATCCATTCAAGTATAATTATCATTTGATGATTTAAAAATGATGTTTAAAGACTTGATATCATTCTGGATATGAATAATATACAACCTATCCTTTACAAACATGTCTTACGTAACAAAACATATAAAAGAAAACAAGTAAGTTAACACCCGATATAATGATAATACTAAGATATTATTATCAAATCAATATTAAAAGATCATATATGATATCATATTAATGTATATGATTCTTGTATAATTTAATAACAATTATTTCACCATTATACAGGAGGTTAACCTACCCCAACCAAGGAAAAGTACAAGGTAAGGGTTATTTCACAATCTCTTCATTATCCGAGGTTGTTTATATGTAATAATCTACTGGGATCTCTTTATCATCCACATCCATGTTTCTTAAAAATGTATTTCAAAACATTTTTACTATTTACTAGAATATGAGTTAAAGTCATTTATACCCTTTTTGACTTTTATAAGTGGTTTATAAAGGAATATTTCTGTCGTTTTCAAAACAAGTTCCCTTTTAACCTTTTCGACAGAATTAAGGTAAGAATGTTTTTTTTAAATTATACGGCGGGTGCGGCTATTTTCCGCCGTTATAAAATCTTCAAAGATTACCTTACAAGATTATAAGATTATTTTCAAAGAAAATGTTTTATTTTATATGGATCTTAAATGATTTCAAAATAAAAGGAGATATTTCTTTAAAAAGAATTTTGATTTCATCTATGTCAACATCCTTTGATGGATTTTAAGATTATTTGAAGTTGATTTATTATGATACAAAACTTCTATATTGTATCGAAGGTTTTGTGATATGTTTGACTGTGGATGTGCTATTTTTATACCATTCATAGTTTATGGTGAAAGTATTGACATTTCGTATGCAAGTTTTAATACGAATGTTTATGTTATATTTAAACCTTTTCATATGGGAATGCATTGGACTTAATATGTGACGGGTGGAGACCGCTATAGCTCCTCAATGCATCGGTAGGTCTCATGAGACAAACTAGTGTCTTGGCACAAGGCCTTGACAAAATCTTATTTGTATTCTTGGCACGAGGCCTTGACTATGTGGTTATGATAGTCTGGAATTATGCATTCCAACATTATGAAAGTGGTTATTGATTTTTGCATGTGATTATTCGATTAGTAGAATATCCATGTGAATAAGTAAATGGCATTATTTCATTTTATTTATGTCATACCATGTTTAAAGTTCATGTTTGAAAGGCTTTTGTTTTAGTTATACATTTCCTTAAAAGTTTATTCTTATTTATGAAAGTTTCCGCTATATTGTTATCCTTACTGGGCATTTGAGCTCACCCCTTTTCTATGTTTTATTTTTCCCAGGAAGTGAAGAAGTAAGTTATGAATGACCTGCAGGGATATTATGTGGGGATATGAGTGTGGATTATGGATACAATATGTTGTTGTAGTAGTTTTTCGTTTAATGATGTAATGTAAAACTTATGAATATATCTAGTGTTTCCAAGGCTACTAAACCAATCGGTCTTTCGAGATTTGGTCTTTCTTGTGATCATGCCAATGTTATGTAATAATGCACCGACTCTGGGTAACTAGGGTCGGGGCGTTACATTAACTGAATTTTGAATTTCATATACTCCATATAATTTTATAACCCATAATATTTGTTTCTTAGACATAATATAATAACAAATTAATTTTTTCAGATAAAATAAGTAATTTTTAAAAAATACAATTTTAACACATTTTATTGGAAACCCCTTTTTATAACCAATATTTGAAACTTTTATATATTCAATTTAATGAAATTAAATTCTTCTTCAGAATCGAGACATAATAATTTTTTTGGATAAATTTTTGGTAATTTTATAATAACTTTTATATTTTGATTACTGTAAAATACTAAATTTTAATTGGAAACAACTTTTTTAATATAAATAATATATAGTGTTAAATTATGTATTTTAATGGTTTGGAAGAATAATTAGACTATATTTTTATCATTTAATTCAATATAGGTGATTTTATGTAATTTCACATTTAAATTTGACATAAACACATGTCAATCTTTTGCTAGTTTTTTCTTTTTAATTAACCGCTTCTTGGTTTTGACAACGGGAATTAATTTTAAATTAATTAATGAAACTTATATGTTTTTAATTTGGTAAAATATAATTCATTTTTTAATTAAAAATATCAAAATTATCTTACGGTAAATTTTTGATATTTCTCTGAAAACATTCAATTTTTTATGAATATTGAAAAACATTACGTTATAGTTTAAAACTGACTTTTTTACTTAAATTATTATTTATTTTATTTAAATTTAGTTTATTGAAATTTATTTTATTTAAAAATAGATTTATATTACCAATATAACTTTAATTTACTTCAACGATGTAATTTTTTAATAAAATTAGATGTATAAAATTTTATTGAATGTTTTACCGTCTTTTACCCACCTCCTAGGAGCATTTGAAAATTTACATAAAACATAATTGTACCACTTCTAGAGTTGAATTTAAAAAATTGAAGAGAAACAACTGATATCAGTAAGTAAAATGTGTTTCAATAAGATGAAAATAATTTTTGGTGAATAGTAACCTTTTACTGTTATTTACCGCAGTTAAAATTAAATTGGTTAATTATTGGTAAATATGGTATTGTAATTAAACTAACACATGTCCTAATTCTATTGGATATGTGTAATTAGACCAAAAACAACCTTAGGAATAATATATTATCCTTTAGGTTCACATGGATTAGATTAGGACATTTTTTATTGTTTTATTTAAAGAAGAGTTAAAAGAGCTAAAATCAAATCTTTAATAACTAAAACATTTTTAATATATGGTTGTACACAAGATATATTACACTATAAATATTAATTAGAAATATAAAAATATTTCATACATAATGGTATTTTATTTATATTTTTTAGACATTAAATAATTTAATTTATTTAACACGCAATGATGATGCAGTAATTACCAAATTAATGAAATATTAAAATAATTGATATTATAAGTTTCCAAATAAATGTAATTTGAGAATTTATATGAATTAAACTAATTTTAATGGTTAATATGGCATGTTAGGGTTGGTTAGATGATTTTTTTTAGAAGTAATAATGCTATTATGAATTTTGAAAAAACAAAATACCAAATAGTGTCAAAATTGACATAAAAGAGTTTTTAAAACAAATATTATTTTATTAATTGATATTCTATTAATAAAAATATATGGTTCTTGAAAAGGACATAAATAATATTATATAGGTAATTAATGAACCACTTGAGGTTCTCTTGTAATTTTATAGTATGTTTATTTACCATATAATATAAAAATACAAAGATACATGGTAAATGTCAAACTATTTAACTAAGAGTTAAAGCTAAAAGATAAATTTAATATAGTAAACCAAACCTATCTAAAACCTATTTGTTGAGTTTTTTTCAACCCATCCCCACCTTAGCCTTTAAATAATTTATTTTGGAGCCATTATAAACCGAAAATGATTTTATTATAAAACAATATTTCTAACTTTTCCTAAGGTGCCCCTCACCCTTCTTATAAAAGGGAACTTCCCCTTCTCTCTAATTCACACCATCAAAGCCATTCAGCTCTACCAAACCCTTCCCAAATTCCCTCTCCACTATCCTCCCTTCATCCTAGAGGCCTTCCTTTAGTCTAAAACACAACCTAAAGATACCCTTTGATTAAATCAAAAGGAAGAACCCGATGAAGAGTTAAATATTTCATCACCTCTTTCAAGTTCCTTTCTTCTTCCACTTCCTCTTTCATTGTTGTTTCCATTCTAAAATAATAACTACAATATAATCTATATAATTTGATGTTATTAAAAATATGGTACAACCATATTCATTATTCTGTCCATCCTTTGAATGACATGTCACCGTACATGCATACGTGCGGCTTACCGTCTCAACGTCGTGGTGTAATTGTTATTCAATACATTATTATTTGGATGGAAAAAATAATGAAGTATAATTTATGTAAATAATAAATATAACATGATAATGATTCTGTATATACGATATACCATCCAATTATATATTTTTTTAATATCAAATGAATGATATTGTCTCTCGTGCGTACGTACGGATTACCGTCTCCGCGAACGCGATGACATTCATTCCCCATCGTTTCCATTCAAAACTAATTTTCACTAGATGAAAAAAATAATGTTTAAAGACTTAATATCATTCAGAATATTAATAAGAAACATCTTATAAATAACAAACATTACTTATGTAACAAGTCATATAAAGGAAAACGAATCAGTTAACACCCGAAACGATGATAATACTATTATATTACTGACAAAGCAATATTGAAAGATATATGATATAATATTATGTATAGGATTCTTTTATAATTTAATAACAATTATTTCACCATTATAAAAGATTTTAACCTACCCTATACCACAGAAAAGTAAAATGTAAGGGGTTTCTTATCTCAATTTTAATTTTGTGATATTTTCATTATTTGACACTTATTTATTGCATGTTGTGTATTGTGTAGTTACATTTGATATATATTATCATGATTCTAATTATATTCATGGTATTATGTGATTCATTTGATGGTTATTAACTTTTCATCATACGAATCGTATAATTACAACGTGGTAAGGAGTTTTCATCTCACTTATTATTTCAGTGAGATTCATGCTATATTGGCCACTATATCCTTTTGTGTGGGGTATGTAATACCAATGATTTTATTATTGGTGCAATATAAATTAATTTATGGGTATTTAAATCTTTATTGTATGATCCTTCTTTCATGGGGAGTATGTTTCATACGTTACCAAATCGTTAAGGGAATATCAAATTTCAATTTCCACTGATTGGGCTTTATGGATACTTCATTAGTTATTTTACTCCATGATTTTGTGTGGAATCAATATTTATTATTTATATAGTAATTTACACTCAACTTTATGTGGATATACGTTTTATACACATAATAAATCCATTGATAAATTCTCAAGTCATTAATAAGAACCTTATAAGAGTAATTTTAACTCAATCTCCATTCATTGAGTTAAACATCCAATTCATTGTTGTTGTTTTTACAAGAATATGTGTGAATGTTCTATGATTTATTTACACTGAATATACAATCATATTGTGTGTATTTATATTTATCACACATAATTATGTCATTAATTTATCCTTAACCTAAGGATGCGGTCTTTATAAGGGATTTCATCACAACTTACATTCCATTGAGTCTTCTTTGTTGTTATGCGCCAATTCACTTTTATTTGGTGTATATACTATACTTTGAAATATTATATCATGAATCACTTCATTCTAATGATATTATAAGGTTTTTATTAACTCAATAATTTGTATACAAGTGTCTCTCATTTGGTTAGGAACTCTAACTAAAATATCATTTTAAATGTTTTAATGATTTATTCTTCTAAATCTTTATCATTTATGTAAATTTTATAAAAATGGTATTAAGGATTTATTTATATGGACATTAATTTTTTTCAAATTCAAATTCCTTTAAAAAGTTTCAATGTGTTATGGGAAACTTTGATTCAAAAATCTATTTTAATCAACTTCTTGATAAATAGTGAGACTTTTAAATGATTTTAAGAAAAAGGGGGATATTTCTTTCAAATAGTTTTGACGATTATTTTCATCAATGTCAATATACTACATTATTCTCGATTGAGGTTAATATTTTACAATACAATCTTCCATATTGTATTGAATGAGTTATTTTTGACTATGGATGTGATATTTTTATACCATTAATGGTTTGTGGATAAAGTATTTACATCTCATATGCTAGTTTTAATAAGAATTTTCACGTTATGATTCAAACATTTCATATGAGGAATGAATTAGACTTAGTATGTGATGGGTGGAGCCCTATATTTCTCCTCGATGCATCAGTAGGTCTCATGAGACAAACTACTATCTTGGATCAAGTCCTTGACAAAATATTATTTGTAGTCTTGGCACAAGGCCATGACTATGTGGTTATGAAAGTCTGTCATTATGCATTCCACCATTATGAAAGTGGCAATTGATATTTCATGTGATTATTTGATTAGTTGAATATCCATGTGAATAAGTAAATGGAATTATTTGATTTTTTTTATTTCCATATCATTATGAAGTTCAAGTTTAAAAAAAAATAGTTTAAGTATTATACATTGCCTTAAATATTTATGCTTATTTATAAAATTTTACACTATATTGTTGTCCTTACTGATCATCTGAGCTCAACCTTTTCTATTTTTTTATTTTTTCCAGGATACGAAGAAGTATATTATGACTATCCTACAAGGATAGTATATGGGATCTCAGTGTTGTATATGGAAGCAATGTTGTTGCTGGTTTCCAATTTATTATTTAATGTAAACCTTATGAATGTATCTAGTAATTCAAAGGATAATAAACTAATCAGTATTTCGAGACTTGATCTTTTGTGATCATGCCAATGATACGTAATATTGCACCAACTCTAGGCTTATGGGGTTGGGGCGTTATTGTTTGTATCATAGGAAGTTTAGTAGAAACCTTGGAAACTATATTTAGATAATATCTGATTAGAGCACATTGACCTAATATAGAATTTGAGGATTAGTATAAAAGAACTTCCTATAATTTTGGTATTGTTCAGATTTTGTGAGTTTTCACAGCAATACATCCCTGTCCGGATACGAGCATGTAGAGGAGGCTATGGAACTAATGTAACTAGGGTAAAACCATAAAACACCTCCTTGAGCTAGACTCGATCGAGAATTGGTGCATGACAACTGGCCTTGATGCACTCTTCATTACGATACTCTCGGGGGATATGCTTAGAATAATTCACATTTTATTTACAAAACAATTTGAAGTATTTTAATATAAGATGATAATAAATAACCATCATTAATCCTAAGGTGTTTTAGATTGAAAATAAGGTGTTATGATATTCTATAATGATTTTATGACTCACACTATGATTTTTTGCGTTAGTCAATGGCTAGATTCCAAGGAAGTAATAGTAACATTGAACATGATGTAAAAGGTGGTCACGATAGAGGACATGAGAAACAAAATGGAATGTTGATAGGTGTAAATGATATTGTGTTCATGACGAATCAGTTTTCAAAAAATATGATCAACTAAATATATATTAACCAACTCCCAGACTCAACAAAGAAGAGAAAGACGGTGAACGATAAGAGCTCCAGTAGTGGAGACCACGGAGAAAAGAAAGCTCAATTTCCATCATGAAGGAAATGTGGAAGGAGACACCTAGAGAATTTTCTCAATGGAATAAAGAAATTATTTATGTGTGGGAAAGAAGGACATAATGTAAATAATTGCCGAGGAAAAATGAAGAGTACTATGGAAGTAAATAAAAATGATCCCAAGAATCCATTTACAGTCATTTTCCATAAATATAGGGGACCTCGGCATTACCCGAGTGAATGCCCTATTCTATAGGATAACCCCTTGGTTAAGGAAGAACCTATGTTGAAATAAATGGATAATGAAATGTTTAAAAGTATTAGTGCTCTTTGTTTATGTAATTACATTGGAAGTCTTTTCTCATATGTGTAACCCTACAGTTTATTATGTGAAAATTCTATTTTAGGAAGAATTGTATTTTCTAACGTTGATATAGTTATAAATAACAATTTGGGTTTATATGATCCTTGAATTTGAGGAAATTCCATGTTATTAAATTTTGGGATGAAAATGCGAGGTATGAGATAAAATTTGTGGTTAAATTATGTTATAGTTATTTTGAGGAATTTATCTCATTTTGGGAATGTTATAAAATATAGTTTTTTGAAAAAGGACAACATTCATACCATGTGACAACCCGTCACATCGGACAAAGCTGTAGGAATCGAACCCACAACCATATTACAATTGGGATTTATCACCTACCACTGGACTAGGTGAAGTCCCAGGTTAGCGTGATTAATTATTTGTTAGTTAAATGATTTTACTGATCAATAATAAGTTGATTTGGGATCTTATATCTTATCAAATGAATATCTTTTGTATAGAAAAATGATTTGGGGATTAAGTGATGAATTTTATTTAGGAAGATGTTCGCTCTGTTGGGAACACTATATGTCTATGGAAAATATAATTCTTTGGGATTTCTTTTGAGGATTAATGGTGGATTTTTATCTCTGTTTTTTTTGTGGATTTATAGCAATTTGTGTTATTTATGGAAATGATTAACCTATCATAGAGAATATATGATTTGGTTAATTACTTTAAAGAATGTGAATTTAAGAGTATTCAATTTTATTTGGAAATACAATTTAACGTGGATGACTGCATAATCAAATTCTTCTATGATTTGGGTTTTAATATTATATTGGATTATACTGATGGATTTTAAGGACAATTATTTATTGAATAGTATTTATTGAACTTTTGGTATTGTTGGTTAAATTTTAGAAATTAAGATAAGTATTTATTTCTCTAAATGATTATTCTTTTTGTGGATCATCTGATCTTGTACTAACCATTTTGGTTTTGGTTAGTCTCTAAAGACAAGTTAAATATATATATTTTTAACTTTTTGGATTATATGATTCTCTAGAAGTTGATTCCATTGCTTCAAGTGTGACCAAGTCATCTTGAATACTCATCATTTGAAAAAAAAAAGATGATTTAGGGGAAGAAATTTATTAAAGGATGATTCTCTACTTAAAAAGTAAGTATATATCTTTATGTTCTTAGTCAATCTCATAAATATATTCCTCAACTTTATGAAATGGAACTTAAAACAAAAAAACATTATCCTTTTACTTTTGCTTCTAGGAAACTAATGAACATTTATTTAATCACATGTTTGTGGTATTCTTGTTGTTAGATTTCTCCTAATCATTTTTTATGTCACACTCCACCAGAATGTGACACTTATTTTGTCTTCCATATCCATGTTTTCCTACAAGGAATCCTAGTGTGGGTTATCTCAGGTGACCTTTGTACTTCTCTTTCTTTCTTTTAAAGAGATAGTTTTATTTACTCTTTTTACAATGTGGGACTTCCAATGAAGTTCCCAAGCCCAATTTTAAAATTGCGAGGATTCAATTTCCCAAAGGGGGGTATAATGTGACACCCTATCATTTCATAGTAAGTTAATACCTTTAAAGTAATTCAATAGCTTGTGCTACACACAACACTGAGTTCTAGCGCACCATGACCTTCCAAACTAGCCGTTCAAAAGCGGTTATGAATAATATTAACTGAATTTGTAATTTTATATACTTCATATAATTTTAGAATCCATATTATGTGTTTCTTAGACATAATATAAAAACATATTCATTTTTTTCAGATAAAAAAATAATTTTTAAAATATGTAATTTTACCACCTTTTAATGGAAAACTGTTATTAAAAGAAATATTTGAAACTTTAATATATTCAATTTACTGAAATTAAATTCTTCTTTAGAATCGGGATATAAAATTTTATTTTGGATAAATTTTTGGTACTTTTTTAAAAACATTTATATTTCGATGAATACTGAAAAATACTAAATTTTAATTGAAAACAAATTTTTTAATTGAAATAATTTATAGTGTTAAATAATGTAATTTAATTTTTTGGAAGAATAATTAGATTATATTTTTATCATTTAACACAATTTAGTTGATTATAAGTAATTTAACATTTAAATTGGACATAAACACATGTCAATCTTTTGATAGTTTTTACTTTTTAAAAAATCACTTTTCAGTTTTGACGACTATAATTAATTTTAAATTAATTAATGAAACATCTATGTTTTGAATTTAGTAAAATAAATTTAATTTTTTAATTCATAATATCAAAATTATCTTAGGGTAAATTTTTCGTATTTTTCTGAAAACATTCCATTTTCGATGAATACTGAAAACATTGTGTTATAGTTTAAAACAGACATTTTATTTAAATAATTATTTATTTTATTTAAATTTATTTTATCTAAAAATAGATGTATAATACCTATATATGTTCAATGTAATTCATTTATGTCATTTTATAATAAAATTATATGTATAAATGTTTATTGAACTTTTTACCGTCTTTTACCCACCTCCTAGGAGCATTTGAAAATTTACATAAAACATAATTTTAGCAATTCTGTAAGTTGAATATAAAAAATAAAAGAGACAGAGTTGATATCAGTAAGTAAAATTTTGTTCAATAAGATTAAAATAATTTTTTGTGAATTGCAACTTTTTACTTTTATTTACCACGATTAAAAGTAAATAAGGTTATTAAGGGTAAAAATGATATTATTATTACCCTAAAAAATTTCCTAATTTTATTGGATAAGTTTAATTCGACAAAAAAACCCTTAGGAATAAAATAATATCCTTTAGGTCCACTCGTATTAGATTAGGACATTTATTATTATTTTATTTAAAAAATACTTAAAATAGTTAAAATCAATTTCTAATAAATAAAACATTTTTAATATTAGGTTATACATAAGATAAAGTCTACTATAAATATTCATTAGAAAGGTAAAAAGATATCCTACATAATGGTATTTTATTTATAATTTTTAGACATTATATAATTTAATTTATTTATGACACAATGATTATGTAGTAATTACCTAATTAATGAAATATTAAACTAATTCATATAATAAATATCCAAATTAATGTAATTTGAGACTTTTTATAAATTCCACTAATTTTATATTTTAATATGACATTTTATATTTGGTTAGATAAATTTTATTAGAAGTAATAATGCTGTTATAAATTTAGAAAAAACAAAATACCAAATAGTGTCAAAATTGACAAAAAAGAGTTTTTAAAACAAATATTATATTATTAATTGATATTCTATTAATAAAAATCTAAGGTTCGGCATAAGATATTAAATAATATTATATATGTCATTAAAGAACCACTTGAGGTTCTCTGAGAAGTTTATAGTATGTTTATTAACCACATAATATAAAAATACAAAGATACATGGTAAATGTCAAACTATTTAACTAAGAGTTAAATCTAAAAGATAAAGTTAATATTGGAAACCAAACCCACATAAACCTATTGTTTGACTGGTTTTATACCCAACCCTACCTTATCCTTCAAATAATTTATTTTTGAGGTATTATAAACCGAACATTATTTTATTATAAAATAATATTTATAATGTTTCTTAAGGTGACCCTCACCCCTCTTATAAAAGGGAACTTCCCCTTCTCTCTAATTCACACATTCAAATCCATTTTCCTTATCCAAAACCCTTAAAAATACCCTCTCAACTGTACTCCATTCATCCTAGTGGAAATACTTTAGTCAGAAATCCATCCTAGAGATCCCATCTGATCAAATCAAAAGGAAGAACTCGAAAAAGAGGTAAATATTTCACCACTCTTTCATGTTCCTTTCTTCTTCCACTTCCTCTTTCTTTGTTGTTTCCATTATAAAATAATAACTCCAGGATCTTCTATATACTGTGATTTTATTATAAATATAGTACAACCATATTCATTATTCTATCCATCCTTTTAATGACATGTCACCATACGTGCGTACGTACAACTTACTGTCTCCACGCCGTGGGGTAATTGTTATTCAATACATTATTATTTGGATGTGTATTATAATGAAGTATTATTTATGTAAATAATAAATATAAAAAGATAATAATTCTTTATATATGATATAACATCCAATTATATATTATTTTAATATCAAAAGAATGATATTGTCGCTCGTGCGTACGTACAGATTACCGTCACCGTGAAGTCGATGAGATTCATTCCCCATCATATCCATTCAAGACTAATTTTCATTAGATAATTAAAAATAATTTTTATAGACTTAATATCATTCTGAATATTAATAAGATACATCCTATCCAAAACAATCATTACTTATGTAACAAAGCATATAAAGGAAAACGAATCAGTTAACACCCGAAACGACGATAATACTAAAATATTATTAACAAACAAATATTGAAAGATCATATATTATATAATATTAATGTTTATTATTCTTTTATAATTTAATAACAATTATATCACCATTATATAGGTGGTTAACCTACCCTCGTCCAAAGAAAAGTACCAGGTAAGAGGTTTCTTATCTCACTTTTAATTCCATGAGATTTCCACTGTTCGCCACTTATTTATAGAATGTGGTGTGTTGTGCACTTCCATTTGATATATATTATTATGATTATATTTATATTCATGGTATTCAATGATTCATTTGATATTTATTAACTTCAGGTCATACGAATCGATTAATTACAATGTGCTAAGGATTTTTCTTCTCACTTCTTATTTTCATGAGATTCATGCTATATTGGCCACTATTTCCTTTTGTGTGGTGTAGGTAGTACCCATGATTGTTTTCTTTGTGTAATATAATTTAATTTTTGGGTATTTACATATTAATTATATTATTATTCTTTCATAGGTTGTATGTTTCATAAGTTACCCAATCGGTAAGGGAATATCAAATTTCAATTTCTACTCATTGGGCTTTACGAATACATCATTGATTATTTTACTCCATGATTATTTGTGGAATAAATATTTATTATTTATGTAGTAATTTCCACTCACATTTCTGTGAATATACTTTTGACACAGATAATCACTCCATTGATAAAATCTCAAGTCATCGATATGAACCTGATAAGAGTAATTTCAACTCTATCTACATTCATTGAGTTAAACATCCAATTCATTGGTGTTGTTTTTACAAGAATATGTGTGAATGTTCCCTGATTGATTTACACTGAATCTCTAATAATATTGAGTGTATTTATATTTTTCATTCATAATTATGTCACTTATTTATCCTTAACCTAAGGATACCGTCTTTATAAGGGATTTCATCTCAACTTACATTCCATTGAGTCTTCTTTGTTGATATGCACCAATTGACTTTTATTTGGTGTATATACTGTACTTATACATTTTACATCATGAATCCCTTTATTCTCATGATATTATAAAGTTTTGATTAACTTAATTATTTTTATTCAAGTTTCTCTCATTTGGTTAGGAACTCTAACCAAAACATCAATTTAAATGTTTTAAATATTTATTCTTCTCAATCTTTCTCATTTATGTCCATTTTTTAAAAATTCTTTTAATGATTTATTTATATGGACATTAATGTTATCAAATTAAAATTTATTTTAAACGTTTTAAAGTGGTATGGGACACTTTGATTCAAAAATCTATTTTAAACGACTTCTTTATAAATAGTGATACTTTTAAATGATTTTAAGAAAAAAGGGGATATTTCTCTCAAATAGTTTTGATGATTATTTTCATCAATGTCAGTATCCTTCATTATTCTTGATTGTGGATAATATTTTAAAATACAATCTTCCATATTGTATTGAATGAGTTATTATTTATTGTTTATGGATAATGTATTGACATTTCATATACTAGTTTTAATACGAATGTTCATGTTATGTTTTAAACATTTCATATGAGGAATGCATTGGACATAGTAAGTGACGGGTGGATCTTGTTATAGCTCCTCGATTCATCGGTAGGTCTCATGAGACAAACTAGTGTCTTGTCATAAGGCCTTGACAAAATCTTATTTGTAGTCTTGGCACAAGGCCTTGACTATGTGGTTATTAAAGTCTGGAATTATGCATTCCATCATTATGAAAGTGGCTATTGATATTGAATGTGATTATTCGACTAGTAGAATAACCTTGTGATAAGTAAATGGAATTATTTGATTTTATATTTTCCATATTATGCATAAGTTCAAGTTTAAAAGGATTTAGTTTTAGTCTTATACATTGCCTTAAATTTTTATGCTTATTTATGAATGTTTTCCCTATATTGTTATCTTTTCTGAGCATCTGTGCTGACCCCTTTCTGTGTTTTTGTATTTCCAGGATGCGAAGAAGTATATTATGAATGACCTATAGGGATAGTCTATGATATCTCATTGTTGTCTATGGAAATAATTTTTTTGTAGTTTTAAATTTTATGATGTAATGTAAACATTATGAATGTATCTATTACTACCAAGGATACGAAACAAATTGGCCTTTCGAAACATTATTTTTTGTGGTCATGCCAATGATACGTAATAATGCACCGACTCTGGGCTTCTAGGGTCGGGGAATTACAATGTTAGGGAATGGTAATCCTTAATTAATTCTTGACATTGAGATAATGATGTTTGGAAAAAGATATCCCATAAATGAATAAGTAAATTAGATGATACAGACTACCCTGGAACTGAATACTGAAAAAGTGTTTTGTTTTATCATGGATAAAGTTTACAAATTCTTTTATTTAAAGAATATATCTATTAGTCATTTGAAATAAGTAATAATTCATGTTTTTCAAATGTATTTATGGTAATTCATGCTATTAACATGTTCTAGGAGAATACATGATAAGGGTATTCATATGTTTGGAACGTGACAACAAAGAACTACTTTGTGTTATATGGGGGATCAATGTTTATATTATTTTGTTTCATTATATCTAATGTTTTTTTGGAGGATTTATAAGGATAAAAATTTATTGAAATTATATGTTAAACTTAGATTGTAGTATTAATTTATTAAGGTTGTATTGATAAACCTAGTTAAAATTCTATATAGTGAATATCCTTATTTTAAGGATGCCGATATAATTTATTTTGGAAATAATATTTATATGGTTTTACTAAATCACATCATGTGTATCGGTTGACAACAAATCTAGTTCATCAAGGTTGTGGGTCTTGAACTCATGACTGAAGGATGATATTTGTCCCATGCCTACCACATGCCTACATGATGTCTTGGTAAATGTAGTATTATTTTGGTTGAATAAAAATTATGGATGGATATATAGTGTTCCTTTTTATGTTTTTATATTAAGGAATATTGATTTTTATGAGACAAATAGTGATAATTTTCATTCTTCCACGGGCTATACGATATGCTAAATGTATATATTAATTCTTTGAGAATAAAAGTTACTTTTTGGAAATCAATTCCATGATGAAATGAAAGATTTAAAAATAGTTATAAGCACAAAAAAATGTATGAAATTTGGTTTATATACACATATCAAGTAAGTATATTCCCTTATATTTTGTTCAATAGAAGAATTAATCAATGATAGGATAATGATCAATAAAATGTGTTGTCCTAATACCTTTTTTTGTTCTGATGGCCTTCTAAACCATTAGATATTGATGAATCTGAGGCCCTAAAAATTAAATTAATCATTAAAGTTTTTGTTATTAATTACCTAAATAAGTCCCTATGCATGTTTACCCTTTTCCTCTATGACCAATCTTGACTCCCATCCTTTTTTTATCTTTTGTGGAAACCTTGTAATATGTTACTTTAGGTAACCATTATGGTTCCAAAATACCATTTTAAGGGTAGATTTAGAATTCATTTTTACGATGTGGGTTTCTATGAATGTGACATTCAATAAATAAAACGTTAATAACCAAGATGAATTTTGATGGTGAAATTCAATTTAAGTGGTTTAGAATATAACACCCCAAGAGTTTGTGAATTATTTTTGTTTGAATTAATTTAATCTTGTAGATATTTTTCATTCCATGAAACACTGAAAATAGTTTATTTTATGATAAACTAATTCATTTGGATTAATTGAACCATCCAGAGACTAACATTTTAGCTTGATCTATACATAACACTAAGGAAATCATGTGTTACACACAACAATGAATTTCCTCAACGGCTTTCTTAACATGAATAACCGAGCATTACTGGGCAATAATATATTATTAAATTATGGTTAATAAATATAACCTATAAGTTAAATTAAATATTAGGAATAGTATTAACTAAATTATTCAAAATAAATCGTTTACAAAAATATAAGATCAATTCATAGGATACTAGTTAATTAGAGATGAAAATAAAAGAAACAATTGAATATAATGGATATATTTTCATTTTTATGATGCCGAAGGTTTTTTTCTTAATAAATAAAATTAACTAAAATTTGAATGTTTTATTATATTAATATATATGTTTTATATTAAATCAAATGTTTTCGATATTCATCTAATAGATTTTATGGACACAGGATTAGAATACACCCAATTTTATGTTTAAAAACCTGTTTTTTTATAAAGGCATTTTCCCATCATTTTGTGGAGAAAACAATTAAAAGTCATGTTTCGGAACTTTTATATATTTAATAATTTAAAATAAAAATAATAATTGGAATAAAAACACAAAAATTATTTTAGGATAATTTTTCAGTATTTTTCTGTATGGTTTCATTTTTTATGAATAGTTAAAAATAATGGATTTTAATTCAAGACTGATTTTTCATATAAGTTTTTTATAGGGTTGTATTTTATAATAAATTGGTTTAAAAGTTCAATTAGAAAATATTTTCATCAATAAATCCAATTTCTATTTTTCTAATCAATTTCATTTTGAAAGTGACAATAAAAAATATATAAAACATTTGAAAGTTTTTACTTTAAAAACCCATATAGTTGACCAGACTATTTGATTAAATTCAAATTAATTTCATCCACTTATTTGTTGATAAATTGGAAAAATGGAATGCATATTTTAAATGAAAATAATTTATAATGTCTAATATGGTAAAATTAGTATTTAACTACAAATATTAGTTAGTTATTTAAAATTAATTACAATGATTATGGTAAAATTAAGATTAATAAAGAACTAAACCACAATATTTTGGCCGATGAATGACCAATACACTTGTGAAAAATCCATTAGATTGCCATATTTATACCATATACACACTTGGATATAATATATTACCTTATTTATACAATTTTAATAAAAAAACTATGGGGTTTCTCTATTTTAAAACATTACAAGAGTTCCACTCCTCTATTATAAAAGGTGTCCCCTCCTCTCACTTCCTCAAACCTCTCAAGCCACATTGGCTTGACAAAACTCTACCCAAATAGATCAAAAAATTTCCTACATTCTTCCTTGAATAATTGTTTGGGAAAAAATACATCTATGAAATCCATTTTGTGTAATCCAAATGTAGTTAACTGATTAAGAGGTTGTTTGATTGATTACAACGAGAGTAAAGACACAAGGTAAGAGGATTTTATCTCAATTTTTATTTCTATGAGATACACGATATGTTATCTACCCTCTCTTTTTGTGTGGGTTATTTACTTCCCATAATTTTATTCAATTATTTTTATGATTAATTTTATGGGTATTTACATATCCACTTTAGGATCCTTCTTTCATGGGGTTTATGTTTTAAAAGTTACCAAAACAGTAAAAATGTTTTTCTCAATATTCCTTATTTAAGACCCAGGTTTTGTTATCAAACTAAAATATTTTTCAAGAATTATATAATTGCATTTTACTTGTTCTATTATTGATATACTAAATTTAATGATATTTTCAGCTTTATGTAATTTCCATATCTTACATGAACATTATTATCCCACGTAACCGAGTGGTAAGAGTTTACTAAAACAATCTTCACAAATTTTGAGATTATTAATTATTATGCATCATTTATAAAATATTATGATCCATATCTCATTAATATTAATTAGTTCCCTTATCCCCTATTTTTTCAAGATATCCTATTGTATTAGTACCATTTTTTCACTCTTTAGTGCTTAATGGACGATTTTTATGAAAAATATGACTATCTCTCCCTTCGGTAAGAAATATATCGTATTGGAAATCAATGTATTCAAAAATGTTTAACAAAAGGTTTTTACAAATGACCCTTATAGCCCATTTTCCTAGAAAAAGGATTTTAGTAACATTTTAGAGTTTTCAATACTTCCTTTATTAGTTTTCCAATCTATATTCAAATAAAAAGGTTTTCAAAAAGTTTTATGTTTAAAATATAATTTTTCATGAAGAAGGTATATTTTCCTCAAGAATCCTTATTTAAAACACCCTTAAAATTATTTCCCATCTATGATGAAATCCATTGATGTAGCTCAGTAATTTATTGAAAATGATCCTAAGTTTCCATTCATATTATTTCATGTATAATTTATTTTTTGATGGGTGATTCATATGAAACATGTTTCTATTACATGGGTTATATGCTATTGAATCCCACTTTTTTTAATTGGTTATTATTTAATGAAATGATTAGGAAACCTATCTATTTCCATCAGTTATACTATGATGAAATGTTAATGATACCCATTTTGTTTCAGGGATTATTATTATTTTCAATTAATCCCCTCTATTTTTATGGGTCATGATATGATTCAAGTCTTATTATCCTATGAAACGTGTATGTATAATTTTGTCATTTGATGGGTGGTACCAATATCTCCCTCTAATTCATTGGGTAATAATGAATTAATCATGAGTATAAATGTTATGCATGAACCTGATTACACATTCACAATGTTATTCATGGACCTTGTTTCATGTCTAGAAGTTTATGCATGAAACTAATTACATGTTCACAATGATATGTGTGAACCTGATTACCTATTCATAATGTTTTTCATAGACCTAGTTTCTTGTCCATAAGGTTATGCATGAACCTGATTACACATTCATAATGTTATTCATGTACTTGGATTCTTGTCTATAAGGTAATTCATGAACCAAATTACACATTCATAATGTTATTCATGGATCTAGTTGCATGTCCAAAAGTTGATATTGGGGCCTGATTTCAAGTCTTTAACTTAATTATTAAACCTATTTCTACATATACATGTTCATAACTATATAAACTAAGGTAAATTCCATACAATCCCTTTCTTATTCCTATGTTATGCTTTCATAAGTTATGCACTTAATTATATTATGATATATGTCTTATAAACTGCCAAAAATTATTATGATATCCAATATCAAAGGTAAGATATTCAAATGATATAATCAAGTCTCAAACCATTTTTGGTCATGTTATACTTAAACTTTTCCTTTATTTAACCATAACGACCATCTGAGATCACCCTTTTCTTAGGTTTCATTTCCCAAGGTTATGAAGAATAGATTTAGGTAAAGGTACTAAATGTGGAGATCTTTATGGGAGATGTTTAAGATCTTTCACCATGATTGAGGATTTGTTTCCATGCTTCCATAGATGATAAACTATTACGGTCCCTGAGAATGTATTTTTTGTAATGTAATTAATATTTATCTAAAATTATTTAATATCCATGTATGTTCATCCTGGTTCACTATATAATCAAAGATCTATATTGTTCGATGAAGATAATAATAGATCCAGGATTGATATTGTATGTTTGGTGGGACAATACACTAGGAAAAAAATTAAATGTTTATCTCTTATAGGATTCCAATATTTAACATAAATATATGGTAAACATAATTTCATTTTAATATTGTCCTACTAAAGAACTAAGAATAAGTATGAAAGATCACATTTCAAAAGATATATATTATAAATCAAAAGATGGATCATGTCCCTTAATGAAGGAAGTAATATACGATCTTCCTAGAGATTTAGTTTCTTTTATTTTTTTTACTTTTAAATATATTCAAGAGGAGGTCACTAACATTAATAAATAATCAGATATGAAGGAAAAGTATTTGAAAATAATAAAAATTAGTGTATAAAAATGTAACAAAAAATATATAGTCCATAATCAGGTTGAATATGAATATTTGGGAAAAATAATCCAAATATGAAAAATAGTTTCTTAGAATCATTAAATAGATATATAAAACCATAGAATGGCTCGAAGTTAATTTCCAAGCATTGGGAGAAAACAAAAAGGCTATCATGGATGTTAATAATTATAAATTAGAGATAAAATCCTAGAGAATTGAAAAGGAATAAAATTCATTATAAAAATGGACAAAATGTATGATGAATTTGAGGATAACATATATATATAATTATGGATTGGGAAGTTGTAATGAATTAAAAAGATAATGAGAAAAATGTCAAGAATATGAAATGTATAGGGCTGGAAGTCAAACATGAAAAATTGAAAAAAAATTAGTTAAATCCTCACACTCAACAACGAAGAAAGATACATCCATGGAAACTCCAAAAGAGTATATTTATGTTGTTAGGTCAATATTCTATATCCATTAGAGAATAGGATCATTTAATGACAAATATATTATAGGCTTAAAACAAAAGGGGCCATTAAATCATGACAATATAATTTGAGCCCATATAGTTTTTCTAAATAGTGATGGTTTTAAATCAATTTCTAGAAAAATATTTTAATCACACCACTAAATACGTGGTAGATGAGATAATGTATTAGAGAATTAGTTATCCAGGTAATCTATGTAGGAGGTATAACCGAAACTAAAATACAAATGATCTAAAACATGGTAACCTTCTATTAAGAGGAATATAATATGGTTTCTTTGCTACTTCTGGTGATGTGAATTATTTAAAAAAAGTAACATTACTATTGGAAAAATATTTAAAATTCATTATATCAATGAAATCCTAAATTAATGTAGAGGAAAAAAATTGATGAAATGTACATAAAATAAGGGTTAAAATCTATTGACCATAAATGGGTTTATAAACATTTAGAAGTTATATTGAAAATTTAATCACGTGATCATTATTTTGAATCAGGATTTAAAAAATTGATGAATTTGGAACCAAGAGAAATTGAGAAGATAAATTCATAATACTGTATGAAGAATCAATAATATAATACAGCTGAGAAAATCTTGAGTTATAATCAAATGGAAAATATTTATCAATGAAAACCAAATACGACCAGGAATGATACTTAACTAATAAGAAGAATATAATTTTATTATATTGAAAGAGGTTATATCAATACAATAATAAGGAATCTATTATTTTTTGAACTGATAATGTGATTTTTTTACAAAAAATGTACACTATTAAATTATACATATATTATGATTCGGTTTTAACATCAATTTTTATATAAATTGCATTAAAAAAGATTCAGTTTCATTTTATTCAATAACCCACATGCAAACACATCATATATAGGTTTCATAATATGAATTGAAATTACTGATTTTGAAATCTTAACCTTGTAGAGTTTAAGCATTGCTTATATATATAACTGATGTTGAAACCCTTCACTTGATGGGTTTTTTATAACAATTATAAAAAAAACTGAATTTAAACGACACATTTTTTTACCAAGAATAAATATTTCCAACTCCCACCCACAAAAATTAACCTTCCCATCTAGAATTAATTTTACACCATATGTTCATTTCAATTTCTTTTGGTCATGACCCCCATATTTCCTTTAAAACATAGATTTTAATTTTATCAGAACAACTTTTTTGGTTTCCATCAAAAAAATTATTCTCACCCACTATAATTTGAACTATAAAGTCTATCTGATTTATCTACCTTGTTTTAGATCTTATGTTGTTGCACATTTATATATTAAAATTCATGGGTGAAAATACATAAAGGGTATTTTTCAAGATTGAAAACAACAAGGTAGAGAGAGTGGCATTAATGAATAAAAATGTGGTTTTCATCAATAATCTTGTACATTTTCGTGATTTTTAGATTGATCTATTTTTCTATATTTTGACTTTTCTTCATTAATTTTTATAATATATTTTATTTTTATGATAATTTTGTGAATTATTATTTTTTATTTCTATATTATTTCCATCTAATTCATATAATTTCAAAATAAAATCTATATTCCTAGTGATATATTTTAATGATGAAATTCTTTCTTTGATTATTTGAAACAAACATCTATATTTAAGGGTTCTTTATAAAATACATTTTAAAAAATATATACTTTTGAATCCAGTTTTCTAAAAACCCATCATTGATGAACTTTTTACACAATGTATTTTATATATAATTTGAAATGAAACTTTTATCATATGTATTTTAAAAACCCAATTTCAAATTTTATATAAAATTATATTTTTACGATCTTATAATAATATATGATATTTAAATAATAGTTTTAAAAATAATGTTACAAATTTATTTATAAAATAAGTTAAAAATATGTCATCTCAAAGACCAATGTTTAAATATGAAAAAAACAACGTTTATGTACATTTCTTTACTAGAATAAAAAAATTTAAAAAATTAATAAATTGCCAAATATTGTTTAAATAATTTCTAAGATAATATAAGTATGTTCTATACAAGTAGTGTGTGTCCCTATGGAATTCAAGACCATTTTTTTAGACCAATTTGAAATTTAAATGAAAATAAATGGAACATAAGGGAATGCAAGTATTAATATAAAATAATATATTCTTCATAAAGAACTCAAATTTCATTATACATTTTTCAAAAGGGAAAACCTATTAATTAACAAGGTATTTTATGGGTGGCTCAAGAAAGATAAAAATAACTCAAAAAAAAATAAAAAAAATATTCTCTCGCAAATAGAGATGATAAATATGATATAATATCCACAATGAAATATATATGCTATATTGGTAAATGTAAATAATAAGTTCTAAAAAATGAAAAAATTAGTAGAGTCAAAATAAACATCTGTACCCTATAATTTTACATAGAAAACTATAGGAGAGAGCATGAGGAGTTGTCCATAATATAAATCTAAAAATAAGGTACTATCATGAATCACAAGAACATATCAAATAAATATCTATAACTAATTAGTTATCATGTTCCAACATATTATTATTATTTTTTCTTTACATGTAGAATATTTAACGTAATTCTTGTTTTTAATGAGAGGAAGATTGGCGTGGTGTGAAATCCTTATAGTAAATTCCTAGTTTCCATCCTTTAAGTGGTCATAATTTTTTTTATCTTGATATCATTTTTAAAGAGGCCAAATATTTTAAAGTTATTATGGAGTGAATCCCTTGTTGGGGAAATGTTTTGAAATATTTCATTAAAATTTAGCTTCAATAAATATGGATTTCTTGAAATAAAATTGTGCAGTTTAATTGAAAAGCAATGATTTCATCTTGTTTTATCCTTATTTTTAGTGAATCAATTATAATGTAAGGGGGGATAAATTTATTTGATAAAATACAATAAAATAGATAAATTAATTTTATGATTCCTAGAACTAGTTTTTTTCAATGATTTTAATCTATTTTAACGACAAGAACATGATTTTCGATTAAAACACTCATGAGGATATTTTCAAAAACAATTAATAAGTCTAAAATTCAATTTGAATAGCCTTTAAAATATAATTCTAATATTTTTCCCTATTCTTTTTTCTTTATGAAAATTTTAATGGCTAATATTAGTCCCTCCTATAAGGACTCACACATTAATCAACCAAATATTACGAGTTTAATAGAAGGTACTGAGTTATATTATATTTGTATAATCATTTTTAGAGTTTTAGTGACATAATAGACACTATTGTATATTAAATCCTTAAAATAAATGTTGGACACATTCATTAAATTTATATTTTTTCACAAAAATTGGGTTCTTAATTTTATAGCTCCATTTAATTAGTGACTCGCTATCAATATTCAATGAAAGTATCATTTATTCAGATCTAGAAATAATAATTATTCATAATCTCCCATAGTCCTTTTATGAAACATTTAAAAACATGGTATGAGAATAAAAAAATTTTATAGGATGTAAAAATAATGAAAAATTACTATTCCATTGAAATAACATGAAACTAATAAAAATCAATACCTTTTCACAATAAAACATTAAGTACATAAATATAACAACCCCACAAGAGAAAATAATTTTTTTTCTCAAAAAACCATTGAAACACATTAGAATCATAGAAAATCAATATTGGAACACGAGGTATATTATAATTCATGAAATCATTCCATGAAAAACTAACCATTCACCTTAAAATATTTTTAAACATTTCTTCCACTATGAAATAAATTTATTTCCATAAAAACCTTTCAAAATCATAAAGTATGTATCTTGGAGCATCATATTCATAATGTATATTCACTCAAATATAATCCCTATAATAAATAAAAAAATAATAGTTAATTCCATTAGAGTAACCTACCTTGTAATCTAGATCATTTATACATTCAAATATTTATCATTTCCCAATTAATTAGAGAGACATATCAGGCTCACACATTTTCATGAGATATAGCATATGAACTTTTCACCATAAAATATTTTTATGTACCATTTCATGAAGTGAAAAATTATAATATTTTAATTTTCCATCATTAAAAACTTGAAAATAATATAAACTAGGAAGAAAACCACATTCATTTTTGTATAAAAATAGGGAGAAATGTCACTTTATTTTGAAAAATCATTAAAAAAATGTTCCACCAAAAATTGGAATTAAATTTACGTTCTAAAAAAATTAATAATTGAATAATAGATTTTGTAAAAAAATAAAATACATGAATGAGGAAATTTTTTCTCATGTCATATACAGTAAAACACATCATTTTATATGTGAGGGAAAACAACAAAACGAATCATAGGATACATGATAAAAATGAATTTTCACACCAATGTAAAGGAAGTAAAAAATTATTTAAAAATAGAAATTATGAACCTTTTATGTATAAATATGAAAAATATATAAATAAATAATAGAATAGAAACATGGAGGATAATGACTCAAAAGGAATAATTTAAAACCTTGATATAAAGAAAAAACTATTATATTAAGTTCCATATAGCTTCGTATGATCTCTAAATCCTAAATGATAACCTTATATTAGTTTTCTAATTTCCTAAAAACCTATTTTATTTTCATTACATTTTCATTATTCAATATATTTGATTTATTACCATTTTTTATTTAGTTACTAAAATTATTAATTTCACCTTGGATGTTTAGGGGTAATTTAATTTAAAACCAGAATAAAGCATCAATTTGTTTTCCACTTTCAAAGGTTATATGGTTCCATTACCTTTAAAAGCATAAAAATATTATAATTTTCATATTTATAAATTGAATAATTTTTTTAACCAACAATTATCTGAATTTAGGAAAACCCAATCATGGTATTTTAAGGATATGTTAATAAGTAGGTATTCATGAATTGAATTTTAATTTCACCAATGGGTTGAAAATTGATAAAGAAGATAATATTTTTATTTTCCAAATTTATTAAAAATCTTTAAATATAAAAATTATTAATTAGATAAATCCTTAATAATATCCCTATAAGGTGGAAATGAAAAACCAACCACATCACTTTATGAAGGTGGAATTCCAAATGCATGCATGGGTGATTTTTTTAATTTCCATTAGATTGAAGGGTAAGTATTTAAGAAAAATATTATAATTATTAAATAATAATTATTTAATTACTGGCATATATATTCATTTTCTCCAACATTTTAACCAACTTTATGATATAGTGAATACAAAAAAACATGATTCTTTGTAGAGGTAGCAGTCCACATGTAGGGATATGTTATTTCTTCATCTCCAATATAATTTTAAAATATTATTTAAATGACATAGAAGAAGAAATAAGTATGAAACACTTGGTTAATAATTATTCCATTAATTTATAAAACCTCCCTTCGTATAATCCTTAAGCATTCTTTGGTTGGTTTTTTGGTTGGAAAATACCTCTAGTATATGGGAAGGAATGTTGGGAAGATATTTGGGTAGATAATGGATGAGATAAATGGATAGATATGTGTGAGTAAGAGAGGATATGAGATGCACTATTATAAATGATTTGGGTGGAAATTTTTTAAATAGTTAAAATATTAATATATAATATGTGTCTAAATCATATAAAATGGATCCAAAGATTCATATATTCTATGTAAAAGAGTCAAATAGAGAAATATAATCACCCAGTAAAATTTATAGATGTTTATGTTTCATTTTATACAACATATTTTTGTTTAACAACTTGTTAACCAAATTTAATCTGTACCATTGTAATAAGGTTATAAATATTTAAGGGTAATGAATTTTGTTATTAAAATACTAAGAATCACTTGAATATAACATTAATGATACCAACATAAACATCCCTTACAATTGAATTATGAAAGTATTTTTGTGAATTTCTAATTATTTAAATTTTATTGTCAAAAATTCAATACCATTGAATATCATTTTCATGACTACTCGCAAATGTTTCCTTTTAGGGTGTCAAAATAAAAATTTATTTCGAATAAAAAAACATAAATCACCAATTTTACTTCATAAGTACATAAAACAATTCTGTAATACCATCAGTAATATTTATATTATAACTTTATTTATTTTTAAAACCATATATTTATTTTTCACTTTTCATTCACAAGTGTTCTATCGATGTTTCATAAGAACTATTAATAAATATAATATATTTAAAAATTAAAATAATTTTTATTCAAGTGAAATTAAATTATTATAAATCATCATTAATATATTCTTTCATTAACAGTGTTTATCTAATCTTCTCTATATCATGAAAAAAAATATTATGATATAAAATGTCGGAAAATATAAATCTATTAAATATAAAACTAAATTCTATTCAATGCCAACCAATATTTCATATTAAACCAACCAAAAAAGTTCAATAAGAATAAATTATTGATAAAACTATCATGAAAACAAATAATTTATGAGTATTTATGTTTTTTTCTTTTCCACTTAATTTCAATTTATATCATAATTTACCTTTACCACAATAACTCAATTTTTAACTCAGTAAATTAATTTTGCGAAAAAATTGAACATATTACTGAATTGGGAATAGTTGATTCTAAATTTGTATTCCATGTAACATGATTCAATTTTTATAATTTCATTTAATCATTTTTAATATATGAATGAAAAATGAAAGGAAAATTAGTTTTTAGATAATTGTGTTTTCTTGTAAAAAAATGCACTTGTACCAAAATCAGGTATAATTATAATTTATAGGGAAATAATTATATTATGTTTAATAAAATGAATTTTATTTTACATTAAAACCAAATAAAACACTTAATAAGATGTTTATGTTTTAACTTAATGAAATGAAATGATTGTTCTGTGAAAATCTACATTTTCACTATTCACTCAAATATCAACATTTTCATAAAAAAATCCAAATTCTAATATCAAATTGTGAATTAATAATTTATTTTCATATTGTTTAATTATGTTTACAAAATATTATTATTTTTTAATATTTTTTAATAAAATTAAATAAAAATTATTTCAAATAAAATATATTTTTGATATATGATATGACATTATTCTCATTCTTCCCCTAATAAAAATAATAAAATGAATGTACATTTTTTAAATTAGATATATATTCTACTTTTTTTAATTGAATATTTTATCAATATTGATTAATATAACATATTAAGATAATAATATATGAGGAACATAAAATAATTTTTATGAAAAACATATCTTTCACCTTCAAATTACATTATCTTCATTTATAATATATTGATAATAAATGTGTGAATTACTGTTCATTATTTTAAGGATAAAAATTATACAATTATTTAAAAAAAGTTCTATTCTCATTCATAACCACTAAACTGATAGCTTGGTCATAAAAATCATATTTAAATAATAAAAGTTTACTAATATATCACAATTCATTTTAAGATCAGTATTTTATTGCTTACACACAATCAAACATAGTTCTCCTTAAAAAATATAACTAAAATATTGAGATTTTACATTCTAACAACTTAAATAAATTGTTCCACCTAAAATTTTTTAATCTATCAAAATAAATTTATCATTACATAGTAGTAAAATGAGATTAATATTTATCAAGAATATTAATTTCCTATTCAATACCATGAAATTTAATATTTCGTGAATTTATATACCACTATAAGACTGATACTTTAACATGATTTTATGAAAGAATGCCCTGATATTTGATTTCTACTTTTCTCATAAGATTGGATAGATGTATGAAATTATTTTTTCATCGAGATAAATATTTTAAAGAAATGCACACAGTTGATTTAAAACCACTTTAAATATATAATTCAAACCTTATTTTAGTGATAAAAGAAGCTTCATATTCTATTGAATCTATTACTATTTTAAAGGAAAAATCAAGAATAATTTTTCAAACCCGTAGCACAAAAATAATATTCGATCATTTTATGATACCCATAAATGGATGAAATGTTATTTCTTTTATTTATATCAATTAATCTAAACCAAAAAATGTTTAGAACATGTCCATATAATATATAATATGAATAAACTATCATATGTAGAAATATTTAATTAAAATTAAAATCCTTAATATTAGCACCCAAATCATAACATAAATAATTTCATAAATAATTAACCTTAATGCCCATGAAAACATTCTTGAAAATGTTGAAACCCTAATAAAAAAATAGCTATTCATGTATTATTCCAAGATCAATTTAAAATATATTTCCTAAAAACATTAATCATTCATAAATTCATATACACAAAATGTATATTCACTCACTATACAATCTCCTAAAATATGATATATTTTTTTACAAAGAACCAGAATCCCTATAAGTCCATAATAAAACTCATATTTGCTTATAAAAGATAAATAAACCACGGTTACTCCAATAAAATATCATATTACTCAAAGATAATCAATTTACATTAATCATTTAATGTTACCAATATAGTGAAATTAATTATAAAATAACTTTAATCAAATAGTTACGAAATTACTTTTCAATCTAATGGATGTCTATATGAAAAAACATATGTTCGAAAAATGTAATAAATATTTTCTCCCAATTCACCATAATTACATCAATATAAAATATCATATTCACCCTAAAGGTTATCAATACCCTTCAAATGTTTTCCATAAGAATATAAATTCATTCTTGTTTAAAAAAAATCACTTTAATAAAGGGAAAAATTATGTGTCGTATATAGTCATTTATTAAAACCTAATTAATTGTTATTTATGCCATTAAAACAATTTCATAATTATACTTAATTATCCCATAATGGTATCTAAAACTATTAAATTATCAATACATGATAACTTCATACCCATTAAAATTAAATAAACCCTTTTTCTATGAAAAAATGGAACATTTACCTTAATAAACCCATAATTATGAGTTTATTAAAAAGGGTCGAATATTCTTAAATTTCAAAAAAAAAATCATGCTTATAGGTTTTTATAATTATGAAAACTTATTAAAAATCAAACCCTTGTAATAAAAGGTTGAAATTTCCAATTAATGTAAATTTTTTCATAAATAACTGGTTCTTAAGTTCGAAATTTTGTTTCATTCATAACACACATTCTTTGTTCAAGGAAAAATTATTTTATTTAGACCTAGATATTATAATGGTTATTATTCATTATTATTCATTAAAAAAATTTAATATATGAGATGATTATAAAAATATATTTACGTTAGTTAAATATAATGGAATCATATTAGTTCCTCGAAAAATAATGAATCCAATCAAAATAATTAAACTATTCTGAAGAAATAATTGAGAAAATAAATTTAGCTTATATATATAATAAAACAAAATTTTATCAAATTAAAAATTTTAACTCCATTTACATCACTTAAAACCATTTATAATAGATATTTTATTGGATAAATAGTGAAAATTTCCAAGAAAAATTAATTATTCATATCTAAATGTTTATAAGAATTTATTTTCTCACAAAATAAATATATTTAAATAAAATAATTCATGTATGAAATTTTTATCCTAATAATTTTTTTCATTAACCATTTTACTCATGTGTATCCATTTTAAGAAATAACTAAATCTGGATTAATTATATAAGAGTAAAATACATTGTTATCTCCCAAATGTTTTCTATCGAAAACTAGTAATTACTCAATTAAGTTGATGGATATATCGATTACATCAGTAGTCAAAAAATATATCTGGATAACCTCATAATTAAATTTAAATTTAATAATAATATGATTTATAAGTAATACTATTTAGGTAAATTTTAAAATAACAAAAACATGGAGGAGAAATATTCGGAAGGAATATTTTGTAAAATGGTTTAAATGAAAAAAACCTTACATTATGTCCCTTTTATATTTGTATATTCCCTAAATATTGAATAATAATATTTTATTGTTTTTCAATTTTCTATTAACATTTTAACTTTCATTCCATTACTATAATTACCTTTATTTTAATTACTAAAATGTTTTATTTAGTAACTAAATGGGTTTACTTCGTATTAGACATTATTGGGTCGTTTGATTTATAACATTGAAACAAAACTGTATCATTGGCCAGGATAAATAGGTTTATGGTTCCATTACATAAAAATCATAAACAAATATAATTATCACATTTATATATTATTTAAAACTTTATATGGAACTATTTATATAGTTCATGAAAAATATTGTATGTTGTTTCATGGTGATGGTAGTCTGTACGTACCCATGAATGAAATTTTAATTTATCTTCTAGGAGGAAGATAAACAAATTAGATAATATTTTGTCATTTTATAACAATTAATATGTTATAAATTTGATATATATTCATTTTATTCGTCCTTTTGACCAATCATGTACAACATAAATTAAAAATGATTCTCATTATATTATGGATGTGGTAGTCCACATGTACACACATACTACATCATCATTTTCCAATGGATTGTTAGGTATGTAGGAATATAGTATTTTATTAGTAAACAACCATAATTCTTTTATAAATATCATATATATTAATTTTATCCATCATTTTATGCATCCATATAAACTGGGGGTAAAAAATGAAACATATCACATCATGAAGGTGGTAGTCCACATGTACGTATGAGCGATGTCTTCATTTCCCATAGGATGGAAAAGGATATGAAAATTTGTTTTACCATAATTTTAATAAAATTAATTTTTATCTATTATTATGATACAAATATTTCATCATTGTTTAAAAAAGTGAAATAGGTAGAATAATTATTAAACATGAAACATATGGTTAAGAATTATACCACTTATTTAAAAAACCTCCCTTGTCTTACACCTTAAGAATTATTTGGATGGTATTTTGATGACACCAAAACCTATAGATAATGGGTAGGAATTTTGGTTAGGTATTATGGTAGATATTGGTTTTTGTAAATGGATCTAGACATGTGATGAGGAGATGAGTGGAGAGGCACTTTTGTAAGTGATATGGGTGGAAATCTTGTAAATATAAGAAATATTAAAATATAATATGTGCCTAAATAATTTAAAATATATAAAAAGTCACATATATTAGAATTTATTAAAAATAATTTTGAAATATAATCAAATTATCAAATTTATACTGGCTTATGTTCCATTTCAAACGATATCTTTTTGTTTATTACCCATAATAAACCAATTTATCCATAATCATTGTAACAAATTGTCAATATTTAAGGGTCATGAAAGTGATTTTGAAAATAAAAAATTTAAAATAAATGTTAAATTATTTATATCATATATTATTTATCATTAAATTTTGTTAATATATGAATTTTATGAATTTAATTGATTTTAAAAAAATTAACATTAAATAACATTTAATGTCATTTTCGGGACAATTCAAATAATTTGTTTTGAAAGGCATAAAAATAGAATATTAATTCTAACTAAACATCTTAAATCACCACATATACTTCATAATTATGTATAAATTTATGTTAATAATATAAATAATCTAAATATTCTCTCTTTTATAATATCTAAGACCATTTATTTGATTTATAATGTGCTTCAAGAAGAATTGTATCAAAAATGCATGTGAATTTTTAATACTTATACTATATTAAATGTAACACACAAAACCCATAATCCAAAATATAAATAATTTTTCAGTTACATTAGAATGAATTACATGGAATCAAATAGGAAATGACCGATCAGTTTAGTAGTATTGGGGAGCCAGATTACATACATGATACCCACAATACCTTGGGAAATTGGAAATGGAAACATGATACATAAAAAAAATATCATCAATAAAATTCATTCAAATGATTATTCTCCATTACATGTTGAATAGAAAATTTACAAGGGTGATCTCAAATGATATGAAACGGTTTTTAAAGTGGAAGAAATAGTGAATCAATGGAAATAAATAAACATTTCAAAGTAAATAAGTGATAACACATTCCATTCAAATAGCTAGATAATTCATAATCAATTTGGAAAGGTAAGTGTAACAAATCAACCTGAGATACCCTCAATCCTATCACCAGACCCATTCTGTCACATTCCCGAAGGGACTTCCCAATCCCCACGGGCTGGCGACTAGCACCCGGGCATCGAACAACAAACCAAAGGGAATAATATCTCCCAAAACTTAACAATGACATGGAATATATGTATATATATATATGCAATGTAGGAATAAACAACCAAATTTTAATTAATATATTCCATAACTATAAGAAGACAAAAAAACCAAATGACTATAAAAGTATGCAACACTCCAAGAGAAAAGTTTTACTACAAAAGAATGGAACCAATTGTAACACCCCAAGATTTCGTAGTGTGTTATTTCTTCAAAATAATACAATAACTTGCACTACACGCAACAAGGAGTTCAAGCACACCAAGACTTACCAAAAAAGTTGTTCAAAAGAGGTTATGAATAGTATTAAATAAATTTTAAACTTTATATAATCCTTATAATTTTAGAATCCATATTATGAGTTTCATAGACATAATGTAAGAACAAATTCATTTTAAGTATTGCACTTTTACCAACTTTTAATAGTGAACCATTTTTAAATACAATATTTTAAACTTTTTTACTAAATTGGGACATCAAAAAAATTTAAAATGAAACATCCCAAGCTTCCACGGTATGCTTTCCTTTGAATAATACAGTAGCGTGTGTTATACGCAACTTCGAGTTCTAGCACACACCACAACCAATCAAACTAGCCGTTATGAATAGTAATACCTAATTTTTAAAATTATATATTTCAAAATGGACTTCATTTTTGGATTCGGAGTATTGAATTTAGCCTAAGGTGAAATTTTGGTACTTTTCGGATAACTTTAATATTTTGATGAATAGTGAAAATTATTAAATTTTAATTAAAAACAACTTTTTTAATCAAAATAATTAATGTTGATAAATTATGAATTTGAGTGGTTTTAAAATATATTTAGAATATATTTTTACCATTTAATACAATGTTGGTCATTGTACATAATTTCACAATTAAACCGAACATAAACAAGTATCAATCTTTTGATAGTTATTATATCATAAAAACACGCTTTTTGTTTTGACAGCGGGATTTAATTTTAAATTAATTTCTGCCACTTCGGTGTTTTGAATTTGGAAAAATGGATTCCATATTTTCAATCAGGATTTTCAAATTGTGTAAATAGGTAACTTTTATTTTTAGACATTTTGAATAATTACTGCGGTAAATATTTTATTTACCATGGTGAAGGGTAAATCCGGTAAATAAGGGTTAAAAAAATAATATTATAATAATACTAAATTACCCTAAAACATGTCCTAACCTTATTGGTTGATACATGTTCGACCATAGGCTTATTTGGGTCGATTTTGGGACCCCATGGAGCCACTTTTAGGTGATAGGGACACTTTATTTTAATTAAGTTAAAATGAATACAAAAATGACACAAGCATATATCGTTTAGAAAAACATTTTTTACATAGGGTTATATATGTTGGATTTTCGACTATAAATATTCATTAGAAAGATAAAACGATTTCCTACATAATGATATTTTATTTAGAATTTTTAGAGATTACATAATTTAATTTCATTATGACACAATGATGATGCAGTAATTACCATAAGGGTGAAAATTTAAAATAATTGATATTATAAATACCCAAATAAATATAATTTGAGACTTTTAAGGAATTTAAATAATTTTCTAAGATAATATGACATATTAGGATTTATTTAATTAAATTTTTTCTAAGTAATCATTCTGTTATGAGTTTTAAAAAAATCAACTATTGAATAGTTTCAAAATTGACATAAAAGAGTTTTTAAAACAAATATTATATTATTAATTGATATTAAATTCCTAAAAATCTAAGGTTCGGAAAAGAGACTTATATCATGATAGGTGTATCATTAATGTACCACTTGGGGGTCTCTTGGATGTATATAGTAAGTTTGTTAACCATATTATATAAAAAGACAAAGAGACATTGTAAAAGTGAAACTAATTAACTAAGAGTTAATACTTAAAGATAAGGTTAATATAATGGACCAAACCTGTCTAAATTATTTTGGTTGAGTGGTTTTCGACCTATACCCTCCTTAAAATTTAAATAATAAACTTTGGAGCCATTATAAACCGAATATTAATTTATTATAAATTAATATTTCTAGCTTTTCCAAAGCTGCCCCTCACACCTCTTATAAAAGGGCACTCCTCCTTCTCATTTATTCACACCTTCAAGGCCTTTTGGTTCAGACAAACTCTTCCCAACTACTCTCCCAACTTCCCTCACTACAACCTAGAGGCATTAGTGTGATCATAAAGCCAACCTAAGGATCCCTTTTGATCAAATCAAAAGGAAGAACCCGAAGAAGAGGTAATGTTTTCACCACCCCTTTTCAAGTTCCTTTCTTCTTCCACTTCTTCTTTCTTTGTTATTACCATTATAAAATATTAACTCTAGTATATTATATATACTGTGATGTTATTGTAAATATGGTACAACCATATTCAGTATTCTATCCACCCTTTGAATAACATGTCACCATACTTGCGTAGGTACGGCTTACCGTCTCCACGTCGTGGTGTAATTGTTATTCACTATATTATTATTTGGATGTGTATAATAATGATGTGTAAATAATGTAAATAATAAATATAACATGTTAATGATTCTGTATATATGATATAACATCCATTTATATATTATTTTAATATAAAAAATAATGATATTGTCGCTCGTGCGTACGTATGGACTACCGTCTCCACGAACGCGATGAGATTCATTATCCATCGTATCCATTAAAGTATAATTATCATTTGATGATATAAAAATTATGTTTAAGGACTTTATATAATTATGGATATGAATAAGATACAACCTATCCATAATAAACACCGCTTATGTAACAAAACATATAAAAGAAAACGAGTAAGTTAACACCCGAAACGACGATAATTCAAAGATATTATTAACAAATCAATGTTAAAAGATCGTATATGATATCATATTAATATATATGATTCTTGTATAATTTAATAACAATTATTTCACCATTATAAAGGATTTTAAACTACCCCAACCAAGTAAAAGTACAAGGTAAGGGTTATTTCGCAATCTCTTCCTTATCCGAGGTTGTTTATACGTAATTATCTACTGGGATTTCTTTATCATCCACGTCCATGTTTCTTCGAAATATATTTCAAAAAAATTTATTATTTACAAATAATATGAGTTAAAGTCATTTATACCCTTATGGTTTTATAAAGGAATATTTCCGTCATTTTCCAAACAAGGTGCTTTTTAACCTTTTCGACAGAATTAAGGTAAGAATGTTTTTTTAACTTATACGGCGGGTGCGGCTATTTACCGTCGTTATAAAATCGTCAAAGATTCCATTACAAGCTTATAAGAATATTTTGAAATAAAATGTTTTATTTTATAATTATTTGACTTTTAAATTATTTCAAAATGAATATTTTAGGAATTTCGAAAAGGTACTCTTTATCAAAATCAGAATTTTAAATGTTTTAAAGATTTATCTTTCTAAATCGTTTTAATAAATGTCCATGTCTTCAAAATGGTTTTAAGGATTTATTTATATGGACATGAATGTTTTTAAAAGGTTAATTCCTTTTAAAATTTTCAAAGTGGTATGGGACACTTTGATTCAAAAATCTCTTTTAATTACTTCCTTTATAAATGTGTGACTTTTAAATGATTTCAAAAAAGGAGATATTTCTCTCAAATAGTTTTGATTTCATCTATGTCAACATCCTTTGATGGATTTTATGATTATATGAAGTTGATTTATTGTGATACAAAACTTCTGAATTGTATTGAAGGTTTTGTGGTATGTTTGACTGTGGATGTGCTATTTTTATACCATTCATAGTTTATGGTGAAAGTATTGACATTTCGTATTCTAGTTTTAATACGAGTGTTTATGTTATGTTTAAACCTTTTCATCTGGGAATGCATTGGACTTAATATGTGACGGGTGGAGCCCGATATAGCTCCTCGATGCATCGGTAGGTCTCATGAGACAAACTAGTGTCTTGGCACAAGGCCTTGGCAAAATCTTATTTGTAGTCTTGGCACGAGGCCTTGGCTATGTGGTTATGATAGTCTAGCATTATGCATTCCATCATTATGAAAGTTGTTATTTATATTTCATGTGATTATTCGATTAGTAGAATATCCATGTGAATAAGTAAATGGAATTATTTCATTTTACTTTTTCCATACTATGTTGAAGTTCAAGTTTAAAAGGCTTTTGTTTTAGAAATGCATTGCCTTAAATGTTTATGCTTATTTTTGAAATTTTCTGCTATATTGTTATCCTTACTGGGCTTTTTAGCTCACCCCTTTTCTATGTTATATTTTTCCCAGGATTTGAAGAAGTAAGTTATGAATGACCTGCAGGGATAGTATCTGGGGATATGAGTGTGGAATATGGAGACTATGTTGTTGTAGTAATTTTTCACTTTATGATGTAATGTAAAACTTTATGAATATATCTAGTGTTTCCAAGGATACTAAAACAATCGGTCTTTCGAGATTTGATCTTTCTTGTGATCATGCCAATGTAATGTAATAATGCACCGACTCTGGGTAACTGGGGTCGGGGCTTTACATTTGGTATCAGAGAAAGTTTAGTACAAACCTTGGAAGTAGATTTAGATAAACTCTGATTTGAGCACCTATAGATAAGATGAACTTTGAGGATTAGTATAGAAGAACTTCCTAGAATTTTGGTATTGTAGAGATTTTGTGAGTTTTCTGAGCAATACATCCCTGTATGGATATGAGCAGGTAGAGGCGGCTCTGGCACAGATGTACCTAGGGGTAAAACCCGAAAACACCGCTTTGAGCTAGACTCGAACGGGAACTGGTGCACGACAACGGGCCTTGCTGCACTCTTGGTTACGACACTCCCGGGGGATATGCTTAGGATAATTATCATTTTCTTTACAAACCATTATGAAGGGTTTATGTGGATTTACTTCCTCAAAGGAGAAATTTTTATGATTATGGATTATATCAAAAAAACTATTTAATTTATGTTATGTGTCTTACAAGTTTGGGATTAGGTATTGTTATTCATAAACTAATCTGGTGTATGCCATTGTTTAGAAATGGCGCCCAGTAGAAGGAATGAGAACTCCAGCAATGCACATGATCCAAAGAGAAAGAAGGATCATATCTTTCATGGTCTTAAGCCAAAATTTATAAGAGAAATAGTCCCCCATGTATTATCATCATATGAAGAAATAATATCATGTGTTGATAAGATAAATAAAGATTTTACTGAGTCCTATGGCTTTTAAGGGAAGCAAGAGAAGAAAAGGATGGAAGAGAGAATGATGGATAAAGGGAAGAGGGAAAATAAGAATTTTCCCATATGTGATAACTGTGGGAAGAAACACCCTGGAAATTATCTGAAAGGAATGGGAGTTTTTTATAAGTGTGGAGGAAAAGGGCACAAAGTATGTGACTGCAAGGGTAAGAAAATGGTTTCAAATGTACAATGCTTCATTTGCAAGGAGTTTGGACACTACGCGAACCTATGTCCCAGTCATCAGACTATGCCGCAAATTATTCTATTAGATAATAATCAAGTTATGATACTACCACAGATGAAGGGGAATGATTATAGTTCTTATGTTGATTATGTCATTTGAGTGTTGTATCAACAATGTACTTGTTATAATAATTATGGAGTATATAAGGATTGTACTGCCGTATTATTTCATTAAGGACTTGAGATTGTGTGGAACAAATAAAAGTGACTCAATAGCAGGTTAAATGTTTGGAAAATATATGGTTGAGAGAAAGATAAACCATAATATGGTTCTGATACCGAGGTAGTGATTTTAGAATAATACATGATTGATTTGGATAAATTATATTGGATATTCTTGACTACCTTGAAGCTGATTAATGATTTGTATATTCCATCATTATTGGGGTTTAAAACATTTTTGGATTGATGAAGTATATCCAGCATTCTATATGGAATAAGGGAGCATGAATGTAATTAATAAGTATTATGGTAATTCAGGATGTTTCAGTGTTTTAAAAGAATACATGATGAAGGTATTCATATGCTATTACGGGGTAAAAAGGATCTACATTAAGTTTACCTTCCTTATAAATATTGGATTGTGAGTTTGGACAGAAGTATTTTGGATAAATTCTAGTTTGAGATTAATTTTTGATTGCCATAAAAGGACAACCCAGAGGTCGGGCGGCAACCCGTCGCGACCGGCAAGGTCGCGAGACTTGAACCCGCAACCGAAGGGCGACAAGGGTGTATCACCTACCACTGGCCCACGAGATTTCCTGGATTAAATAATGTAGTTTTTTTTAAAAAGATTTGGTAGATGAATTATAAATTAGTTTATTTTGGAACCCTGTATGAATAGTATAAATAGAATTTTTTTTACGAGTGAAATATGAGTCTGTGGTAGAATTTTATTATTGGATAAAACTCTAATTATAAATTAAGTATATCTCCTTATGATCTTATCCAATCTCATAAATAAATTCCTCAACATTAAGAAAAGGAACTTAGAACAAAAATGTTGTCCTAGATGGTACCTTAAATCATCACTAATTTATGGCTTTGGGATTGTTGGCCTTTTCATAGCCATGTTCTCTACCACTCTCCATCAGATAATTGATGGTTATATTTCTCTTCCATATCCATATTTTCCTACATGGAACCCTAGTATGTGTTATTTTCGGTAATCTTCATACTTTCCACTCTTTATTTTAAATAGAGGCCTCATTAATTCATTTTTCGATGTGGGATTTCAACTAAGATATTTTGAAACGTCAAAAATGTGTTATCCTAATACCTTATGTTTTGTTGAATCGATTGTATTTTAAATCATCGTAGATTGATGAATTTAAGGACATCAATTTTAAACTTCCTTGTAATTTATTACCTCAATCACTACCTATAAATATTTACGTTTTTCCTCCAATTATATGTCTCTAATTGCCACCAATGTTCTCCTAATCGAGATCATAATTTGGTGGTGACCCTTTCATTTCTATTTTCCTCATATTAAGACTAAATTTTAGTAACCCAATTTCTGATGTGGGTTTTCCCACAAAGATATTTTTTATTTTCAACCTTTTATTTTCGAAGAACAATTTCAAATTGCGAGGACGCAATTTATTGAAGGAGGGGAGAATGTAACACCCCAAGATTTCATAGTGTGTTATTTCTTCAAAATAATACAATAACTTGCACTACACACAACACCGAGTTCAACCACACCAAGACTTACCAAACAAGCCGTTCAAAAGAGGATATGAATAGTATTAAATAAAATTTAAACTTTATATAATCCTTATAATTTTAGAATCCATATTATGAGTTTCTTAGACATAATGTAAGAACAAATTCATTTTCAGTATTGCACTTTTAACAAATTTTAATAGTGAACCCTTTTTAAATACAATATTTTAAACTTTTTGACTAAATGGGGACATCAAAAATATTTAAAATGAAACATCCCAAGCTTCCACGGTACGCTTTCCTTTGAATAATACAGTAGCGTGTATTGTATGCAACTTCGAGTTCTAACACACACCACAACCAATCAAACTAGCCGTTATGAATAGTAATACCTACTTTTTGAAATTATATATTTCAAAATGTACTTCATTTTTGGATTCGGAGTATTGAATTTAGCCTAAGATGAAATTTTGGTACTTTTCGTATAACTTTAATATTTTGATGAATAGTGAAAATTACTAAATTTTAATTAAAAACAACATTTTTAATCAAAATAATTAATGGTGATAAATTATGAATTTGAGTGGTTTTAAAGTATATTTAGAATATATTTTTACCATTTAATACAATGTTGGTCATTGTACATAATTTCACAATTAAACCGAACATAAACAAGTATCAATCTTTTGATAGTTATTATATCTTAAAAACACGCTTTTTGTTTTGACAGCGGGATTTAATTTTAAATTAATTTCTGCCACTTCTGTGTTTTGAATTTGGAAAAATGGATTCCATATTTGGAATTAGGATGTTCAAATTTTGTAAATAGGTAACTTTTATTTTTAGACAATTTGAATAATTACTGCGGTAAATATTTTATTTACCATGGTGAAGGGTAAATCCGGTAAATAAGGGATAAACAATAATATTATAATAATACTAAATTACCCTAAAACGTGTCCTAACCTTATTGGTTGATACATGTTCGACCATAGGCATCTTTGGGTCGATTTTGGGACCCCATGGAGCCACTTGTAGGTGATAGGGACACTTTATTTTAATTAAGTTAAAATGAATACAAAAATGACACAAGCATTTATCTTTTAGAAAAACAATTTTTACATAGGGTTATATATGTTGGATTTTAGAATATAAATATTCATTATAAAGATACAAATATTTCCTACATAATGATATTTTATTTATAATTTTTAGAGATTACATAATTTAATTTCATTATGACACAATGATGATGCAGTAATTACAATAATAGTGAAAATTTAAAATAATTGATATTATAAATACCCAAATAAATATAATTTGAGACTTTTAATGTATTAAAATAATTTTATAGGATAATATGACATATTAGTATTGATGTAATTAACGTTTTTCGAAGTAATCATTCTGTTATGAGTTTCACAAAAATCAACTATTGAATAGTGTCAAAATTGACATAAAAGAGTTTTTAAAACAAATATTATATTATTAATTGATATTAAATTCCTAAAAATCTAAGGTTAGTCCAAGAGACTTATATCATGATAGTTGTATCATTAATGGACCACTTTTTTGTCTCTTGGATGTATATAGTAAGTTTATTAACCATATTATATAAAAATACAAAGAGACATTGTAAAAGTGAAACTAATTAACTAAGAGTTAATACTTAAAGAAAAGGTTAATATATTGACACAAACCTGTATAAATTCTATTGGTTGAGTGGTTTTAGACCTATCCTCACCTTAACATTTAAATAATAAACTTTTGAGCCATTATAAACCGAATATTAATTTATTATAATTTAATATTTCTAGCTTTTCCAAAGGAGCCCCACACCCCTCTTATAAAAGGGCACTCCTCCTTCTCATTTCTTCACACCTTCAAAGCCTTTTGGTTCGGCCAAAATCTGCCCAAATACTCTCCCAACTTCCCTCACTACAACCTAGAGGCCTTATTTTGATCAGAAAGCCAACCTAAGTAGCCCTTTTGATCAAATCCAAAGGAATAACCCGAAGAAGAGGTAATGTTTTCACCACCCCTTTTCAAGTTCCTTTCTTCTTCCACTTCTTCTTTCTTTATTATTACCATTATAAAATAATAACTCCAATATCTTATATATACTGTTATGTTATTATAAATATGTTACAACCATATTCATTATTCTATCCACCCTTTGAATAACATGTCACCATACGTGCGTACGTACGACTTACCGTCTCCACGTCGTGGTGTAATTGTTATTCAATATATTATTATTTGGATGGGTATAATAATGATGTGTAACTCATGTAAATAATAAATATAACATGTTAATGATTCTGTATATATGATATACCATCCATTTATATATTATTTTAATATCAAAAGAATGATATTGTCGCTCGTGTGTACGTACGGACTACCGTCTCCACGAACGCGATGAGATTCATTCTCCATCGTATCCATTAAAGTATAATTATCATTTGATGATATAAAAATGATGTTTAAGGACTTGATATCATTCTGGATATGAATAAGATACAACCTATCTATAACAAACACGTCTTATGTAACAAAACATATAAAAGAAAATGAGTAAGTTAACACCCGAAACGACGATAATTCAAAGATATTATTAACAAATTAATGTTAAAAGAGCATATATTATATCATATTAATATATATGATTCTTGTATAATTTAATAACAATTATTTTACCATTATACAGTAGGTTAACCTATCCCAACCAAGTAAAAGTACAAGGTAAGGGTTATTTCGCAATCTCTTCATTATCCGAGGTTGTTTATACATAATTATCTACTGGGATTTCTTTATCATCCACATCCATGTTTCTTCGAAATGTATTTCAAAACATTTTTACTATTTACAAAGAATACGAGTTAAAGTCATTTATACCATTATGGGTTTATAAAGGAATCTTTCCGTCGTTTTCCAAACAAGGTGCTTTTTAACCTTTTCGATATAATTAAGGTAAGAATGTTTTTTTAACTTATACGGCGGGTGCGGCTATTTACTGCCGTTATAAAATCGTCAAAGCTTCCCTTACAAGCTTATAAGAATATTTTCAAAGAAAATGTTTTATTTTATAATTATGTGACTTTTAAATGATTTCAAAATGAATATTTTAAGAATTTCGGAAAGGTACTCTTTATCAAAATCATATTTTTAATGTTTTAAAGATTTATCTTTCTAAATCGTTTTAATAAATGTACATGTCTTCAAAATGGTTTTTAAGGATTTATTTATATGGACATGAATGTTTTTAAAATGTTAATTCCTTTCAAAAGTTTCAAAGTGGTATGGGACACTTTGATTCAAAAATCTCTTTTAATTACTTCATTTATAAATGTGTGACTTTTAAATGATTTCAAAAAAAAGGAGATATTTCTCTCAAAAAGTTTTGATTTCATCTATATCAACATCATTTGATGGATTTTATGATTATATGAAGTTGATTTATTTTGATACAAAACTTCTATATTGTATTGAAGGTTTTGTGATATGTTTGACTGTGGATGTGCTATTTTTATACCATTCATAGTTTATGGTGAAAGTATTGACATTTCGTATATTATTTTTAATACGAATGTTTATGTTATGTTTAAACCTTTTCATATGGGAATGCATTGGACTTAATATGTGACGGGTGGAGCCCGATATAGCTCCCCGATGCATCGGTAGGTCTCATGAGACAAACTAGTGTCTTGGCACAAGGCCTTGGAAAAATCTTATTTGTAGTCTTGGCACGAGGCCTTGGCTATGTGGTTATGATAGTCTGGCATTATGCATTCCATCATTATGAAAGTGGTTATTGATATTGCATGTGATTATTTGATTAGTAGAATATCCATGTGAATATGTAAATGGAATTATTTCATTTTACTTTTTCTATACTATTTTGAAGTTCAAGTTTAAAAGGCTTTTGTTTTAGAAATGCATTGCCTTAAATGTTTATTCTTATTTTTGAAAGTTTCCGCTATATTGTTATCCTTACTGGGCATTTGAGCTCACCCCTTTTCTATGTTATATTTTTCCCAAGATGTGAAGGAGTAAGTTATGAATGACATGCAGGGATAGTATCTGGGGATATGAGTGTGGAATATGGAGACTATGTTGTTGTAGTAGTTTTTCACTTTATGATGTAATGTAAAACTTTATGAATGTATCTAGTGTTTCCAAGGCTACTAAAACAACCGGTCTTTCGAGATTTGATCTTTCTTGTGATCATGCCAATGTAATGTAATAATGCACCGACTCTAGGTAACTGGGGTTGGGGCGTTACACCAATCATCTACTCCATGTGATGGCTTGGATGAACTCACACCATCTCACCACAAGATACTCAACTCAGTTGATATTAAACCTCACTTCCTCGTAGGGCTGACTTGACTTTACCATCATTTTTAGTTGTGGATATTTATGCACCCCATTGAAGAGTAATGAAAGGTGTGAGGTAACATGATCAATAGGATCCCACACAACTATTTTATAAAAAGTATATGTATAAAAATTCATTTATGCACATTTTAAATACAACATGGCATGATATGAAGTAATTTAGTTTTATATAATACATGGTAAATATATCCCCCTTATCACAATTCTAAAAAAATGTAGCTATATAAATTTGAAATCACATTTTCCATAGAATTTTCAATAATAATAAAAATTCGAATAAAGGAAAAAATATAATTCCATGAAACACACAAAATAATCACATGTAATATCACAAAGGATCACTATTTTTAAGACTAATAGAGTACTCATACATTAATAATCAATGGAATAATCTGGTTCCTAGAACACAGGCCTAGAATGAATGGGAATACCCCATGAGTAAACACCCCAATAAGGTAAATATTTGTCCCATAGAACAACGGTCCTAGGAAACTGAGAAATCCCCCATGAGAAAACATCTAAACAATAAAAAATGGATTATGGATTCAAGATAAACCTTCCATCTATGTACCCTTGTTATCCCATGTGATCTACTTCACAATTCATTATAATTCATTTTTAAACATTTAATAAACATTTCAAAAATCCATTGCAATGCTTTGAAATCACACATTTTCATTCCATTTATCAACTACTAGGGAAACAACATTTTTATTTAAAAAACCTTCCCAACACAAACAAAAAAATCATTCCAATTCCTATTTTAAATACGTTTCTAAAATAGGAACAATTAGGTTCAACCACATAGACTGGAGACAAAACCTCCTACCTCAAACTCGATTCACCCATGCGCACAATGGGATCCACCAATAATAAAATCCCAACATGTTCAATAAAGACCCTAGAATCCAATCCACATCTCAAGACATATTCCATTTAGAAAAAAAGGGGTCGGTGGAAAAGAGGAAACACAGTATACATCAAGAATGACTACTCGCCACACCACAACCCACAATGGAATAACCTCTGGAATGAGATCACACACCAGATTTGTAAGGAGACATTAAGACACAAAAATTTTGACCAAAAAATATGATAATGCATTATAAGGATTCTACAGTGATCAATGGAAATTATTAAGTATAAAAATCACTCGATCAGTGGGATGCACCACAACTATAATGAATATCAAATGTCAAATAGATCAATCAGGAAGGTACGGTGTCTCTGAAACTCTCTAGCTTGTATGTAACGACCCGAAATTTTGAATAAATATTGTTTTCTAATTCCATGTGTTATTTTTATACTCAAAAAAAATGTTTTATTTGATAAACATGATTATAAATAAAATGAGACCATTGGTTTTTGAGTGTTATATGACCATCGGTCAATATGACCACCGTGAACAAAATGTTTTGATTATTGTATCTAAATTTAAGTAATCTTGGTTAATTATTATAGAAAGAAGATTTGATGGCCTCACCTAGTAGCCTTGGGCCGATCGAAGCCAATCTAATAGATATTGGGAAGGAGGTAGCACCATTGTGCTTTGCTCTGGACCAAATCCAAGCCGAACTTCATCATGTGAAGCTAGAACGGAATCACCTTCGCGAGAAGTTCAAACTGATAGAAATTACTACTCGGGCAATGTTGACTGAGCCGCCCCAAAATTCTATCACCCTAGCACACCTTACTCTTAGGTCCTATGCTGGTATTATAAGGGGTTATGTAACGAGACCGTAATTGCCTTGTGTAATCATTTTTTTAAATAAAAATTTGGATTTCTTCTTATGATGATGTTTATGAATTTTCAAATTACCGGATAAATATTGTATGCATATTTTTGATGAATTTTAGAAAAAGGATATTTTAAAAATGGTTGTGTAAACCTTAAATAATTAAAAATGTGTAATGATTTTCGAAAAATGGTCTTCTACAATTATGTTCAGTACGAAATTTAGAGTCTAATAAGATCAACTTGATTTTTGATGAATAGTAAATTATGAATAGTGATTTTATGATTAGGATTAGTAATATGACCAAATGGATTAGTAATTTCACTCAAAGAAAGTTTTAATATAATTTAGACACCTAGATTAAGTAATGTGATTCAATAAAATGGTTAAATAACGGTTTCATAAATTATTATTCAAGTATTAGTTTTTTCGGATGAATAGTGTTTTTTAATTAAAAATTTAATTAAAAATAATTAGAAAATTATTTTTATAAAAAGGACTTTATTTTTGAACTCGGAGCATCGATATTATGTTAAGGTAATTTTTGGGGATTTTTCTGAAAAAAATGAATTTTCGATGAATAGTGTTTTTATTTAAAAATTAAATTAAAAATATTTAGAAAATTATTTTTATAAAATGGATTTCATTTTTGAAATCAGAGCATTGATATTTGGTTAAGGTGAAATTTTGGGATTATTCTGAAAAAGTTGAATTTTCGGTGAATAGTGAAAGTATAGTTTTTAAGTTACGGGTGTTTAATGACATCATTAAATGATGTATTAAGTATATATTCAATATGGTCGAATTATGAATAGTAAGATAAGGTGTGAGGTGTCCCAAGTGGACAATACCATGGGCAAATACCATGGGCAAGCCCATGGTTTTGCCAAAACCACTAGTGAGGTGTCCCTTGGCCATTAATGCTTTGTCCCCTCACTTTCCCTATAAATACCCACCCTTTCCTCCCTTAGTTTTCACTCCCAACTCTCCCCCAACGATGTTCTGGTCTTCTTACCTTCCAAAGAGTCCTCCCAAGGTTCCCCTAAGGCCTCAAGGTCCAATCCTTTGAGTTTCAAGAGTCACATTTTAAGGTAAGGGATCCGACCCCTCTCTTTCTTTTCATGAAATCTCTTTTATGTCATTCCTATTATGCTCCATGTTTTTATGTGAGAGTATGTTCTTTTATATTCCTCTTACTGCCCTTTCATGTTTATATGATGAGAGATCCCCTCTTACTCTCATCATTTCGTTTTATGAAAGTTTAAGTGACGCCGTTAGGCTGCCGAATTTTTAAGGGATTCTTTCACCCTTCTCATTTTTCAAGTTCGATTTTCATGTCAAGTCTTTCAAGTTCCTTTTTATTATGTTGGGGTATTATCTCTATATCAATCATACTGATCTCTTATGATCATATGATGAGGGACACTTTTTGATCTTGTCAAATCATTTTCTTTTGAAGTTAAGTGACGCCGTAAGGCTGTCGAATTTTCATAAGAGAAATCTAATCTTTTTCCTTCCATGTTTTTCATTTCAAATGGTATGTCCCTAAAATTTATTTACCATGTCCATATGTCCTTCTTATTCTTTCACCCTACTTTTTTATGGATCATTTATGAGTGGGTGACCCATGTCCCCTCTCATTTCAATGTTTTCTAAAACCCCGAAACTTAGCCGTTATGCTGCAGAATTTTCCCCTCAAAATGGCTCTCTCTTCTCTCAAAAATTATTTTATGTTATAAAGTGAATACTCAAAGCTCTTATTTCTACAAGGGTATTCACATATATATCAAAATGTTCCATTTTAAATTCTGGGATTTACATACATGAGACCCGCTTTCCCTTTCCGTGGGTTTAAAGTGACGTAAAGATCATGTCTTTAAAGCAGTTTTTAAAACGTTATGATTATGAAATGAAACCCATTTATTTTATGCTATGTGGGTTATTTATGAAATGTGTGATGATTATATATGTGGCTCACATGATAATAAAGTCAAATTTAAGGGTGCGCCCTGATAGCGCTCCAATGCATTGGGTAATGATGTAACCACTAGAGATTACAATTTTCACGATACCTTGGTGAATAACCTTGGTAATTTTCAAATGACACCTTGGGGATGGACCTTGGTGATATGTTCATTATTGTCTATGTTAAATGATGTAGCCACATCTTCAAGTTATGAAAAATGTTATTTTTATTATGAAATGCCTCATGATTTCTTTCTCATGCCTTAAAATTCTTTTCATGTCCTTATTGAAGTATCTCAAGTTCACATGTAAAATGTTCCTCTTGTTTCCCTTACTGGGCCTTCTGCTCACCCTTTCTTTTGATGTATGTCCCCAGGTTATGAGATGCAGTAATGAACCTAGAATTAACTTAAGGAGACGCCTTGCAAGTGTTTAAGAAGAATGTTTTATGTTTTTTTATGTATTATGTTCCTGGTTTCCAAGACACTAAACCTTAAAGATCCTCAGTTGTGTGTAATGTAATGAAAGTTTATGTTATAAAATGGCGGGATGCTATAGTTGGTATCAAAGGATGGTTTAGTTATTTGTGGAAATTAGGATATGAAAACTCTAGGAGGAACCCTATAGAAAATTTTAATATAGGAAATCTTCCTGGTATTTTGGTGAGTATTGAGTAAGGGGTTGCCAAGCAAATACATCCCTGTCTGGATACGAGCAGGTAGAGGTGGATCTGGCACAGATGTACATAGGGGTAAAACCAGAAAACACCGCTTTGAGCTAGACTCGAACGGGAACTGGTACACGACAACGGGCCTTGCTGCACTCTTGGTTACGACACTCCCGGGGGATATGCTTTGGTAAATTCATAAGCTTGGTATGAACCATTATTAAAGGAACAAAGATAAAATAAAATAATGATTCACATAAGAATATATGATCATGGATAACCTAGATGGGAACCTAGGGGATCACAAGTTAGGGTATACTTTTCTTCTACAAGTTATACTTATATGCTTTAAGTTCCTTTTCATGATTATTGGTTAAGTATTTAAGCCTCTAATTATACTTTATCTTCTTAGTTAATGGTGGGAAATGGAATAATGTGTCCCAACAACCAATGTGATAGGAAATGCGACAATTTCCGTATTAATATGTCAGAGATGATTAGGGGATTAAAAGATGATTATTATTTTGGAAGGCGTTCACTATTTTGGGGACCCTATATGATCGAGGTAAATAGATTACTCTAGTATTTTCATTGAGGAGTAAGGTTGACTTATATTTTGAAGAATTGATGAATTTAAGGTGGACTTATAGTAATTTAGGTTACTTTTGGGAATGATTAACCTATCTTGGGTAAAATATGTTTAGGTTAGCTACTTTTGTTATAAGATGTTAGGAGTGGTTGATGTTGTCTGGAGATGAACAATGAAGTTGTTTTGGAAGACTATGTTATCAAATCCTTCTTGTATTTGGGTTTCAATCTTAGTTTGGTTTATTTTGAGGAATTTTAAGGACCGTTATTTATGGAGTGGTCTATGATGAACGTTGGGTAGTACCATGGAACTTTGAAGATTTAAAAGTAGGTTCTATTCCTATGGGATTCTTTCTTTTTGAAGAGTTGTTTTACCTCAACCTTTCTGTTTTTGGATAATGTTTAAAGATAGAAGAAATAGATAGTTAATCTTTTGTAGATTATGTGATTCTATAGAAGATGATTCTTGTGCTTTTATGAGACCAAGTGTTTTTGAATTCTCACCATTTGGCGAAAAGATTAGTGTTGGTAGGGACTTGTTAAAGGATGAAACTCTACTTGAAGGTTGGTATATTTTCTTATGTTTTTGTTCTATGTAGTAAATGAAATCCTCAAAATTATGAAAAGAAACGTAAAACAAAAATGTTGTTGGTTTACGTTTCCTACTAGGTAATCAAATACCGTTTACACACATCATAAGTTTGGGATTTTCTCATGGTTAACTTTCTCCTAATCATGTTCTCTATCACTCTCTCTCAGAACTGACCCTTTGTTTTTTCCTCCATGTCCATGTTTTCCTACATGGAACCCGAGTGTGGGTTAACTCGGGTGGCCTTTGTACTTCCTTTTCTTTCTTTTAAAGTAATGGTGTTACTGACTCTTTTTCCGATGTGGGACTTTTAATGAAATTTCAAAACCCAATTTTAAAAAAAAATTGCGAGGACGCAATTTCTTAAGGGGGGAAGATTGTAACGACCCGAAATTTTGAATAAATCTTGTTTTCTAATTTCATGTGTTATTTTTATACTCAAAAAAAATGTTTTATTTGATAAACATGATTATAAATAAAATGAGACCATTGGTTTTTGAGTGTTATATGACCATCGGTCAATATGACCACCGTGAACAAAATGTTTTGATTATTGTCTCTAAATTTAAGTAATCTTGGTTAATTATTATAGAAAGAAGATTTGATGGCCTCACCTAGTAGCCTTGGGCCGATCGAAGCCAATCTAATAGAGATTGGGAAGGAGGTAGCACCATTGTGCTTTGCTCTGGACCAAATCCAAGCCGAACTTCATCATGTGAAGCTAGAACGGAATCGCCTTCGCGAGAAGTTCAAACTGATAGAAATTACTACTCGGGCAATGTTGACTGAGCCGCCCCAAAATTCTATCACCCTAGCACACCTTACTCTTAGGTCCTATGCTGGTATTATAAGGGGTTATGTAACGAGACCGTAATTGCCTTGTTTAATCATTTTTTTAAATAAAAATTTGGATTTCTTCTTATGATGATGTTTATGAATTTTCAAATTACCGGATAAATATTGTATGCATATTTTTGATGAATTTTAGAAAAAGGATATTTTAAAAATGGTTGTGTAAACCTTAAATAATTAAAAATGTGTAATGATTTTCGAAAAATGGTCTTCTACAATTATGTTCAGTACGAAATTTAGAGTCTAATAAGATCAACTTGATTTTTGATGAATAGTAAATTATGAATAGTGATTTTATGATTAGGATTAGTAATATGACCAAATGGATTAGTAATTTCACTCAAAGAAAGTTTTAATATAATTTAGACACCTAGATTAAGTAATGTGATTCAATAAAATGGTTAAATAACGGTTTCATAAATTATTATTCAAGTATTAGTTTTTTCGGATGAATAGTGTTTTTTAATTAAAAATTTAATTAAAAATAATTAGAAAATTATTTTTATAAAAAGGACTTTATTTTTGAACTCGGAGCATCGATATTATGTTAAGGTAATTTTTGGGGATTTTTCTGAAAAAAATGAATTTTCGATGAATAGTGTTTTTATTTAAAAATTAAATTAAAAATATTTAGAAAATTATTTTCATAAAATGGATTTCATTTTTGAAATCAGAGCATTGATATTTGGTTAAGGTGAAATTTTGGGATTATTCTGAAAAAGTTGAATTTTCGGTGAATAGTGAAAGTATAGTTTTTAAGTTACGGGTGTTTAATGACATCATTAAATGATGTATTAAGTATATATTCAATATGGTCGAATTATGAATAGTAAGATAAGGTGTGAGGTGTCCCAAGTGGACAATACCATGGGCAAATACCATGGGCAAGCCCATGGTTTTGCCAAAACCACTAGTGAGGTGTCCCTTGGCCATTAATGCTTTGTCCCCTCACTTTCCCTATAAATACCCACCCTTTCCTCCCTTAGTTTTCACTCCCAACTCTCCCCCAACGATGTTCTGGTCTTCTTACCTTCCAAAGAGTCCTCCCAAGGTTCCCCTAAGCCCTCAAGGTCCAATCCTTTGAGTTTCAAGAGTCACATTTTAAGGTAAGGGATCCGACCCCTCTCTTTCTTTTCATGAAATCTCTTTTATGTCATTCCTATTATGCTCCATGTTTTTATGTGAGAGTATGTTCTTTTATATTCCTCTTACTGCCATTTCATGTTTATATGATGAGATATCCCCTCTTACTCTCATCATTTCGTTTTATGAAAGTTTAAGTGACGCCGTTAGGCTGCCGAATTTTTAAGGGATTCTTTCACCCTTCTCATTTTTCAAGTTCGATTTTCATGTCAAGTCTTTCAAGTTCCTTTTTATTATGTTGGGGTATGATCTCTATATCAATCATACTGATCTCTTATGATCATATGATGAGGGACCCTTTTTGATCTTGTCAAATCATTTTCTTTTGAAGTTAAGTGACGCCGTACGGCTGTCGAATTTTCATAAGAGAAATCTAATCTTTTTCCTTCCATGTTTTTCATTTCAAATGGTATGTCCCTAAAATTTAGTTACCATGTCCATATGTCCTTCTTATTCTTTCACCCTACTGTTTTATGGATCATTTATGAGTGGGTGACCCATGTCCCCTCTCATTTCAATGTTTTCTAAAACCCCGAAACTTAGCCGTTATGCTGCAGAATTTTCCCCTCAAAATGGCTCTCTCTTCTCTCAAAAATTATTTTATGTTATAAAGTGAATACTCAAAGCTCTTATTTCTACAAGGGTATTCACATATATATCAAAATGTTCCATTTTAAATTCTGGGATTTACATACATGAGACCCGCTTTCCCTTTCCGTGGGTTTAAAGTGACGTAAAGATCATGTCTTTAAAGCAGTTTTTAAAACGTTATGATTATGAAATGAAACCCATTTATTTTATGCTATGTGGGTTATTTATGAAATGTGTGATGATTATATATGTGGCTCACATGATAATAAAGGCAAATTTAAGGGTGCGCCCTGATAGCGCTCCAATGCATTGGGTAATGATGTAACCACTAGAGATTACAATTTTCACGATACCTTGGTGAATAACCTTGGTAATTTTCAAATGACACCTTGGGGATGGACCTTGGTGATATGTTCATGATTGTCTATGTTAAATGATGTAGCCACATCTTCAAGTTATGAAAAATGTTATTTTTATTATGAAATGCCTCATGATTTCTTTCTCATGCCTTAAAATTCTTTTCATGTCCTTATTGAAGTATCTCAAGTTCACATGTAAAATGTTCCTCTTGTTTCCCTTACTGGGCCTTCTGCTCACCCTTTCTTTTGATGTATGTCCCCAGGTTATGAGATGCAGTAATGAACCTAGAATGAACTTAAGGAGACGCCTTGCAAGTGTTTAAGAAGAATGTTTTATGTTTTTTTATGTATTATGTTCCTGGTTTCCAAGACACTAAACCTTAAAGATCCTCAGTTGTGTGTAATGTAATGAAAGTTTATGTTATAAAATGGCGGGATGCTATATTGTAACTTTAGGTTGAGGGAAAAAGGATAGATAACATCTGAATTCACACCCAAAACCCCAAAGGAATATAAAAAACATCTATACTCACATAATTGAATGATGTCTATCTCCTTTACACATCATGAAATCCACAGTGTTCAAGTACACAGAAAAATATGTTTCCAATGATTAAAAATTTGGTGTTTAAATAATTCATGATGTGAAATAAATCTTTACATTGTGTAATGTTTTACAGTGTGAATAATTTTCACAACATGCATCAAGTAACTCTTACATGTCATATAACCCAGAAACATAACATATAATAATTCTACCACTGGATAGACTAGTAACATGATGTCACAAACTCCCCACCAAAAATTCCTTCCATCCCTAGGAAGTCATGTGGAAGGTGTAATCCTTAAAAAATGTTGAGGACACTGGTACCTCATCAAAAAATCATGTTCAAAAGTCTCATGATAATCTTATACTTGTTTCAATGGAACCCAGACAAACATAATAAACTTCCCATGATGGAAATTCATTTTAGGGTCAAGAACAACTACTGGATTCTCCCAAACCGAAACATCTACCTCTAACATGGTTTCGTCCCTACTCCAAATGTGAGCAAGACCAGGATGACACAACTAGAGATGATACATGTGGAATACTTCATGAATAACTGTCAACTAAACGAAAAATTCTAACCAATAATATTTCTACCCAATACTCTGAGTGATCTCAAATGGCCCAACATATCATGGAGCCTAATTTCCCTATTTCCTAAGCCGATGATGGTGTAAATGAGGAGAAACATTCAAGATAACCTAGTAAAAAAAATAAGACTAAAAGGGAAGTTTTCTCCCATTGAAAAACAATTTATTTCAACATTTTACTATAACAAAATGTTTATTTACATCGTGAACCTTCAATGGCATCTCCTGAACCAAAATTGGAAAAACTAAAGATACTTTTCCCACATCATCCCAAAAAAGAGTTGATCTGAATGGGATAACTTACATTACCTCAAATAGATACATTCGGATCGATAGCTAATAAATATTATTTAAAAAACTCAACAATTCCAAGATGGCTATCCCATGGTAAACTAAAATAAAACACACAAAAATGAAGAATATTCGATAGGATCTGATTCACTCACTTCATTTAACCGTATGTCTGTGTATGGTAAGTTGTTCTTAACATGATATGAGTTCCCATAACCTCTTAGAGACTCATCTTTAAACTCAAGGTAAACCTAGGATAACTATCAAAAATAACAGAATAAGGACTCCCATGTATCCTCACAATCATCTACACATGCATCTTACCCAGATCAACAACCTTAGTGGTGTTCTTGATCAGAATGAAATGAGTAGACTTTGTCAAACGATAAACAACTGCCCATATATAATTTTTTCCTTGAGGAGTATACGGTAATATAATAAAAATTCCATGGATACCTTATCCAATATCCAGACCAGTACAAGAAGAGTCTTCTATAAACTAGAGCATTTCAAATGCTCTACCTTTATTCATTGGTAGCTATAACAGCGGGGTGAAAAATCTGCACTATCACACATCATACCCAGAAACCATAATAATTTTATAATGACATAATACATATTCATAGTGCCTATAAGAACAAACCATGAAGAGTTGTTACAACTAAACAAGACTAAAATCCCCATAGATTCTAGGATAATAACCCGCTTCCCCAAATGGAGCATACTCTATTAAGAGAGAGAACAATGTGAAAAAGTCTCCCACCATAAAGGATTTCTTGAATTTTACTAAACTCGTCATTATGATACTGAATTTAAAGAATAGACTCTGAGATATATGATGGTAAATTAATATAAGATAGAACCATACCTAAATAATCCTATAGAGAATCTAGGTGAAAATGAGGGAAAATCACTATAAGGTTCCACTTCGCCTTTAATTCTAGAATATCCTGCGATATTACTATCCTAATAAGAGAATCTGCAATGACATTACCCTTCCTAGGGGTGTAGGAAACAACGATTTCAATGGAATGAACGTATTTTACCCAACATCTATATATGTGATTCATGTATTTATGAGAAAATATATTTCTCAGACTGTTATGATTAGAAAATACTGTGAACTTCTCCCAAAAAATATAGTGCTTCCAACATTTAAGTGTTTGCATAATTTCAGTATTCTATAAATTATGAGTGCGGGTAATTCATCTCATGGGTTAAAATATGATGAGATCCATAATCTACCACATGGCCATCCTTCATAATCACGCATGCCAAACTAGCACCAAAGGTATCCCAAAACACAAATTACCCCATACTGGGCTCAATAAATATCATTATAGGACCCGTTGTTAGACGTATCTTCAGTTCATCGAAAGAAGACAGACACTTCATATCCAATGTTAATTTTACCTATTTCATATTAATAGTAGGCAATTGTGACGCTAGATTATATAAATCCTTAGCAAACTATTGGTGGTATCATGTAAGACCAAATAAGTTCTGTATCTTAAAGAAGTTTTATAGTTCCTTCCATGACAAAACAACCATCATCTTCTCTGGATCAACTGATAAGAAATGTTTAGAAACATTGATCCCAATGATCATTACTTATTGAATCCAGAAACTAAATTTCAAAATATTTCTATAAAAACAGAGTCTTTATAAAATTTCTAGAAAAAAATCCAACGGTGCTCATTCTCACAATTAGATTTTGAATAAACTAGAATAGCATCCACAAAGACTTATGGGAAAGTTTCAAGATATTGATAGAATTTTAGATTCATAAATTACATAAAAACCATTGAAGAATTAGTTATACCTAAATTCATTAGATTTTATTCATAACGGTCATAATTTCTCCTAAAAGATATCTTCAGTATATCAAACTCTCAAAATCTGAGCTGATGATAACCTGACCAAAGATCAATCAATGAAACCAAATTTTCCCCATTTCACTGATCATAAAAATCATCCACATGAAAATATGGATATTTGTTTTTAAATGTTTCCCATTTCATCCTCTAATAGTCCAAACACAATCAACGTGAACCACCAACCTTCTTATAAAAGAGCATCAGGGCTTCCCATGGAAGAACTCTTGGGTGAACAAAGCATTTTTCCAACATGTCATAAAACTAAATCTTCAACTCTTTCGGCTCCATTGGTGTCATACGATAATAAGGTATCGATATCGACTGTGTACCTAGAACCAGGTCAGTTGTGAACTCTACCTATCTTTATAGATTTATAATGGATAGTTTGTTTGGTAAAACATTTGGAACAATAATGAGAAGATCATAAATATTATAAAATTCATAGAGATCAATCGTAATAGGACACAAAAAACTCCTGATCTCCGGGTAAGAAATCCCTAGGCGACCAAACCTCGGGTCCCACTCTCCATAAAACACATGAGCGATTACATCAGTAGAAAGATAAAAACAAACTGATGATAAAAATAAACATTTTCTTTAATAGATACAATCCAATCCATACTAATTATGACATCAAATTGGTCTAAATCAAGAATGAGAAAATCTCAGGCCAGCTCTATATCAGCTATGGTTAACTAACTAGAAAAGCATCAAAACCCCTGGTCATTCCTCTTACTAAGATTTGTCACTAACTCCATTACAAATGACATAGGTATAGGTGGAAGTTTAGTAATATCCAAAAGAGTGTAGATATTTTTTCAAACCATTTTTTTTTTATTTTCTAATGGCCGGTTTCAGGGTAGCCGGTTCCCCTGAAACCGGTTAAGGGTTTTCCGGTACCCGAAACACTACAAATCCACATCACCACATTAGGAAATTCAAAATTCAAATGAAATACTTCAAAAATTTAAAAACCACCGCCTTCAACTCCTCGGGCCACGCACCGCCTCGGGCTTCGTCGAATCACGTGATCACCTCGGTCCGCACACCTCCTCGAGTCGCGAGACTGCACCGCCTAGCCAGCGAGCTTCTCTATAGCGACCCATACTTTACATACATTGTTAATACCTCAAAATTGAATCACACTTATTACAACATATGACAAAACCACAAAGGACCGTATAGGTATAGTGTCTTTAGAAACTGGGAAACATAAACAACTGGTTCATAAATCTTCTACAGTGTCTCCCATTTATTTCATCATATCTAGGGTCCCTTTTAGCATATTCTACTTAATATCCATCTTCCTGACCTGGGGAAAAGAAAACATAAAAGGGTGAGCTCAAATGCTCAGCAAGGGCAAATAAAGGAAATAAAAATCATATCATATCTTTTTGAAAATCAAAACCTGCAAAAGAGATCATAATATCTTAACATGGAATAAATCATAGAAGTGAAAATGAGATCCCCATAATCATAACATAAAACTTGAAACTTTGTGGCATGCACACATAATCATGGAAAATCATTTCTTGTTAGTCATGACTCATTTCCAAGACTATCTTAGTGGACAAAGTCCCTTTCTGAACCGAGTTCACTCCTCGTTTCAGTCCTGTATCACTGAACCGAAATAACCTTCCGTTCCAGCCATGTCTATCTCATGAGATATAAAATCTTTACCCAATGCATTGGAGGGAGATATAGGTCCCACCCATCTTATAATGAATCCTTTCTTATGTGTGCCACATAATCATAAATCATACATCATCGCATAACCCATGTAATAAAAAATGGGATTCTTAAACAACATGACATCATAAAACAATTCATATAAGATAAAGGAATTCATAAAAACGTTTCCATAACAACATAATCAAATCCATGTAATAATAGGGATAAAAACAGAACCCTTTATTATCTTAGATGGAAAATAATTTTGATAAAACACTTGAACTCCATTCTTGAGGAAAATATCCTTTCTTCTTCAAAAACATTTCTTATTTCTTAACATGTCATTCAACTTTAAACTAAAAGAAGTTGATTAAAAATAAACTTAAAAACATGTAAAGGAAGCTTCTTGGAAATAATGTTTTAAAAATCCATTCATGCCGTATAAGTTAAAAAAACATTCTTCATACTTTTGTCGAAAAAGTCAAAAAGTACCTCGTACGACAAAAGATTCCTTTCATAGATATTACTAAAAACTCACCGAAGGGTAAAAATATATTTAAACAATTGTAGGTGGATGGAAATAATATTACATATTGATGAAACATGAATGTGGATGATAAAATACACCCCAGTAAATGCCAAAGTATAAACAATCTCGGATAAAAATGAGATTGTGATATTTCCCTTACCTTAGGTCCGATTTGCTTTGTACGTGTCCGAAGCTCCTGTATAATAGTTTAAATGATGTTATTGACTTATTCCAGAATCATACATATTGATATGATATCATATATGGTCATATTTTTAGCTTCTTGTTAGTAATATTTCATTGTTACTTGTTACTCGGGTCTTTATTGCCTTTTGTTCTTATGCGTGTTTTGCCGAATACATTCTTATTCTTATTTTAAGGTTATAGATACCTTATATCCAGAATGGTATTAGTGTAAAATATATCATATTTATTCATTCAATTCATTTATATAATTACTATGTAACGATGATCATGTAGAACAAGTCGCATCACATCGTGGAGACGGTATTCCGTACGTACGCACGAGTGATGACATCGTTCCTATGATCATGGAACTGTATTGGAGTATATATATATTATTTAAGTATCAATATTACTTTATAATAATCATAAATAGTTACTCATTACACCATTATACCCATCCTTGTAAAGTGATGGTGGAAAAATAGATTACACCACGGCGTGGAGACGGTATTCCGTACGTACGCACACGCGGTGATTTCATTTTTCCGTAGGATGGATAGAAGGTGAATTAGGGTTGTTTCATATTTATAATAACATATCAGTATGTATGTAATACTGATGTTATTACTTTATCATGAAACAACTAAAGAAGAAGAACTTGAAGAAGAAAGAAATTGAAAAGATCGGTAATGGATATTACCTCTTCTTTGGAACGCCTCTTTGAATCCTCCACTTAGGGAACTAAGATTGTTCTTTGAAGAAGACCAGGACCTCTAGGATTATTCTAGGGAAGTGGAGAGGAGAAAATTGCAGGGGTTGGACGAGCTTGAGTGCTCAAATTGGTGTGAGGAGGAGGGGGAGGAGGTGCCCTTTTATAAGGGAGGAGAGGGGCACCTTAGGAATATCTCAAAATATTATTTTATATTAAAGTCAAAATCGGTTTATAATGGCTCCAAAGGGTATTATTTAGAAGATAAGGTGGGTATGGGTCGAAATCCTATCAACCAATAGAATTTAGACATGTTTAGGGTATTATTTTAACCTTATCAATTAGATTTAACTCTAAGTTAAATAATTTAACTTTTACCGTGTCTTTTTGTTTTCTTTCACTATATGGTTAATACACTTACTATAACATGCCAAAAGAACCCCAAATTGTTTATTATTAATATATATATCCTTATCTAAGTCATTTGGCCGAACCTTAGATTTTTAGGAATACAATAACAATTAATAATATAATATTTGATTTAAAAACTATTTTGTGTCAATTTTGACACTATTTGATATATGATTTTTGTGAAAGTCATAACAGAATTATATGTTCGAAAAAAGTTGATTAAATCAACACTAATATATCATAGTAACCTAGAAAATTAGTGGAATTCATAAAAAGTTTTAAATTACATTTATTTTGGTGTTTATAACATCAATTATGTCAATATTTCATTAATAAGATAATTACTGCATCATCATTGTGTCATAAATAAATTAAATTATTTAATGTCTAAAAAATTAAAAATAAAATACCATCATGTAGGAAATATTTTTAGCTTTCTAATTAATATTTATTGTCGAATTTATCTTATGTGTAACCCCATATTAAAAATGATTTACTTATTAAACATTGATTTTAACTATTTTAACCCTTCTTTAAATAAATTAATAATAAATGTCCTAATCTAATCCAAGTGGGCCTAAATGGTCATATTTTATTCATAAGGTTGTTTGTGGTCGAATTACACTTGTCCAATAGAAATAGGACATGTGTTAGGGTAATATTAATATCATATTTACCCTTAGTTACCCTATTTACTATTAACTGCGGTAAAAATAGTAAAAAGTTACTATTCACCAAAAAATTATTTTTATCTCATTGAACCACATTTTACTTAATGATATCAACCATGTCTGTTGGATTTTTGAAATTCCATTCACAGAAGCGGTAAAATTAAGTTTTATGCAAAATTCAGTTTTTAACCTACCACTTAGTGGTTTCACTATTCATCAAAAATTGAAAGTATTCAGAATAATACCAAAATTTCACCCTAGGCTAATTTCGATATTCTGAATCCAAAAATAAATTCCATTTTGAAAAATAAAATTTATAAAATTTCAAAAATTGGTTATTACTATTCATAACGGCTAGTTTTAATAGCATATTGTTGTTTAGTGAAACTCGGTATTGCGTACGACGCAAGCTATCGAGGAAGGTCGCGATTGCGTGTAAAGAAAGCCAAGAAAGTGTTGTGTAGAAAAATATTCCTTTGATGATTCATATAACATAAAAGTCTCGGGTGTTACATTCTACCCCCCTTAAAAAGAATTTCGCCCTCGAAATTCGTGACTTTGTAACAAACAGATGAGGATACTTCTCCCTCATCATATCCTCAAGCTCCCAAGTAGCTTCTTCAAGTTGGTGGTTCCTCCATAAAACTTTCACCAAGCGAGTGGTCTTGTTTCGTAAGACTTTTTCGCTACGATCCAGAATCTCTATCGGCTGTTCTTCATAAGAAAGATCTTGCTCCAGCGGTACAACTTCTGAGCTGAGTACATGTGAAGGATCTGGTATGTACTTTCTCAGGAGAGATACATGGAACACATCGTGAACTTGAGAGAGATTCGGTGGAAGCGTCAATCGGTAAGCTACCTTCCCAACACGATCCAGTATTTTGAAAGGACCGATATATCTTGGGCTCAACTTCCCCTTCTTTCCAAATCTCATAACCCTCTTCCAGGGAGATATTCGTAAGAACACTTTATCACCCACTTCAAACTCTAGGTCTTTTCTTCAGTTGTCGGCATAACTTTTCTGTCGACTCTGAGCTGCGCTTATGTGTTGTTGAATAGATCTGACCTTTTCTGCCATTTCATCAACGAGATCAGGTCCTAATAGCTTTCTTTCCCCAACTTCATCCCAGCAAGTTGGAGTCCTGCATTTCTTTCCATAGAGAGCATCATAAGGAGCCATCTGAATACTGGAGTGAAAGCTATTATTATAAGAAAATTCCACCAAAGGTAGGTGTTGATCCCAACCTCCTTTGAAATCCATAGAGCAAGCTCTCAACATATCTTCTAGGGTTTGAATTGTTCTCTCAGACTGACCGTCTGTCTGGGGATGATAAGCAGTGATGAAACTCAACTCTGTATCCAGAGTATGCTGAAGACTTCGCCAGAACTTCGAGGTAAATCTCGGACCCCGATCAGATATAATAGAAAGTGGTACTCCATGCAATCTTACCACTTCCTTTACATATATCCTGGCAAGCTGATCTAGAGAAAAATCCTCTCTAATAGGAATGAAGTGTGCAGACTTTGTAAGACGATCAACTATGACCCAGATAGCATTATTGCCTTTGGATGTTTTAGGAAGTCCTGTGACAAAGTCCATAGTGATGTTTTCCCATTCCCATTCGGGTATGGGTAATGATTGTAACATCCCCTTAGACTTTTGTCTCTCAGCTTTAACTTGTTGACAAACCAAGCATCGAGAGACATATTCAGCAACATCTCTTTTCATGCCATCCCACCAGAAGTACTCTTTCAGGTCCCTATACATCTTCGTGCTTCCAGGATGAATAGAGAATGAAGAACTATGAGCCTCATCCAGCAGATCCTTCTTTAATTCGGGGATGGAAGGAACACAAACCCGATTCCTGAACTTTATTATCCCATCACAATCAAGGTTGAATTTAGGAACATTTCTCACCTTCTTTTGTAACTCGACATCTTCTTTCTGTGCCTCTTTAATCTTCACATGTATAGATGGTTGAACATTCATTTGAGAAAGATAAGATTTTCCCCTTCCATTATAATTCCAAGATCCATCCTTTGTAAATCCATAAATATTGGATCTTTTGTGATCCTCATCATGGATAAACTAGCATGGTCTTGTCGACTTAATGCATCTGCCACCTTGTTTGCTTTCCCAGGGTGGTAATGGATTGAGCAGTCATAATCCTTAATCAGCTCCAACCATCTTCATTGATGCATATTCAACTCCTTTTGTGTGAAAATATACTTTAAACTTTTATGATCAGTATAAATATCACACCTTTCACCATAAAGGTAATGCCTCCAAATCTTTAATGCAAAGATTACCGCAGCCAACTCCAAATCATGTGTTGGGTAATTTTGCTCATGGATTTTCAACTGCCGTGAGGCATAAGCTATCACCATATCATTTTGCATAAGAACACACCCCAATCCCTTCTTGGATGCATAACTGTAGATCACAAACCTTTCTCCACTACAAGGCAGTGTGAGCACAGGTGCACTGGATAACCTTCTTTTCAACTCCTTGAAATTCTCTTCACATTCCTCTGTCCAGACAAACTTAACTCCTTTCCGAGTCAACTTGGTGAGTGGATTAGATAATCGTGAAAAATCTTTTACAAAATGTCGATAATATCCATCCAAACCAAGAAAACTTCGGATCTCAGTTACTGTTGTTGGTCTCGACCATCATTCGATAACCTCTGTTTTTGCTGGATCCACAGATATCCCCTCTTTTGAGATTATGTGACCCAAAAATGCAACTTTTTGAAGCCAAAATTCACACTTGGTAAATTTGGCATAAAGCTTCTCCTTTCTCAGGGTCTTCAATATAATTCTCAAGTGATCTTCATGCTCTTCCTTGCTCTTTGAGTAGACAAGAATATCGTCTATAAAGACTACCACAAATTGATCAAGATAGTCGCTAAAGACTCTATTCATTAAATCCATGAAGATAGCAGGGGCGTTAGTAAGACCAAATGGCATCACTATAAATTCATAGTGTCCATACCTTGTACGGAAAGTCGTCTTTGGTATATCCTCCCTTTTGACCCTTAATTGATGATACCCTGAACGAAGATCAATCTTGGAAAAGTATTGAGCTCCGCGTAGTTGGTCAAATAAGTCATCAATGCGTGGGAGAGGATATTTGTTCTTGATAGTGATGTTGTTAAGTTCTCGATAATCAATGCAGAGTCTCATTGATCCATCTTTCTTCTTAACAAATAGAACAGGTGCTCCCCAAGGTGACGCACTAGGGCGTATGAATCCCTTATCAAGATTCTCTTGGAGTTGCTTCTTCAATTCCTGCAACTCAATTGGGGCCATTCTATAAGGTGTCTTTGAAATAGGCAAAGCACCCGGTACGAGTTCTATTGAAAAATCAACTTCATGATTTGGTGGAAGACCCGGTAATTCCTCCGGAAAGAAATCATCAAACTCCCGTACAATGGTCATATTCTTAATCGTGAGTTTCTCACCAACCATTTGAGATAAATAACCTTCATTTAGTGGAATCAATACCCATAAGATGGAAGAAATTTCCACTGGAAGGTTATGTTCATCCTTGCATTGATAGACGATCGTAGATTGATCTGGAATATAAAATGTGACTTCCCTTCTTTGGTAATTGATATGAGCTCCATGTAGAGAAAGTCAATCCATGCCAAGAATCACATCAAATTCCACTAAAGGAAGGATCACAATATTTGCAGGAAGCACTTTCCCACAAACTTCAATCGGAGAAGAATTATAAACTTTTGATGCGACTGTTGTGCCATTAGGTGTTGTCACAGCTTACTCAACATCTAATTGTTGAGGTAATACGGTGATACCCTTAGAAAATTCTTTAGAAATAAAAGAGTGGGTGGATCTAGAATCAAATAAAACATTTGCTACTTTAGAGTGGATGGTAAGTGTACCTTTCACCACTTCGTTATCGTACTCCACATCGCTGATAGAAATTGCATGTGACTTTCCTTTGTCTTTAGCCTTAAGATTTTGTTGACGTCGACCATCATCATCAACCCTTGGATTTGGGCATTGATTGGCATAATGCCTCATATCCTTGCACTTGAAACATTGAAGTGTAGTAGGTTAATTCTGTGTATCCCTTCCTTTGTTTGCATCATTAGACATCTTCTTCCCATTATCACAGCATTCAAATGCCCGATGACCTTCCTTTCCACATTTAAAACATTTACTTGTCCCTTTAAGACAACTCCCTCCATGTTTCTTTCCACACTTTGAGCATAAGGAAAAGCTCATCTTCTTTTCCGTGTGCTCTTTAGATTTTTATTTGAATTCCATCTTCCTCTTCTTATCAAACCCATGTGACTGATGGGTTATTCCAATCTCCATCTCGACTTTGAGAGCACATCGAACGATTTCCTCGTAGCTATTGAAGTCCCTTATGGCTAACGCCCATCGAAGACTTGGTTTTAAGCCACTAAAGAATCGATCGATCTTACTCTCAGGTTGGATAATAATACCAGAAGCGTACCTTGCAAGTCTTGTAAAATTTTCTTCATAGGTACCAACAGATTCATCATCCCTTTGCTTCAGTTCAAGAAACTCTTTCTCCATCATTGTTCGGAGAATAAGAGGGAAGTACTTATTAAAAAATAAGTTCTTGAACTTGTCCCATTCCATAGACTCAATTTCATCCCTTTGCCTCGTATTCTTAATAAGATTCCACCATTGATCAGCATCTCCTTCCAAACGATACACTGCTAGGATGACTTTATCATGTTCAGAACATTGAAGAACTGAAAATATCTTTTCAGTAGTACTAATCCATTGTTCAGCAACTAATGGATCAGTAGTCCCACTGAAAGAAGGTGGACGCTGCCTCATGAAGGATTCAACAGAATGTTGCTCCTTCCTTTGCTCGTTTGGAAGTCCTGCATGATTCATAGCTTGAGAAAGTTATGTGAGCATGGCTACAAGATTTTGCATTCCAGCTCCCATATCGTTTGGTTGCTCAGGGGGACAATCATTGAATTGCCCATCGTATTCCGCATTAACATGGTTCCTTCGGGTTCCAGCCATTGACTAAAACCAAGAAGAATAGTGTGAGCAACACTAATTATAATAGGAAAACCACATAATTCAAGAATAAAATTTTCATGCTTAAGGTCTTATCCTAGGTTATTCAAGGCCATTTCTAAAACACTAAGATTGTGTTCTATGCTTAGACTTATCCTTAGGGTTCTTACTAAGGCTTTCACATCCTAGTTTCCAAAGGTTGACTATACCTTTCCTCTGATACCAACTATAACGACCCATACTTTACATACATTGTTAATACTTCAAAATTGAAGCACACTTATTACAACATATGACAAAACCACAAAGGACCGTATAGGTATAGTGTCTTTAGAAACTGGGAAACATAAACAACTGGTTCATAAATATTCTATAGAGTCTCCCATTTATTTCATCATATCTAGGGTCCCTTTTAGCATATTCTACTCAATATCCATCTTCCTGACCTGGGGAAAAGAAAACATAAAAGGGTGAGCTCAAATGCTCAGCAAGGGCAAATAAAGGAAATAAAAATCATATCATATCTTTTTGAAAATCAAAACCTGCAAAAGAGATCATAATATCTTAACATGGAATAAATCATAGAAGTGAAAATGAGATCCCCATAATCATAACATAAAACTTGAAACTTTGTGGCATGCACACATAATCATGGAAAATCATTTCTTGTTAGTCATGACTCATTGCCAAGACTATCTTAGTGGACAAAGTCCCTTTCTGAACCAAGTTCACTGCTCGTTTCAGTCCTGTATCACTGAACCGAAATAACCTTCCGTTCCAGCCATGTCTATCTCATGAGATATAAAATCTTTACCCAATGCATTGGAGGGAGATATAGGTCCCATCCATCTTATAATGAATCCTTTCTTATGTGTGCCACATAATCATAAATCATACATCATCGCATAACCCATGTAATAAAAAATGGGATTCTTAAACAACATGACATCATAAAACAATTCATATAAGATAAAGGAATTCATAAAAATGTTTCCATCACAACATAATCAAATCCATGTAATAATAGGGATAAAAACGGAACCCTTTATTATCTTATATGGAAAATAATTTTGATAAAACACTTGAACTCCATTCTTGAGGAAAATATCCTTTCTTCTTCAAAAACATTTTTCCTTTCTTAACATGTCATACAACTTTAAACTAAAAGAAGTTGATTAAAAATAAACATGAAAACTTGTAAAGGAAGCTTCATGGAAATAATGTTTTAAAAATCCATTCATGCCTTATAAGTTAAAAAAACATTCTTCGTACTTTTGTCGGAAAAGTCAAAAAGTACCTCGTACGACAAAAGATTCCTTTCATAGATATTACTAAAAGCTCACCGAAGGGTAAAAATGGATTTAAACAATTGTAGGTGGATGGAAGTAATATTACATATTGATGAAACATGAATGTGGATGATAAAATACACCCCAGTAAATGCCAAAGTATAAACAATCTCGGATAAAAATGAGATTGTGATATTTCCCTTACCTTAGGTCCGATTTGCTTTGTACGTGTCCGAAGCTCCTGTATAATGGTTTAAATAATGTTATTGACTTATTCCAGAATCATACATATTGATATGATATCATATATGGTCATATTCTTAGCTTCTTGTTAGTAATATTTCATTGTTACTAGTTACTCGGGTCTTTATTGCCTTTTGTTCTTATGCGTGTTTTGCCGAATACATTCTTATTCTTCTTTTAAGGTTATAGATACCTTATATCCAGAATGGTATTAGTGTAACATATATCATATTTATTCATTCAATTCATTTATATAATTACTATGTAATGATGATCATGTAGAACGAGTCGTATCACATCGTGGAGACGGTATTCCGTACGTACGCACGAGTGATAATATCGTTCCTATGATCATGGAACTGTATTAGAGTATATATATATTATTTCAGTATCAATATTACTTTATAATAATCATAAATAGTTACTCATTACACCATTATACCCATCCTTGTAATGTGATGGTGGAAAAATAGATTACACCACGGCGTGGAGACGGTATTCCGTACGTACGCACGAGCGGTGATTTCATTTTTCCGTAGGATGGATAGAAGGTGAATTAGGGTTGTTTCATATTTATAATAACATATCAGTATGTAATTAATACTGATGTTATTACTTTATCATGAAACAACTAAAGAAGAAGAAGTTGAAGAAGAAAGAAATTGAAAAGATCGGTAATGGATATTACCTCTTCTTTGGGACGCCTCTTTGAATCCTCCACTTAGGGAACTAAGATTGGTCTTTGAAGAAGACCAGGACCTCTAAGATTATTCTAGGGAAGTGGAGAGGAGAAAATGGCAGGGGTTGGCCGAGCTTGAGTGCTCAAATTGGTGTGAGGAGGAGGGGGAGGAGGTGCCCTTTTATAAGGGAGGAGAGGGGCACCTTAGGAATATCTCAAAATATTATTTTATATTAAAGTCAAAATCGGTTTATAATGGCTCCAAAGGGTCTTATTTCGAAGCTAAGGTGGGGATGGGTCGAAAGCCTATCAACCAATAGGATTTAGACAAGTTTAGGGTATTATTTGAACCTTATCAATTAGATTTAACTCTAAGTTAAATAATTTAACTTTTACCGTGTCTTTTTGTTTTCTTTCACTATATGGTTAATACACTTACTATAACATTCCAAAAGAACCCAAAATTGTTTATTATTAATATATATATCCTTATCTAAGTCATTTGTCCGAACCTTAGATTTTTAGGAATACAATAACAATTAATAATATAATATTTGATTTAAAAACTATTTTGTTTCAATTTTGACACTATTTGATATATGATTTTTGTGAAAGTCATAACAGAATTATATGTTCGAACCAAGTTGATTAAATCAACACTAATATATCACAGTAACCTAGAAAATTAGTGTAATTCATAAAAAGTCTTAAATTACATTTATTTTGGTGTTTATAACATCAATTATGTCAATATTTCATTAATAAGATAATTACTGCATCATCATTGTGTCATAAATAAATTAAATTATTTAATGTCTAAAAAATTAAAAATAAAATACCATCATGTAGGAAATCTTTTTAAATTTCTAATTAATATTTATTGTCGAATTTATCTTATGTGTAACCCCATATTAAAAATGATTTACTTATTAAACATTGATTTTAACTATTTTAACCCTTCTTTAAATAAATTAATAATAAATGTCCTAATCTAATCCAAGTGGGCCTAAATGGTCGTATTTTATTCATAAGGTTGTTTTTGGTCGAATTACACTTGTCCAATAGAATTAGGACATGTGTTAGGGTAATATTAATATCATATTTACCCTTAGTTACCCTATTTACTATTAACTGCGGTAAAAATAGTAAAAAGTTACTATTCACCAAAAAATTATTTTTATCTCATTGAACCACATTTTACTTACTAATATCAACCGTGTCTGTCGGATTTTTGAAATTCCATTCACAGAAGCGGTAAAATTAAGTTTTATGCAAAATTCAGTTTTTAACCTACCACTTAGTGGTTTCACTATTCATCAAAAATTGAAAGTTTTCAGAAAAATACCAAAATTTCACCCTAGGCTAATTTCGATATTCTGAATCCAAAAATGAAGTCCATTTTGAAAAATAAAATTTATAAAATTTCAAAAAAGTGGTTATTACTATTCATAACGGCTAGTTTTAATAGCATATTGTTGTTTAGTGAAACTCGGTATTGCGTACGACGCAAGCTATCGAGGAAGGTCGCGATTGCGTGTAAAGAAAGCCAAGCAATTGTTGTGTAGAAAAAGATTCCTTTGATGATTCATATAACTTAAAAGTCTCGGGTGTTACATTCTCCGGCCATCATCGACACCGCAATGCCATCGTCCCTCCAGCATCACCACATAATCACCACCGGCGGAATCACAGTGGGAACATACGCTCACAAACCTTCAATAACATCACCGGTGAGAACCAACCGTGCCGTCGCCATCGCCATCTCCAAATTCATCGCCATTTTTGAAGGTTCAAAAATCACAGAAACACCACCCAAGCGCACACGCAACGCCCTGAAACAGAAGATCCCACCGCCGCCAACCAAAACGACCACTTCAGACATGGAGAAAACCCACCGCACTCATCTGAGAAAGTCCAGGACCCCAAGCACCACCGACGCAAGGGCGCGACCATCAGATGTTGAGAAGCACACCACAGAACACCAGCTTGTTGTCGAGAATGAACCCAGGAGCGCTCCGAAGAGTATGCCGTCGGCGGGGACCGGTCTTACACCCACAGGTCGGAACCAGCAACTACCGGAGCCCAGAGAGAAACTCCATAGCAAGGGAAGACCACAAAACCGCGCGACGCTGCAGAGATCCTGGCCGACTCCCCGAGCTCGAGAGGGAACGTCGCGTCGTCCGCAGCAAAGGGCCGATGGCGGCGAAGGGAAAACCCTATCTCGGGATCCCTTTACGGGCGCATTCTCCCCCACAATGCCCAAAAGAGTGTAGATATAATTGAGTGTTAGGAAAAAATATTAAATAAATGAATTCCTACAGATGATATAATAATTATAGTACCTATCACTATTTTCGTACTTGCATCGACATCCATGGTAAAATCATCCACTACATGAAATTTCTTCACTCTTGAGGCCTATAGCTGGAGATATTTAGTCCTCGAAGCATTTGAATTCCCCATAGTAGCATTTGGATCTGATGTACCCTACTCATAAGGAGGTGTATTCATATCCAAATAAAAGAACTATAGGTGACCAAGACCTCCGTTGATGTTTCATGAATTTGAAGGGATAGGGCAAGAACATATTGTGTCTCCAACATTTCCACACAGATATGATTTTTGAGTTATAATATTATCTATAGAAGATAGTATGAAGCAGGCTCACTACTAAGACCCACCTCCACCACACCATTTATGATACAACCACTTCATCTTCTTCCCATTCACAACACTAAAACTTACAATGGATGGAAGAGATGAGGAGGAAAAGAACCATATTCATCATTACAATCATATATCTATATAAAATCTCCATATATGTTAAAATATTTAACATAAAAACATGTGAACTGATATATAATCATAAACTATAAAGTTAATTTTGGGCCTTCAACCAGTAATTATTCACCACATCCAGAGAAAAATGAAGAAACATAGAAATATGATTGGAGTATTACAACACCAAATGTTCTCCCAACTGAAATGATAGGAACTAAGGCGACTTATCCAACATCAGGGACTCTAGAAAAAACTGATAGAAGAATAGGGTTTTAAAACCCTTCCAACCCTAGTCCATGTGTCTATATTCTTGGACTATAAAACCCCACCATCATTTATCAGAACCAACAATTCGGAATGTTTCTCATTTTACCTTGAAAATTATTAGGTTTCTACAATAATTCATTGATTTTATCGATCATATCCTTCCATTCATCTACCACTTGTGGTTCATTCGGTCCATTAAAGGATAGTGGCTTCCCATGTAAGAATTCCCTTGACTGATTTCTCTCTCATACAACTCTTGGTTATGTTCCAAAAACTATTTTCTAAACTCTTCATACATCTGGATGAAAATAAAAAACATCGTATACTATAGTCACTATGACATTATGATCCAATGGAGGACTCCCTTTTGGATAATCAGCTACACCTTCCTAAGGAACTCATGGAATACATCTCAAAAGCATATTACTGCACACTGAAACTGATGCAACAATCAGATAATATAGTAAATATCAGTTTAATCTAGAAAACACATAAAATTGATTTTTAAAGTAATACCAAACACTAATGACACATATCCAAACATCCCATGGAAACTTGATTCCCTTCATGGAAAGATCTAGTGAGGCACTCGACACAACATTACACTCAACTCATGAAAATACAATCTTCAATCTAAAAGATTTCCTAAGACAATAAATATTCAAGGAGAATTACTACCTATCTCTGATTCCATTTTGTAATGATACCACCTGAGTTACCCCCAATCCTGGAACCGAAACCATTTTGTCACATACCCAAAGGGCATTCTCAATACCCCAGAGCTGTAAACATTCACTTGGGAATCAAACAACAAACCAAAGGGAATGATTTCTCCCAACCAAAACAAACACATTTAATATATATATTTATACACTGAGACAAAAAGAACAAAGATAGTCGAATAAATATATTCCATAACATTAAGAATTCTTATGAATAAAAAAATATTGTAAATTTATTCAAAACTCAATGATATAATTCCGACTGTAAAGGAAAAAACCTAAAATTTAATAAATGCGAAGTTGTGGAATAAATCCCACCATATCAACAACATCCACCCATTCAAGCTGGCACAAAACCTCTTCCCCTCAATGCGGCTCATTTCCTTTCCCTACATCAGAATACATGCATCATTCTACACATCACTGAAGTTGTGCATAGGATGTAAGCTAATAAGGTCAATTGGAGCCCACCTAGGTGTTCCATAATAAGCCTCTATATAACAATTCATTCATTATTATTTTAAATAACACATGGAATGATAAGAAGTAAAATGGTTCTATAGAAAACTTGGTAAACATTTACCCTTTATCATAGTTATAAAATAAAAGGAGGTATATCAATTTCAATTCATATTTTCCATAACATCATTCACAAGAATAATCATGCATATCAAGGATTAAAAAAATCCAAGAAACAAAAAATAGAAGCATTGGTCTCAGCAAAAAGGATCATTATATTTTATACTAACAAACAACTTGTACAACAATAAATCTAGCTTATAATTTGGTTCCTTAAACATAAGACTAGATAATAGAGGAATAACCCATGTGTAAACCCCACAAAAATGTCAATATTAGTCCCCTAGAACAATAGGCCTAGTTGAAGGATGAAATCCCTATGAGAAAACATCCCAATAATCAAAATCAAATGGACGATGACCTCAAGCTAACCCTTCCACCTAAGTATTCAAGGTAACACAAGTTCTTGTTTTAAAAATTCATTCCAATGCTTTGAAAACAATTTCATAACAATTTAATAAATCAATTTAAATGATTAAAAAATACCCATTTTCATTCCATTTATCAAAATATCAGGAAAATCAATTTTTCATTAAAAACCCTTTCCAACACACACAAAAATCATGCCAATTCCACTTATAAATCGGTTTATAAAAAAAGAACAATAAGGTTCATCAACATATTCTATATACAGAACCACCTACCTCAAAACTCATGTTGCATATGGCTACAAAGGATCCACGAACAATGAAAATCCAACGATGTCAATAAAGACCCTATAATCCAATCCACATATAAATATGGACTTGATTATGAATTCAAGGGGTTAGTGGAAAGGAGGAAACGACACATACCACAAGAACGGACACCCATAACACCACATCCAATAAAGTAATGGCATCTTAATCTAGATAAAACAAAAACATTGTACGGATATATGAATAAACACCAATTTAGACCAATGAATCCAAAAATGATACCCAGGGGTTCTACCACAATCAATGGAAATAAATAAGTAGAATGATCACTCACCCTAAAAGATAAAATGAAACTGGATTAGAGATCTAATGAAAAATGGATTGATACAGATGGAAAAGTGTCTCCAAAAACCATGAGAGAGGAACTTTAGGGTAAGAGAAAAAGAGAATTAGTGGATTAATGGACACCCAAAACCCGAACGACAACATAAAATAGCTCTACTCAGGGAATTAGATGATGTGTAACTCCTTTACATGTCTTGAAATCCCCGGGGATAAAGTGAAACAAAAAATCTATCTTCTCAAATATGGTCTTTAAATAATTCAAGACATGAAACAACTCTTCACATCATGTAACCTTTAATAGTGTAAATCATTTTCATGTCCTACACCTAGAAACTCAAACACATCATGTAACCTAGTTAAATGTCATGATGTCCTCCTGCAACATGACAGATCAGAAATAGAATGTTATATTATGGAACTGAAAACCATTCTATTAAAATAAAAATAACTATGAATAGAATGCATACATGGATATGTCAACACAGAATGTAATGGATAAATAATAATAGATTCTAAATGAGGGAGATTCTGAATTATTAGACACCATGTGTCCTTGGTAGATATAACCTTTACCTTCATGACCTTTCACCAGACGATATAACATATTCAGTAAAAACCCATCTATTTTGGCCAACTATTTCATACAATGTGACTACTGATGCATCAAGGGGCTATCTATAACGGGGGCCCACCCATGTTGTACCTGTGAAAAGCATTCCTCATATCGAATAGTCGAACCAAATAATAAAAAATATTTCATATTAAATATCTGAATTGAATAAATGATATGAATTTATTAATAATTACCCAGTATTGGTTATGTAACAAAAATGGTTGTTGATGTTGATGAATGGAAATACCATTGAATGATCATTAAAACATTTTTAGGAAAATAAACTCTAAACAGTTCAAAGTGTCTCATACCACTTAAAAGCATTTGAGACATAATATCAATGAAGGAATAACATTATGTTAAACCTATAATATTATGATAATAAGGAGATTCATGATATTATATTCTAAAGAGAAGTATATACACCATATAAACATGAATAGATTCATGACAATAAATAAGTCTCAATGAATTTTAAATTGAGACGAAATCCCTTAACTTGTGTATACTTTTTGGTAATCATACTCTAAACACCTATATAATGGTTTTAAGAGTGAAACTAACTTATTATATAACCATATTAATACTTATGATATAATATATGATAATCTTATAATAAATTATTACACGTTTGTGAAAATTATCCAATTATTATCATTATTTTGTGTGTTAATTACCCAGTTTCTCGAGTATTTTTTGATTTATTTTATTGTGTAACTATTAATTAGATAGTGCATTAATCATATAAATTATTTAAATCAGGATTAAAATATTATATAAATATACTGTATATATATTTGGAATAATCTATAAAATTTAGATATTGAAAATGACGTGCATAGTTCATAGAGACGGTAGGTCTTATGTTAGCATGAATGGTACATTAATTTCATTTGAATATTTAAAAGGATGAAAAGGAAATGATATTTATGTATATGTATATTATAATTATAGTATAATTTTTAATTCAAATATATCATTTAATTTTATTAAATTCAACCTTAATACATTCATTTTATATCATGAACGAATCACATCTATTAGGCGGGAGGGGCAGTAGTCCACACTTTCACTAACAATATTATGGTATTTATAAAAAAAGGAAAGAATTAGGTTATGTGTTATAGAAGAATTATAGAGTCATATAGAAATATTAAATATCATATATCACATATATAAATATATTTTCCCTCAAAGTTTCCAACCTTGGATGGTGGTAAAGGAGGAACGACCAATCATCGTTTTGTGATTTGGCATTTTGTCGTACACATATACATTTGGTTCGTTGCCCATTATATGGAATGGTGTGTAATATATGTTAAAGAATGTATAATAACAAAATCTATGTATATCTAGGATACTGGTGTTGTTATTTAATAATTGTTGGAGTATAATTGAGGTTTTGTAGAATGGAAATAAAACTAAAGAGCTTAAATGATTGTTAGATCATCTTTGGGTTACTCCTTTTCGTTTGTACCGAAGGGTTTCTTTATATAGTTTTATTAAAAAATGGAGTGTTATAAATTTATGGGAGGGATTTTTTGGATCTATTTTGGTATTTCTTGTTATATCAAATGTGGCTTGGGATGTGTGAGGAAGGTGGAGGGGGAGGCCTTTTATAGTGGTGGAGGAGGGGTACTGCTATAAGTTTTGGAAAATGGAATTCCATCCATTTTTTTTCAAATGAATGTGGATCTAAAATAAACTAAATAAGAAATAATTTATTATATGGTTGAAATAATTCCATAAAATGGATTTTGGAAAAGTGTCTAAGTCATTTTTTCGATTATTATTATGGTTTATTCCCTTGTTAAGTTTAATTTGGCCTTAATCGCTATAATTAATTTTAATCACCTTCAATTATATTTTCAGTAAAAACGTAACTTGAACTTATTAGACATTATAAATTTATTTTATTCTAAATAAGAAATCAAAATTTTCAAATTACAATAAAATAATTGGAATAAATTAACTTAATATTAATCCCATAGACGGGATGATAATATAGGTTTTTATTGTAAAAATGTTCAAAAGTTTACTAAGTATTTATAGACAATTTCAATGTGAAATTGATTCCAATAAAATAAATGGGATTAATTGAAAAATAATTGAAATAATGCGACTTTAAAACCAAATGAAAATATAATTTAACACTATAAATAAATTATATGAAAAATCATTTTTGAATTAAAATTTAGTATTTTTCACTATCCATTAAAATATGAAACTTCTTATAAAAACACTAAAAAATCACCAAAACATAAATATTATGTGTGTAATTAAAATATGAAATTTATTATGACATATAAAATCTATATATTTTATAAAAATTTCATTTAAAATAGTTCTCCAAAAAAGGTGGTAAAAGTGCCTTTATAAAGAAATATAGTATTTTATGTATAATATTTTATAGTTTTTATATTATTCCTATCAAATATATTGGATGAGTGTAAAAATATTTCCACATATATAATATATATATTTAATTTATAAACTTCTTAAATTTGTTAAAATTCAATTTACTATTAAAAATGTGACTAAATAGTGTTTTTTAAATTCAGTGTTGTGGGCATGGTAAACTAACTAAGTATTGAAAGATGTGAATGAAATTAAATTTTTTCTAATGGAAACTATATTAAATTATTAGGGTTATACACTCTTCTATCCTATAAAAATTTCTTCCTTGATATTTTAGGGGTATTACCTTCAAATCTCTATAGGTAGTTCTCCTTTAAAGAATCCTATGGTGTAACAACTCGAGATTTTATGAGAATTGTTATTTTTAATTTCATTGATGTCTTGTGTTTTACGCGACACCAAAATTATCTTGTTCTATACGCAACACTCTATTATCTTGCAGTATACACAACACTAATCATCGATCATGTTACACACAACTTCAAGTTCATTTGATAGAAGTTATTTTACACAACAATGAGTGTATATATATATATTCAATGTATAATTGAAATATTGTTTGATTCTATTATACGCAACAATAAATGAATTTTGCAGTACACGCAACCCTAACTTGGCTTTCATTACACGCAATTGCCACCTTCCACGATAGCGTGTGTTATACGCAATACCAAGTTTCACTAAACGAGATATTATTATAATATTATTATGAACTAGCCGTTAGAAACAGTAATACCCACTTTTTGAAATTTTATAAATTTAATCTTTCAAAATGGACTTCATTTTTGGATTCGGAATATCAAAATTATCCTAGGGTGAATTTTTGGTATTTTTCTGAAAACATTCAATTTTTGATGAATAGTGAAAACATTGGGTTACTATTTAAAAACCGACTTTTTATTTAAATAATTATTTATTTTATTTAAATTTATTTTAGGTAAAAATGTATACATAATACCTATATAATTTCAATATAATTAATTGGATTCATTTTATAATAATTTTAGATATATAAAAAGTTTGTTGAACTTTTCACCGTCTTTTACCCACCTCCTAGGAGAATTTGGAAATTCACATAAAACATAATTTTAGCACTTCTGTGAGTGGAATTTCGAAAATCCGAGAGACATGGTTAATATCAAGGAATAAAATGTAGTTCAATGAGATGAAAATAATTTTTGGTGAATAGTAACTTTTTACTTTTATTGACCATGGTTAAAAGTAAATAGGGTAATTAAGGGTAGAAATTATATTATTATTACCCTAACACATGTCCTAATTCTGTTGGATAAGTGTAATTCGACCAAAAATAACCTTAGGCATAAAATATGGCCATTTAGGTCCACTTGGATTTCATTAGGACACTTATTATTATTTTATTTAAAGAAGAGTTAAAAGAGTTAAAATCAAATTTAATAACTAAAACATTTTTAATATAAGGATACACATAATATAAATTCTACTATAAATATGAATTGGAAAGATAAAACTATTTCCTACATAATGGTATTTTATTTATAATTTTTAGACATTATATAATTTAAGTTATTTATGACACAATGGTGATGCAGTAATTACCTAAATAATGAAATATTAAATTAATTGATGTCATAAATACCCAAATAAATGTAATTTGAGACTTTTTATGAATTAAAATAATTTTCTAGGTTAATATGACATGTTATTATAGAATAAATTAACTTTTTTTGAACTAATCATGCTGGTTTGAGTTTTAATAAAACCCATTACCAAATAGTGTCAAAATTGACATAAAATAGTTTTTAAAACAAATATTATCTTATTAATTGTTATTATATTCCTAAAAATATAAAGTTCGGCCGAGATACTTATATCATGAGAGGGGTATCATTAATGGACCACTTGGTGTTCTCTTGTATGTATATGGTATGTTTATTAACTATATAATATAAAAATACAAAGAGACATGGTAAATGTCAATCTAATTAACTAAGAGTTAAAACTAAAAGATAAGGTTAATATAGTTACCCAAACTGGTCTAAAATCTATTGGTTGAGAGTATTTCGACCCATCACCACCTTATCATCGAAATAAATCAATTTTTAGTTATTAAAAACTGAATATGACTTTATTATAAAATAATATTTTAAGTTTTTCTAAAGGTGCCCCTCTCCTCCCTTATAAAAAGGGCACCCCTTACCTCTTCTCTTCACACCATTTTGAGCCTTGAATCTTGGACAACCCCTACCCATTTATCGTTTCCACTTCCCCAGCAACATTTTGGAGGTTCTGGGCTTCTCAAAAGACCAGCTCTACTTCCTTAAGAGAAGGCTTAAAGGAGGTGCGTCGAAGAAGAGGTAATCTCTTCTTCCGATTCTCTCAAGTTTCATTCTTCTTATACTTATTATTATTTAGTTGTCTCATTATAAAGTAATAAAATCAGTATTACTTATATAATAAAATGTTATTATAAATATGAAACAACCCTATTTCACCTTATATCCATCCTATGGAAAATGAAATCACTGCGCGTGCGTACGTACGGAATACCGTCTCCACGCCGTGGTGTAATCTGTTTTCGACCACCACCTTACTTGGATGGGTATAATGGTGTAACTAAATAACTAAATATGATTATTTTAAATTGATATTGATTCTGAAATATTATACATACACTTCAATACAATTCCATGATAATAGGAATGATATCATCGCTCGTGCGTACGTACGGACTACCGTCTCCACGACAAGATAAGATTCATTCTCCATGTTAACCCTTCATGAATGATTTTAAAGTATATATAATGAATAATAATGAAATATATGACATAATAATGATATTTTATTTATGTATATATATATTTATTTCATCTACTTAATTCAATTCAATTCAATAAGGAAACGAAAACAGCATTCTTGCATACATACGGCCTACCGTCTCCATGAATGGTGTATTTCATTCCATTTATCGATCTATCATATATATATATATATGCTGAATATATATTATATATAAATCATTTTTTACATTATTTAATTATTTAAATCCGTATATAAGTAAAAATATCACGAACAACAAGTCGAAACACGTACGATAAACGAAATGATTTTACCCAAAATGCTGCTTTAACATGGAATTTACAAAAGAACGGGTAATATAATGTCATAAGTGAACCATATATGATATCATAACGATGAATATTATTCTGTAATAAGTCAATGACATTATTTAAATCATTATACAGGAGGTTTGGATACATACAGAGCATATTAGACGTAAGGTAAGGTATAACTTTTCCAATCTCGTTTTTATCAGAGATTGTTTATTCGTAAGTATTTACTGGGGTTATATTTATCATCAATGTCCCTATTTGATAAAAATGTTTTCATGTCTGTTTAATGTCATTTTTACCCATTTTTTGACTTTTACTACAGGGTATGTATGGAATCTTTCTTTTACGAGGTACTTTATGACTTTTCCGGAAAAAAGTACGAGAAGAATGTTTTTTAACGTATACAACATGAAAGGATTTTTAAGGTTTTATAAAGCCTTATTTTCATGAAGATTCCTCCAAATGATTTCAAAACTATATTCTACAAAATACTTTTCTTATAAAATTGAATGAAATTTTTTGAAAAGAAAATGATTTTGAATAGGAAAAGATATTTTCCTCAAAAATTAATTTCAAGTGTTTTATCAAAACCATTTTCCATTTAAGATGACATTATTTTATATGTGTATGTTTCAATTATAATGTCTATATGATTTCCATGGTTTCAATTTTCTTATGATGAAATGATATCCATTTGTTTTATAATGATTATGTTATGATGGGATGATGTTTATAAAACCCATTTTATTCTTTGGGTTATGATGAATGATTTATGTTTATGTTGTGGCACACGTAAGAATGATTTCATTATGAGATGGTTAGGACCTATATCTCCCTCCAATGCATTGGGTAATGATTTATATCTCATGAGATAGACATGGATGGAATGGTAAGTTAATCTGGTTCAGTAATACAGGACTGGAATGAGGAGTGAACTCGATTCAGAAAGGGACTTTGTCCACTAAGATTGTCTTGGCAGCAATTCCTTGGCTACTATGAAAATCATATCATGTGATTAATGGTTTCCACAACCACATGTTTTATTCCCATTCTATTTTATCATGATTAATGTTTCTTTATGATCTATGCCTTATGTAGTGCCATGTTTTATGTCATTGCCCAAGATTTTGATGTCTAAACATTATGTTCATGTTTTTAAGTTCAAATGTATATGATTTGTTCTATTTTATCCATTCTTACCATTACTGAGCATTTGAGCTCACCCTTTATATGTTTTATTTTCCCCATGATTTAAATAAAGGTTTTATGTAAGAAAACCAAAAGGGGGAGATCTTTATGGGAGATGTTGAAGATCTTTCACCATGATTAGAAGATTACATTCTGAGTTTTCAAAGAAACTAAACTATTACGGACCATGTGTGTTTGTTTTTGTTATGTATTAAGTATTCCACAAAAGTAATTTAATGTCCATGTAAGTCAAGATTTGGGTCTCTACAGTTGGTATCAGAGGGAAGGATTAGTTAGCCTTTGGAAACTAGGATGCAAGAACTTTAGTGAGATCCCTAGAGATATTTCTAAGGTATTTCTAGGGATGTCTCTAAGGTTAAGTATACGTATAGGTTATAGTCCTAGAATTACAGTAATGATATTAGAATCAAACCTAAGATGTTAGATATCGAAGGTACTCCCCCTTTATTATGTTGTTTTCTCTAGCATGATTTTTTCCTCTCACACTATTCTTTTTGGGTTTTAGACGATGGCTGGAACCTGAAGGAACCGTGTTGATCAATGTAATGGACAATACAATGATTGTCCTCCTGAACAAACCAATGTTATGGGAGATAGAGTGAAAAATCTTATTGCTATACTTATGCAACTATTAATCATTCTGGACTTCCGAATGAGTAGAGAAGGGAACAATATTCTATTGAGTCCTTCATGAGGCAACTACCACCTTCTTTCACTGGGTCTTTTGATCCACTTGTTGCTTAAAAATAGATCGGTACCATTGAAAAGATATTTTCCATACTTCACTGTTCAGAACATGATAAAGTTATTCAATCTGTTTACCATTTAGAAGGTGAAGCAGACCAACAGTGGACTTTAATTAAGAATAATAGGCCCCAATATGAAATTGAATCCATGGAATGAGATGAGTTCAAGAACTTGTTTTTCATTAATTACTTCCCTCGTACTCTTCGAAAAAAGATGGAAAAGGAGTTCCTTGAGCTTAAGAAAATTGATGATGAATCTGTTGGTATATAAGAAGAAAATTTTACAAGGCTTGCAAGGTATGCATCTAGCTTTATCATCCAAACTGAAAGTAAAGTTGATCGATTCTTCAGTGTCTTAAAACCAAGTCTTCGAAGGGCATTACCTATAAGAGACTTCAATAGCTGTGAAGAAATTGTGCATTGTGAAATCAAAGTAGAAATGGAAGTTGGTGTTACGTATCCATCTCATCGTTTGGACAAGAAACAAAAGATGGTGTTCAAGGAGAAATCTCAGAACAATGGTGAAAAAAAGATGAATGTTTCTTTATGATCAACGTGTGGAAAGAAGAATGGTGGATATTGTCTTAAAGGGACTAGAAAATGTTTTAAGTGTGGAAAAGAAGGTCATCTTGCAGTTGAGTGTCGATGTAATGGAAAAAGGCTTTCTAATGATGTGAATAAATAAAATACAGCAGAGAACGTACCACTAACACTTCAATGCTTCAAGTGCAATGAAATGGGTCATTATGATAATAAATGCCCTAATCCAAGGGTTAATGATGATCGACATGAGCAACCACTTAAGGCAATGGACAAAGGGAAGTCACATGCGATCACGATTGGCGATGTTGAATATGACAACGATGTGGTGGAATGATTAAGTGTTTATGTAATGGGATTCCAAAATATTGTTGTATATAGTATCGTGGAATATTGGAATATTTATGTATTTGTCTATTGTGGTTTTCAATAATTTTATGGTATCGATAATCATGGAAAGTGATTGAGAAATTTTTTGAAAGAAGATGATATGCACATAATGAAGGGATAAGGAGAAAATGAAATGTTTGACAGTATTCATGAGCTCATGACTGATATAAAGACAACGTTATATCACGGTTTGAGTATATAAATTTTTTGGATTTTGGTATGTGGAAAGAGTTAAATTTTGACAGCATTCATGTTTTTACTAAGGTTCAATGGTTATTAATTTTTCAAGAGAATACATGATTAAGGTATTCACATTATTGGAATGTGACCAACAAGATATATGAGGAATAAATGATGGTATTCACATGCTTTTTATATGACCTTTTTAGTAATCATTCTCTTTATACCATGAGTTTGGAAAAAAGTATTTTGGATAAACATAAAGATTGGAATCGATTAGTTTAGACATCCGATAGTATTGTTTAAGGCTAGAACATTATATTATGTTTTAGAAAAATGACAACCCATAGGACAGGAGACAACCCGTCGCGTAGGACAAGGTTTTGGGAATCGAACCCCCAACCGAAGTACGACAGGACTTCATCCCCTACCACTGTCCTAAAGGAAGTCCCTGGTTAGTAGAAACTAGTTTTATTTTATTAATCTCTATGATAGTTGAAGTATAAGTCCATTTTAGAAACCATATACGATTAATCTCAGTATAGATGGACTTTTTTATATTTAATAAATTGTGCTAAACATTTTACGATAGAAATAGATGGAATGACCTATCATTCTATCACATAATCTGCTAACACTTCATAGAAGACAAATTAGAATTCATTTCATTACGAGATGAAGTGGAAATTGTTCGAGGCATGAGCAACGGTGAGATGATACCGAAATGAAGTAAGTATTTCTTCTAATTCAAATTCTTCAACTTTAGGGGAATGATAATGAAAACAAAAAAATATTGTCCTAGTGCTCTCATATCTGATGAATCGAATGGTACCTTAGATCATCACAAATTTATGGCTTTGTGATTGTTTTATTTTAAATAGCCATGTCCTCTACCACTCTTCATCAGAAGTTGATGGTTATATTTCTCTTCCATATCAATATTTTCACTTATGTTCTTATATGTGGAAACCCAATGATTAGTTAATTTGGGTAACCACTAAATTTCATACTTTAGTTTTTAAATTCATGTTTCGGTATTCCTTTTTACGATGTGGGTTTCTATGAAAGAAAATTTCATGTAGTAAACCATTTATAACCCAGACGAATTTTGAGGGCGAAATTCATTTTAAGGGGGGTAGAATGTAACAACCCAAGATTTTATGAGAATTATTATTTTTAATTTCATTGATTTCTTGTGTTGAATGTGACACCAAAATTATCTTGTTCTATATGCAACACTCTATTAGATTGCAGTATACACAACACTAATCTTGGATCGTGTTACACACAATTTCATGTTCGTTTGATAGAATTTGTTTTACGCAACATTGAGTGTATATATATATATATATTCAATGTATAATGAAATATGGTTTTATTATACTATATGCAACAATAAATTAATCTTGAAGTACACACAACACTAACTAGGCTTTCATTACACGCAACCGCGACCTTCCATGATAGTGTGTGTTATACGCAATACCAAGTTTCACTAAACGAGATTTTGTTATAATATTTTTATGAACTAGCCATTGTGAATAGTAATACCCACTTTTTGAAATTTTATAAATTTTATCTTTCAAAATGGACTTCATTTTTGGATTTTGAATATCAAAATTAGCCTAGGGGGAATTTTTGGTATTCTTCTAAAAACTTTCAATTTTTGATGAATAGTGAAAACACTGGGTTACTATTTAAAAACTGACTTTTAATTTAAATAATTATTTATTTTATTTTAATTTATTTTAGCTCAAAATTTATAAATAATACCCATATATGTTCAATATAATTAATTGGAGTCATTTTATAATAATTTTATATGCATGAAAATTTTATTGAACTTTTCACCGTCTTTTACCCACCAATTAGGAGAATTTGAAAATTCACATAAAACTTAATATTACCGCTTCTGTGATTGGAATTTAGAAAATCCTAGAGACACTGCTAATATCAAGGACTAAAATTTGGTTCAATGAGATGAAAATAATTTTTGGTGAAGAGTAACTTTTTACTTTTATTTACCACGGTTAAAAGTAAATAGGGTAATTAAGGATAAAAATGATATTAATATTTCCCTAACACATGTCCTAATTCTATTGGATAAGTTTAATTCGACCAAAAACAACCTTAGAAATAAAATATGACCATTTAGGTCCACTTGGATTTCATTAGGACACTTATTATTATTTTATTTAAAGAAGATTTAAAAGAGTTAAAATCAATGTTTAATAACTAAAACATTTTTAATATAAGGTTACACATAATATAAATTCGACTATAAATATTCATTAGAAAGATAAAAATATTTCCTACCTAATGATATTTTATTTATAATTTTTAGACTTTAAATAATTAATGTTATTTTTGACACAGTGGTGATGCAGTAATTACCTAAATAATGAAATATTAAATTAATTGATGTTATAAATACCCAAATAAATGTAATTTGATACTTTTTATGAATTAAAATACTTTTCTAGGTTAATATGTCATGTTAGTATTGAATCAATTAACTTTTTTCGAACTAATCATGCTATTATGATCTTTAATAAAATCCATTACCAAATATTGTCAAAATTGACATAAAATGGTTTTTAAAACAAATATTATATTATTAATTGTTATTATATTCCTAAAAATCTAAAGTTCGGCAAAGATACTTATATAATGATAGGTGTATCATTAATGGACCAATTTGGGGTCTTTGGATGTATATGTTAAGTTTATTAAATATATAATATAAAAATACAAAGTGACATGGTAAATGTCAATCTAATTATCTAAGAGTTAAAACTAAATGATAATGTTAATATAATAGCCCAAACCTATCTAAAATCTTTTGTTTGAGATTATTTAGACCCATAACCTCCTTAGATTTTAAATAAATCAATTTTAAGATATTAAAAACCAAATATGACTTTATTATAAAATAATACTTTATGTTTTTCCCATGGTGCCCCTCTCCTCCCTTATAAAAAGGGCACCCCTTCCATCTTCTCTTCACACCCTTTTCAGACTTGAATCTCACCCACACCTTTCCCATTTCTCTTCTCCAATTCCCCCAAAAACATTCAGGAGGTTCTGGTATTATCAAAAGACCAACTCTACTACATTAAGAGAAGGCTTAAAGGAGGTGCGTCGAAGAAGAGGTAATCTCTTCTTCCGAGTCTCTCAAGTTTCTTTCTTATTCTACTTATTCTTATTTAGTTGTCTCATTATAAAGTAATAAAATAAGTATTAATTATATACTTATATGTTATTATAAATATGAAACAATCTTATTTTACCTTCTATCAATCCTATGGAAAACGAAATCACTGCACGTGTGTATGTACGGAATACCATCTCCACGCCGTGGTGTAATCAGTTTTCGACGACCACCATACATGGATGGGTATAATGGTGTAAATAAATAACTATATATGATTATTATAATTTGATATTGATTCTGAAATATTATACATACACTTCAATACAATTCCATGATAATGGGAATGATATCATCGCTCGTGCGTACGTACGGACTACCGTCTCCACGACGTGATGAGATTCATTCTCCATGTTAAACATTCATGAATGATTATAAAGTATATATAATGAATAATAATGAAATATATGAAATAATAATGATACTGTATTTATGTATATATATTTTAATGTCATCTACTTAATTCCATTCAATTCAATAATTAAACAAAAACAACGTTCATGCATACGTACGGCCTACCGTCTCCATGAACGGTGTATTTCATTCCATTTATCGATCTATCATATATATATGTATATACTGAATATATATTATAAATAAATCATGCTTTACATTTTGGAATAATTTAAATCAGTATATAAGTAATAATATCAAGAACAACAAGTCGAAACACGTACGATAAATGAAACGAGTTTACCCAAAATGCTTCTTTAACATGGAATTTACAAAAGAACGGGTAATATAAACTCATAAGTGAACCATATATTATATCATAACAATGAATATGATTCTATAATAAGTCAATGACATTATTTAAGTCATTATACCGGAGGTTCAGATACATATGAAGCATATCGAACGTAACGTAAGGGATAACTTTTCCAATCTCGTTTTAATCTGAGATTGTTTATTCGTAAGTATTTATTGGGGTTATATTTATCATCCATGTCCCTGTTTTATAAAAATGGTTTCATGTATGTCTAAAATCCTTTTTAGCCATTTTTTACTTTTACTACATGGTATGTATGGAATCATTCATTTACGAGGTACTTTTTTGCTTTTCCATCAAAAGTACGAGATGGATGTTTTTTTAACTTATACTGCAAGAAAGGATTTTTACAGTTTTATAAGGCCTTATTTTCATGAAAATTCCTCCCAAAATTTCATGACTATATTCTACAAAATAATTTTCTTATAAAATTGCATGAAATTTTATGAAAAGAAATTGATTTTGAAGAAGAAATGATATTTTCCTCATGAATTAATTTCAAGTGTTTTATCCAAACCATTTTCCATCTAAGATGAAATTATTTTATATTGTATGTTTCAAGTATAATGTCTATATGATTTACATGGTTTCAATTTTCTTATGATGAAATGATATCCATTTGTTTTATATGGATTTTGTTATAATGGGATGATTTTTATGAAACCCATTTTATTCATTGGGTTATGATGAATGATTTATGTTTATGTTTTGGCACACGTAAGAATGATTTCATTATGAGATGGGTGGGACCTATATCTCCCTCCAATGCATTGTGTAATGATTTATATCTCATGATATAGACATGGTTGGAATGGTAAGTTAATCTGGTTCAGTAATACAGGACTAGAATGAGGAGTGAACTCGATTCAGAAAGAGACTTTGTCCACTAAGATGGTTTTGGCAGCAATGCCTTGGCTACTAAGGAAATAATATCATGTGCTTAATGGTTTCCACAACCACATGTTTTATTCCCATGCTATTTTATCATGAAGAAGGTTTCTTTATGATCTATTCCTTATGTAGTGCCATGTTTTCTGTCATTGCCCAAGATTTTGATTTTTAAACATTATGTTCATGTTTTTAAGTTGAAATGTGTATGATTTGTTTTATTTTATCCATGGTTACCCTTACTGAGCATTTGAGATCACCCTTTATATGTTTTATTTTCCCCAGGATTTAAATTAAGGTTTTAGGTAAGAAAACCAAAAGGGGAATATATTTATGGGAGATGTTGAAGATCTTTCACCATGATTAGAAGATTACATTCCAAGTTTCCAAAGAAACTAAACTATTACGATCCTTGTGTGTCTGTTTTTGTTATGTATTAAGTATTCCACAAAATTAATTTAATGTCCATGTACATCATGATTTGGGTCTCTACATATGGTTCCCATGTTGCTTCTCCCGTTTTTTGATTTCTCAAATGTACCTTTACCAAATGATTCATCCAATTCCTCAATACCTGCTCTCAAGCATCATGAATCTGGATGGGTTTTTCATACTAATAAAGGAGATGTTCCAACACTATTTCGTCGTAGGTGAGCACTTGTGTTGCGTCTATAATGTACTAACTTGGCATAGAAATATGAGATACATAGTGTACCTTTTAGTTATTTGGAATCATTTCCAAACAATAAGAAAGATCAACAACCCTTTCAAGAATTTTTATGTGTTCGATGTACCTGGGATTCAATTTAAATTTATCAATAAATATTTTAACACCCTTATATAGAGATACTTTCATGAAAACATAATCTACCACATGTAACTCTTAATATTTTCTCATGTTTTCATCATAACTCTTTTCCATACATTGATCTGATATAATATGTGCTTGAATAGTCTTTCCCTTTTTTTAATATCTTAAAGAAGTTATAGTACTTCGGGATTCCATAGACCAAGTTCATCCCAAAAAACTGGAGTATGAAATCTCTTTCTATATAATGATTCATATGACTCCATTTGAATATTCGAATGAAAACTATTGTTATGGCCAAAACCAACTAAAGGTAGGTATTGATCCCATATACCGTGAATATCAACTGACTATGACCTTTTCATTTCTTCCATTTTTTGAATAGTAATTTCTGTCTGTTCATTAGATTGAGGATGCTAGGTAGTACTCAAATGATTCCCTAGGTCAAGTGCCTCCTATAGACTTTTTTAAAATTTAGATATAAAGTTGGGATCTCAATCATAAAAAATTGATAGAGGTGCACCCTGAAGTATTACAACATCATTAATATAGAGCCTTGGGAGGTTCTCAATAGGAAGTCTATCTCTTATAGAATGGAAATTTGAATATTAGGATAGGAGATAAACATTCACCCTTATTGCATAATTATTTCTAAGAGTATCCGGTACCCATGTGGAAAAGTACATAGTAATTTCAACCCATTTCCACACAGGAAAAGGAAGATGTTATAGTAATCCTTTACATTGCTTCCTTAAAAATTTCACTTGTTATAAAAAACAAATATCTAGATAGATAATAAAAAATTTACCTCTTCATGTTGTCCCACCAAAAAACTTTCTCCAGGTATCTATACATATTTCTAATCCCATGATGTATAAAGAGAGTTGATTTTTGAACATCATCCAACAAATCTCCTTTTTATATCAGGTATAGATCGAATACATAGCCTCGTTCAAAATTTTAGAATGACATCTTAAAAAAATATATTTTTTATACTTTGTTCATACCATTAATTTTATTCTGGATGTCCTCATAATCATATAAGGAATTCATTATCCTTTGTAATAATAATGCTTCTGAAATAATTTTAAAAATGGTTAAAGTCTTTTATTCCTACGAAATTCACATATCCATCATTACTAGATCCATAAACATAGGATCCATTGAATTTCTAATTTGGGTTATAAATTCATTATCCATCTAACTCAAAGAATATGCAAACTTACAATAATGGAAAATGGAACTATACCCATAGTTTTCCAAAACTATGGGTTTCAGGATAGTATGGGAATGCATACTGATGGTTTTGGAAAATCGTGATTATAGGTGATATAAGGCCCCAGCCTTAAACCTTACTTATTCCTAAGTTGTTTCAAGAATACACATTGAGGAACTTTTTTGGTTTAGAGTTTTAGAGAATTAGATCATAAATCATGCATTTCATTCCACATTTAAACAAGGCGGTTACATAAAAGACAGGATTCATTTTTCCCATAAAAGGAAACATATTTAAAACAAAACATGGATTCTTTCATGACACTTCCTTGACACTGTCATCACATCATGTACTTTTCCCTTGACCTGTGAAAAACATTTAAAAACATGGGATGAGCATAAAAAGCTCAATAAGGGGTATGAAAGTACGAAATTAAAACATTAGTCCATGTATACATAAGAATTAATGAAATCATACTTTACTCATAAAACATAAGCACTTTAACATACCTCATAAAATCATGAATAAATCATAGAAATCATAAGACATAAAGGTAACTTGAGGCATTCATAACATTCTTACGTAGGGAGTAACCCGGATGGTTACATTTGGAATACCCATCATAGTATATTCCCTAAATCTCTTCCGAGAAACCATAGTGTTTAACTCCTTCACCTTACCCAATGTATTGGAGAGTTATATGGAGCTCACCCACCCTTAGTTTATCATGTAACCACCCATCTTCATAACAATTACCAAGAACCATAACATAATCCTATCACATAAAACATGCATAAAGGAAACATAACATTTCCACATTTCAATCACAAGATATCAATACAACACATTGATATAATAAAAACATTATGAAAACCATTTTCAAAACCAAAATAAATGAAAAGTAAAACATGATATTTATTTTTCATTTTAAAAAAATGTTATGGCATGTAGAGGAGTCCGAAACTCAAATAATGGTCATGGCGGCGGAGAAGACGTTGTCACCGCATACGTACGACAAAAAAACATTCCTTTTGTCATTTATTAAAACACTTCGTATAAAAAATATTCCTTTTGAATAAACATAAAAGTAAAAGGGGTTTATACACCATATAAAAGAATGTTGTGTATAAAACAAAATATATCTCAATGAAAGGAGATTGAGACGAAGTCCCATACCACGAGTCCGAATTGACTTGATCATTCTTTAACCTCCTGAATAATAAACTTGAGTTAATTTATACTTTCATAAGAACAATTTTCAAGTTAATTATTATTTTTATATCACTAATTACCATGTTATGAACACTATGTAATTATTTAAGTTAATAATGGTCGTTTTTTCAATCATTGGTACTTGAGTCAAAAATAAACTCTTTATGATTACAATTTGTTCATGTGGTAAAATATCCATTATATACATAATTATATTCATAATGTAGATATCATATATATCATATATATCCAGTATATACATGCATTTGTAATGTTACATAACATTTAGAGGTAAGAAATGAAATGCACTGTTCATGGAAACGGTAAGCCGTACATACACATGAACGCTACTTTCATTTCTATTTCGTATTTTATGGAATGGAATAATAATGATAAAAAGGTATATTATAATTCAAGTATAATATCATATATAATATAAATAACTCCATCCTTTATACATCCCACATATGGAATTAACGAATCAAATCACTTTGAGGGGGCGGTAGTTCGCACTTCCTAAAATGAAGATATCGCATTTACCCATAACGGAAACCATAAAGGTATGCCATAAATGAAAAATACCGAATATTAAGGGAAACATAAACATATTATATATGATATATAAATATAGTGACATCTTAATTTCCACCTTTTAAGGTGTTAAAAAAATATTGAACAACCATCATTTCGTGAGGCAGAAATTCTCCATACACAGAAACAGTATGTTCTTTAGCCATTAGATGAAGGTGTGTGTAAGTGTAGCTCGAATAATTCTTATAAAAACATCCTAGTATATTGAAGATACTGGTTTTGTTACAAAATAATGGAATAAAAAGATTTTAGGGAGTTGGAGAAGCAAAATAAAACAAAAGAACATTAGATAAGACGTTACCTTTAAATCGGGTAATTCCTATTGGTTTGAACCAAAAGGGTTTCTTGAAGAGATTCCTGCCTAAGCTAAGGATTATATGATGAAGATAGGGATGTGGAGAGATAAAATGGGCAGAGATTGGCTGATCCAATGTCTTTAGAAGCGTGTGTAAGGAGGTAGAGGTGGGGGCCTTTTATAAGAGGGAGGAGGGGCACTCTTGGAAAGCCAAGAAATGTTACTTTATTTTAAAATGCGTTTTGGATTTAAAGAGGATAAGGTGATAAGTGTTCGAAATATACTCATCCAATAGGTTTTTGACAAGTTTAAGTCTTAGATTTTACATTATCTTTTCATTTTATTTAAATCGTTCATTAATGAGATAATCATTGCATTATCATGATGTCATAAATAAATTAATTTATGTCTAAAAATTATAAAAAAAATACTATGATGTAGGAAATATTTTTATATTTCCAATGAATATTTATAGTCTAAGATATAATTTACAAAAACAAAACAAAAAATGTTTTACTCGGGTGATACATTCTTTAGTGATATTCTCGTTTCTTTAAAAATAAAAAGATAAAGTGTCACATTCACCCAAAAGTGATTCCATGGGGTCCCTATGTTTGGCACAAGGAATACCATGGTCGGCCTTGACAAAACCATTAGAATCAGGACACATGTTGTGTCATTTTTTATTATTTTGATATTATTTTATTATCCTTAACTACCCGATTACTAATTAATCAAGATAATTAAAGATAATTATCGTCGTTACTATTCATAATGTCCAAAAACAAAAGATTCTTAATTACATAATTTGCACCTTCTGATTAAAAATATGGAATCCATTTTACCAAATTCCAAACATATAAATTTCAATAATTAATTTAAAAAATAATTCCCATTGTCAAAAAAATAGCGGGTTTTTTGAAACAATATTTATGAAAAGTTTGGCACTTGTTTATGCCCAATTCCAAAGTGAAATTAATTCTAATGACCACTATTGGATTAAATGGTAAAAATATATTCTAATTAAACTTTAATACTAATCAAAATGATAATATAACCATATAATTAAATTATATGAAAAAGCAGTTTTGATGTAAAATGCAGTATTTTTCACTATTCATTAAAAAATGAACAATGTCAAAAAAATACCAAAAATTTATCCAAAAGTAAATTTCAATGTCCCAATCATAAAGAATAAGTCTATTTTGACAAATAGAGATTATAAAATTGTCAAACGTTTGAATTAAAAAATGGTTTTCCATCAAAAGGCAGTAAAAAAATCTTTTAAAAATATTAGTGTATTCCATGCTTTAGATTGGATTTATTCTCATTTTAAGCCTCTAAAACACTATCTAATTCATAAATAAATATAGATAAAAATATCTATTAATCATTACTTACTTGGGATGTTACATCCTTCCCCCCTTTAGAAAATTGCATCCCTGCAATTTATTTACTTATCGAATAATTGGGGGTATTTATCCCTCATGGCATTTTCAGATTCTCATGTTGCCTCTTCAGTCATGTGGTTTTTCCACCAAACCTTTACTTGATGAATCACCTTATTCTGTAAAACTTTCTCCTTGTGGTCAAGAATCTGTAAAGGTTATTCCTCATAAGATAGGTTCTCTTCCAACTAAACTACCTCTGGACTCAAAACATGAGATGGATCTGGCATGTACTTCCTTAACATCAAAACATGAAAAACATTGTGTACCTAAGATAATCTCGGAGGTAAATCCACTCAGTATGCAACTGATCCAACTATCTCCTTAATTTCATATGGTCCAATGAACCTTGGACTCAGCTTTCCTTTCTTACCAAAACGCATCACACTTTTCCATGGTGAAACTTTGAGAAAGACATGATCACCTACCTCAAAAGAGAGATCCTTCCTCCCATTGTCCGCATAACTCTTCTGCCTACTCTGAGCTATTCTCATGTGTCTCTAAATCAGCTGAACTTTTTTTACCAACTCTTCTACCAATTTAGGTCCCATCAACTTCCTTTTACCCACTTCATCCCAAAAAGCTGGTGTTCGAAACCTCTTCCCATATAATTCCTCAAATGGTCCCATCTGTATATTATAATGAAAAATGTCATTATAAGAAAACTCAACCAAAGAAATATGTTGGTCCCAACTTCCCTGATAATCCATCGAACAAGCATGTAGCATATCCTCCAAAGTCTGAATCATTTGTTCTGACTGCCCATCTGATTGAGGATGAAAAGTTGTACTAAAATTTAGTTCAGTACCCAATGACTTCTGAAGGTCTTTCCAAAAGTTAGTAGTAAACCTGGGATCACGATCAGATACAATGGAGAGATGAGCTTCATGTAACCTGACTATCTCTTTAAGATACAAATGGGAAACTTGATCTACGGAAAAAGTATCTCATATAGTAAGGAAATGAGCAGATTTATTCAAGTTATCAACAATAACCCAGATTGCATTATTACCTCGAGGTGTCTTCAGCAATCCCACAATGAAGTCCATGGATATATTCTCCCATTTCCACTTTGGAAATGGTAAAGGATGGACCATCCCTTTCGGTAACTGCCTCTCTACTTTAACCTGTTTACAAGTCAAACACTTCACAGTAAAATCAATAATATCTCTTTTCATTCCATCCCACCAGTAGTACTCCTGAAGATCTCTATATATCTTAGTATTTCCAGGATGAACTGAAAACGGAGAACTATGAGCTTCACATAACAATTATCTCTTCAACTGTGAATCACAAGGCACACACAATCTATTCCCAAATATCAAAACACAATCATTATCAATGTTGAATTCAAGAAACTTACCCTTTTGAACCAGCTCTACCTTTTTCTGTGACTCATTGTCTTGATTTTGTGAATGATTAATTCTGTCTGAAAGAGAATATTTCGCTGATATCTAAAACAAAACAGAAGGACATCCTACACCAACAACTTCTATGCCAAATTTAATCAAACCCTTAACCAAAGGATCGCGTTCCAAACACAACATTGTTAATAAACCATTACTTTTTCGACTCAAAGCATCATCCACTTTATTTTCTTTTCTCGGATGGTAATGAATTGTACAATCATAATCCTTGATTAATTCTAGCCATCTACTTAGTCTCATGTTCAATTATTTCTAAGTGAATATATACTTTAAACTTTTGTGATCAGTATATATTTCACACTTTACACTATACAAATGATGCCTCCAAATTTTTGAAGTGAAAACAACAGCAGCTAATTCCAAATCATGTGTAGGGTAATTTACCTCATGAGTTTTCAAATGATGTGAAGCATAAGAAATTACCTAATCATTATGCATTAGGATGCAACCAAGTCCTTTCAATGAAGCATCGCTATAGATAACAAACTCACCATTCCTGGAAGGTAGTTCCAAAACTGGAACATTCACCAATATTCATTTCAATTACTGAAAACAATCATCACATTCTTTTGTCCATATGAACTTAACACCCTTCCAAGTTAGCTTAGTCATTGGACTAGATAACCGTGAGAAATTTCTAACAAACCTTTGGTAATATCATGCCAAACTAAGGAAGCTACGAATCTCAGTTACATTTGTGGTTCTTGGCCATTCTTTAACAACCTTTGTTTCTGTAGGATCAACAGTTATCCCATATTTAGAAACAATGTGACCAAGGAAAGAAATTTTTTGCAACCAAAACTCACACTTTCTGAATTTCCCATACAATTTCATTTATTTTAAGGTTTGAAAAATAACCCTTAAATGTCTTTCTTTCTCCTATTTACTTTTAGAAAACACCAAAATATCATCAATGAAAACAACCACAATCTTATCCAAGAACTCATGTAAAATTATATTCATAAGGTCCATGAATATAGCAGGTGCATTGGTAAACCCAAAAGGCATTACTAAAAATTCATAATGGCCATATCTTGTACGAAACATGGTCTTTGGAATATCTTCTTCCTTTACCTTCAACTGCTGTTACCCCGATCTCAGGTCAATCTTTGAAAAAAACTAAGCTCCCTGAAGCTGATCAAACAAATCTTCAATATGAGTAAAAGTATATTTGTTCTTAACATTGATGTTATTCAATGCTCTATAATCAATGAAAAGTCTCATTGAACCATCTTTCTTTTTAACAAATAATATTGGAGCACCCCATGGTGATGTGCTAGGTCAAATGAAACCATTCTCTAATAAATCTTACAATTGCTCCTTCAACTCTAAAAGTTCAATTTGAGCCATTCGATAAGACAGTTTTGAAATTGGATTAGAATCAAGAACTAAGTCAATAGTAAATTCAACTTCCTGATCTGGTATTATTCCAGGAAACTCATCAGGAATAATATCAGGATACTCATTTACAACTGGCACATCATTAATCTGAACAGTTTCTTTGTTTTCAAAAATATGTGCAAGGTAACATTCATTTCCATCTTTTACAAGTTTCTCAGCCTCTTGATATGTTATCAACAGTAAGGGTTCATTCTTGTACACAAACTAAAATTCTTTCTAAAAATAAACTTCTTTAGCTCTACAGTAAATCTTAGCATGGTAAACAGAGAGCCAATCCATACCCAGGATAACATCAAACTCTACTAGAGTTAAAACAATAAGGTTTGCAAGTAGGTTCTTTCCACGGATAAGGATAGGAAGATTTTTATAAATTCATCTTGACTCAACATTTCCCCTAGATGTTTTTACCACAAGTTCAGGAGTCATTTCTTGAGTTGGTATTCCCATTTTACTAGAAAATTCATTAGAGATGAAAGAAGGTGCAGACCCTGAATAAAACAACACACTGGAATAATCTGAAAAAACAAACAAAGTACTTGATACCATTTCATTTGATGGCCCAACATCTACTGAAGTAGTTAAAAAGGATTTCACCACCCCATTCTGATAGTAGTCTAACTTCTTCCCATCACTCGAGCTCTTTGTTGGACACTCGTTTGCATAATGACCCATCTCATTGCACTTGAAACATTTCACTAACTGTAAATCAAATTTGTTCTTACCATCACCATGATCTTTTTCAGTGCAATCACGAGCCTTATATCCCATCTTACCACATCGGTATCACTTTCCAGAATTCAGAAGACATTCCCCAGCATGACTTTTATCACATTTCTCACAAATTGAAAACTTAGTTTTCTTACCATCAGACCTTTTTAATGAATTCTTCCCTTTCTCCTGCCAACTCGGTATCTTCTTCTGTTGGTTGTTATAAAACACTTGATCATCGGCAAACTCTATTTCCACCTTCTTAGCACATCGAACAAGCTTTTCATAACTTTTTAACTCACGAGAAGCTAAAGTCCTTTAGTATTTTGGCTTTAATCCTGAGTAAAAACGATTGATTATACTATCAAATTCTCGGATAAAATTTGGAGCATACCTTGCCAATCGAGTGAACCTTCCTTCATAAGCAGCCACTAAGTCATCCTCTTGCCTCAATTCTAAGAGTTTTTTTTCATCCTAAGTCAAACAGCCTTAGGAAAATACTTCTCAAGAAACATACCTTTGAATTCATCCTAGTCGAGAGCATCAATCTCATCAGCATCCCTGATATTTTTAACCATCGACCTCCCCTGATCTGCTTCACCCTCCAAACGGTAAATTGCGAGACTAACCTTTTGATTGTCTGAACACCCCATGACATCAAAAATCTTCTCTAGTGCTTTAATCCACCCTTCAGCTGGCACAGTGTCAGATGATCCTCTGAATGATGGGGGATCTTGCCTCATGAAATTTTCCACCACTGACATGTTCCTCTGTGGTTGATCTGGTTAATCTCGTGCATGGATTCCACCACCATTTATCGCTTGAGTCAACTGCGCCATTACTACAAAATACTGTTCAGTTCCAATTCTGACCATCTCAGGATGCTGATTCGGAAGGACATTTCCTTCTGGATGCCTTCCTATCATTGCTTCCCTGTTTCCTCTACGAAAAACCATTCTGAACAAACATGTCTTAGATGAAGAAACATGGTAAACTTCAAATGCTCTATCATTTCAATTTAACCATAAAAATATATTTTTGGATAATAATTTAATAGAATTTTAACTCCTAAGGTTATCTAAACCGACCTTTGATACCAACTATAAGGCCCTCAGCCTTAAACCTTACTTATTCCTGAGTTGTTTCATGAATACACATTGAGGATCTTTTCAAGTTTAGAGTTTTAGAGAATTAAATCATAAATCATGAATTCCATTCCACATTTAAACAAGGAGGTTAGATAAGAGACAGTATTTATTTTTCCCATAAAAGGAAACATATTTAAAACAAAACATGGATTCTTTCATGAGACTTCCTTGACACTATCATCACATCATGTACTTTTCCCTTGACCTGTGAAAAACATTTCAAAAACATGGGATGAGTATAAAAATCTCAGTAAGGGATATGAAAGTACAAAATGAAAACATTAGTCCATGTATACATAAGAATTAATGAAATCATACCTTACTCATAAAACAAAATCACTTTAACATACCTCATCAAATCATGAATAAATCATAGAAATTATAAGACATAAAGGTAAATTGAGGCATTCATAACATTCTTACATAGGGAGTAACCCTCATGTTTACGTTTAGAATACTCATCATAGTATATTCCCTAACTCTCTTCGGAGAAACCTTAGCGTTTAAATACTTCATGTTACCCAAGGAATTGGAGAGCTATATCAGGCTCACCCACACTTAGTTTATCACGGAACCACCCTTCTTCATAGCAATTCCCATGAACCATAACATAATTGTATCACATAAAACATGCATAAAAGAAACATAACATTTCCCCATTTCAATCACAAGATATCAATACAAGACATTGATATAATAAAAACATTATGAAAACCATTTTCAATACCAAAATAAATGAAAAGTAAAACATGGTATTTATTTTTCATATTAAAAAAAAGTTATGTCTTTTAGAGGAATCCGAAACTCAAATAATGGTCACGGTGGTGGAGAAGTCGTTGTCTCCGCATACGTATGAGAAAAAAACATTCGGTTTATCATTTAGTAAAACGCTTCCTATAAAAAAGATTCCTTTTGAATAAACATAAAAGTCAAAGGGTTTTATACACCGTATAAAATAAAGTTTTGTATAAAACAAAATATTCCTCAATGAAAGGAGATTGAGACGAAGTCCCATACCTCAGGTCCGACTTGACTCGATCGTTATTTAGCCTCCTGAATAATAAACTTGAGTTAATTTATACTTGATTAAGAACATTTTTCAAGTTCATTATTCTTTTTATATCACTTATTACCATTTTATGAACACTATGTAATTATTTAAGTTAATAATGGTTGTTTTGTCGATCATTGGTACTTGAGTCAAAAATAAACTCTTTATAATTACAAGTTGTTCATGTGGTAAAATATCCATTATATCCAGAATTATATTCATGATGTAGATATAATATACATAATATATATCCAGTATATACATTCATTTTTAATATTACATAACATTTAGAGGAAGGAAATGAAATGCACCGTTCATGGAGACGGTAAGCCGTGCGTACGCATGAACGCTACATTCATTTCTATTTCGTATTTTATGGAATGGAATCATAATGATATAATGGTATATTATAATTCCAGTATAATATCATATATAATATCATTAACTCCATCCTTTATACATCCCACATATGGAATTAACGAATCAAAACACTTTGACTGGGCGGTAGTCCGCACTTCCAAAAATGAAGATATCGCGTTTACCCATAATGGAAACCATAAAGGTATTCCATAAATGAAAAATACAGAATCTTAAGGAAAACATAAACATATTATATATCATATATTAGTATAGTGAAATCTAAATGGCCACCTTTTAATGTGTTAAAAGAAGATTAAACAATCATCATTTCGTGAGGCATAAATTCTCCACCCACAGAAACAGTATGTTCTTTATCCATTAGATGAAGGTGTGTGTAAGTGTATATCTAATAATTATTATAAAAACATCCTAGTATATTGAAGATACTGGTTTCGTTACAAAATAAAGGAATAAAATGAGTTTAGGGGGTTGGAGAAGCAAAATAAAACAAAAGAACATTAGAGAAGACTTTACCTTTAAATCGGGTAACTCCTCTTGGTTTGAACCAAAAGGGTTTCTTGAAAAGCATCCTGCCTAAGGTAAGGCTTCTATGATGAAGAGAGGGATATGGAGAGATAAAATGAGTAGAGCTTGGCTGAGCCAGTGGATTGAGAAGTGTGGGTAAGGAGGTAGAGTTGGTGGCCTTTTATAAGAGGGGGGAGGGGCACTCTTGGAAAGCCAAGAAATGTTACTTTCTTTTAAAATGAGTTTCAGATTAAAAAGGTCTCACATTGATATATTTCGTGGATAAGGTGATAATGGTTCGAAATATACTCATCAAATTGGTTTTTGACAAGTGTATGTCTTAGATTTTACATTATCTTTTAATTTTATTTAAATCGTTTTTTAATGAGATAATCGTTGCATCATCATGATGTCATAAATAAATTAATTTATATAATGTATAAAAATTATAAAAAATACTATGATGTAGGAAATATTTTTACATTTCCAATTAATATTTATAGTCTAAGAGATAATTTAGATAGACAAATCTAAAATGTTTTACTTGGGTTATACATTCTTTAGTGATATTCTCCTTTCTTTAAAAATAAAAAGATAAAGTGTCACTTTCACCCAAAAGTGATTCCATGGGGTCCTTAAGATTGGCACAATGCATACCATGGTTGGCCATTGCACAACCAGTAGAATCAGGACACATGTTGGGGTCATTTGTTATTATTATTATATTATTTTATTATCCTTAACTACCCGATTACTAATTAATCTAGATAATTAAAGATAATTACCGTCGTTACTATTCATAATGTCGAAAAACAAAAGAGTCTTAATTACAGAATTTGGACCTTTTGATTCCAAATATGGAATCCATTTTACCAAATTCCAAACATAGAAATTTCAATAATTAATTTAAAAAATAATTCTCGTTGTCAAAACAAATAGTGGGTTTTTTGAAACAATATCTATGAAACGTTTGGCACTTGTTTATGCACAATTCCAAAGTGAAATTAATTATAATGACCACCATTGGATTAAATTGTAAAAATATATTATAATTACCCTTTAATACCAATTAAAAAGATAATATGACCATATAATAAAATTAGATGAAAAAGTAGTTTTGATGTAAAATGCAGTATTTTTCACTATTCATTAAAAATGAACATTGTGGGAAAAATACCAAAAATTTATCCAAAATAAATTTCAATGTCCCAATCATAAATAATAAGTTTATTTTTACAAATAGAGCTTATAAAATTTTCAAATGTTTTATTTAAAAAATGGTTTTCCATCAAAAGGAAGTAAAACAATCTTTTAAAAATATTCATGTATTCCATGTTTAAGATTGGATTTATTCTCATTTTAAGACTCTAAAACACTATCTAATTCATAATTAGACATAGAAAAGGATATCTATCATTCATTACTTACTTTGGATGTTACAGGTGACCTATTCTCATGGTTCTTGGAGAACCATGGAAATAGGTTTATTTTCAAGACCTATAACCATGGTTTTTAAAAAACTGTGCTTATATGGTCTTTATCATGAACTATACCCACAGTTTTAAAAAAACACTATGTATATGGTTTTTTAATACATATACCCATGGTTTTCCAAAATTTGGGCTATATCTTCCCCATGTTATAGTGAGATAAAAATTTGAAAGACAAAAATAAATTTGCAGGAAAACCTATACCCACAGTTTTCCACCTATATCCATAGTTTTGATAAATTTATATAAGTATATATATATATATATACAAATAAGTTAATATGGGGTAGTGGTTAGGTGATAGAACCTGATATAGGTGGTCTAGAGATTGAATCCTGTGGGAGATTATTTTTTAAATTTTATACCTGTGATTTTAAAACTATTGGTATATGGTTAATGACACGTAGGAATACACCTATACCCACGATTTGGAAACTATGGGTATAGGTATTTTGAACCATGGGTACAACTCAAGGCTATACCGATTCTTTTGATTCCCACTGTTCTTTAAAATCATGGGTATATGGTAAATTCCTAGCACTATTATTCACTTTCCCTATATGGTAGTGTATTGAAAAATCATAATATTTCAGTAGCTTAAGCCATCTCATTTTCCTCATATTGAGGTATTTTATGAGAAGATATTTTTCAGGCTCTTATGATCTATATATATCTCTCGTATTTCACTATTGAGATAATTTATCCATATTTTCCAAGTAAATATTACTGCATATAACTGATGAAATTGTGTTGGATAGTTATGTTCATGTGTCTTAAATTTCCTTGATTCATACGCAATAATGTTATCATTTTTCATTAGGAAACAACCATGTCCCTTCTTTGATGCATCAATATATATGAAGAAACAAGCACTCCCAAATGGTAGATTCAAAATCATATCATTGAATAATATTCTATTTAGTTCATCAAAGAATTCATTATATTCCTTTATCCATAAAAAATTAACCCCTTTATATGTAATCTTGGATCACAGGTTAGTGAATTGGGAAAATCCAGAATGAATCACTGATACTAACCTTCCAAACTATTGATACTATGTACAATAATTATGTTTTAATATAGTTTATTCTCCAATAGCCTTTTTTGTTGCATGATCAAATGATATTCCATCAATAGAGATAATATGGCCATTAAATGAATCATATTGAAGACAAAATTTCATTTACTAAATTTCCCATATAACTCTTTCCTTCCAAGAGTGTTAAAATGTTCCTCAACTGATTCTCATAGTCCTCATAGATTTTAGAATACACAAGAATATCATCACAAAATACCCAAAAAATAATAAAGATATTCCTTGAATACTCTTTTCATTAATTCCATAGAAATAGATGATACATTAGTAAATTCAAATGACATTACTATAAACACATAATGTTCATACCTCCTATAAAAATTTATCTTGGAAATTTCTTCCTTCATCACTTGCAATTGGTGATATCTAGAATGAAGATCAATCTTAGAAAAATATTAGGATTCATGAATTTGATCAATCATATCATTGATTCAAGGTAAATGACAGTTTTTCTACATTTTAATAGCATTGACTTCCCTATAATCAATGTAAGACGTCACGGAACCATCTTTATTTTTAACAAATAGGATAGGGGATACCCCTTGTGAAACACTAGGGGTGATGAAATCCCTTATTACCCAAATCCTCTAGTTTTTTCGTCAATTACACTAATTAAAAAATGTTTATTTTATAGGGAGTCTGAAATATTGGCCTTTAATCATGGATTAAATCAATGGAAAATTACTTTTCACACTTTAGAATATGCCATGGTAATTTTTTGGGAAATAAAACAATGTATTTTTGTATTATAGGTATATAGTAAATTTAAAGATTACATTATTCTTCCCTAGATATTGTTTCCTATTCTTTCCCGATAATATAATTATGTAGAGATACTGTGGGTGGATATAGATATGAATTAGGTGATGAATCATATGACTTAAAATGAGGTATTCAACATATTCCTCAAAAATCATAATTTCTTTCCTCTTAGAATAATATATTTTATCGTATTTATAGATCCAATATATACTGAGGTTAATATAAAAATTTACCATAGGTATGATAATAAGGATAGAATATAAATAATATTTATGTGACATAATGGGAACTTCACAACAAATTTTTTGCAATGATACTTCCCTTTATAGTTTTGACTGACAACTCCCATATTAAAAAAAGGAATATGAAAATATTTTATGGAAGTCATAGTAGATGTAATAGTGTGAAATGATCCAAAATCAAATAAGGAATTGGATAAATTTTATGATAGTATTAATATACCCTCTAATACCTCATTATCTACTTCTACCTCTATTATAGTGATCACATATTCTTTTTCATCTCCACATGGCCTCTTTGATAGCAACGTCCCATAACGCTTGGACAATTCATTTTCATAATTCCCCATACCATTACAGTTGTAAATCTAAATATTATTTGTTTCATTGTTTCCCTTGAGGTATTTAATATGATTACCCTTTTTTCTAAATTAAAAAAACAATCATTCCCTTCATGAATTTACCATGGTGACTCTTTCCACAGTTTTCACAAGTTGGAATTTTCTCCAACTTATTCTTATTATTTCTTATAGTACCTTATTTTTAGTGTCCAAAAGACCTCTTAATCCTTAGGATTCCATTGAATACATAGTATCCTAATATTTCATTCTCCTCCATTATGGAAAATACAAATATATTTTTATATGATTAAAAATTATAATAAACCAGTACCGTTTATATATTTGGCTTATAAGCTTTAAATAAGTGGTTGATCATTCACTCTACATTGCATATAAAATCCATAACATACCTGACTAACCTTTTATTGGTAGCTTTATAATATGAAACACATTTTTATTTTAATTTTCCTTAAGTTGAAAACACCATATTCATCTCAATTTGGTGATCATGAGAGACATATTTGTCAAATAATTTCTCTTTAAATGTTCTCCATTCCGTGAGTCTTATTTATTATGCATCCCTAGTATAATAGATCAAGGACCACCAATGATCTGCATCACCTTGTTGACAGTAGATCATAAGTGTAACCATTTCCATTTAACTACATTCAATGTCTATAAATATCTTCTCGAAATAATTAATACATTTCATAGAAACAATTGTATTAGTAGTCATACTAAATGATAGGGGATTATATAACATAAATTGATCCATCATAGTATATTATCTCTATGGAATAGGTTTCTACATCTGAGAATGGTTATTTTTCATAACTTGGAAAATTTTCCCTAATACTTTCATGATTTTCATTATTCCTATACCTGCAATATTGGCTTCCTCATTAAGGAAATATCTATATTTTCCAGGGTTATTGGTAACATTATTCCTTCTAAGTTTCGTTATAAAATAACAGAATATACTGTATTAAATCATAACATTAGAAACATTGTATAATTTTAAATATGGTATAACACTTAATATAAATTAAAAAATTTGTGCATATATAATATTATCATCATAATCAAGGTGTCTTTGGGGATATTATACTTTTAAATTATTCATAATGGTTTGAAAAAAAATGTGATTTATCCTAAGAATATTCCATTATAGTGTCAAACCAAGTGTGTAGAAAGGATCATTGTCATGTAACAAGTTACACTGATTCAGGCCCGACACACCTTCTTGGAGTTTTTACTCCTAGGTACATCTATACCAAAAACATGTCAACTTGTTGTATCTAGACAGGGATGTATTTCAAGGAATAACTACATAATATCTAACTTACCTAACTTATAGTATTTTATTCTATACTTATCGATAATGTATTCATTAGGATTATGATCCAATATCATTGTTTTCTAAATCTAGTTTCAGGGATGTTTGTAAACTGCCTTTGATAATAAATGTATTTCCTCGAACCTATAATCCCAAAAATAGTTCATTATTTTATTACATTAGCATGAATTAAAAGTAATCACATCCTAAAAGATCGATCAGTTTTATAGTCACAGAACCTGATTACATAAATGATACCCATAATACATTAATAAATAGTTAATACAAAAATGATAAATAAAAGAAAGAAATAAAAAATATCTTGAAATTATTTCAATGGATTCCTATTCATAAAAAGGTAAAATGAAACACAATAAGGGTTATATGAAATTATTAATAAGGGTATGTAATGCAGAAGCTGCAATTAATCAATGGAAATAAAAAATCATGGAAAGGTAAGTAACTGATAACACATGACATCAAATAATTGGATAAGGATTGATAAATTAAGAAACGTAAGAAATGGAAATACATTCCATATAAATCAATAAACTGATAATAGATTTCATCCATTGATATGTTGAACAAAATATCATGGATAAATAATAAATGAGTCTAAATCAGTGAGATTCATAATTATTGGATGCCATGTTTCCTGGGTATATGAAACCTTTATAGTTGAGACCATTCACAAGACATTTTATCATATCTAGTAAAAACCCATCTATTTTGGCCAACTATTTCAACTCATGAGACAACCGATGCATCGGGGGGCTAACTATAATCGGGCCCCACCCATGTGGTACCTATCTAAATCATTCCTCATATCAAATAATCAATTCAAATAATAAACTGTATGGATTCAAAAATATATATATTGTTAAATATTATGGATTTATCAAGAATTCCCTAGTGGATCCAAATTAACAACAAAAAATTTTGATGTTGATGAATGGAAATACAATTGAAATTTAATTTGATCATTTTTGAGGAAAATAATCATTAAACATTCCAAAGTGTCTCATAGAAAATTGAATCAATAAAATCAAAATCTAACTGAAGGGATACCATTAAATGAAACGTCTAATATCATTATAATAAAGATATTCCTCATATAATATGTCAAATGGTAGTATATAAAACATATATAAATTAATTAGTGTATAACAACAAATAAGTCTCATTGGAATGTAAATTGAGAAGGAATTTATTACCTTGCATCTCCTTCTGGGTGATCACCCTTTAACCCCTTTTATATTTGTTTTAAAAGTTTTAATAACTTAATAGATAACAGTATTAATATTTATTATATCATATATTATCATCTTGTAATATATTAATACCTATTTCTAACATTTATTAATTGTTTTCAAAATTTTAGATGTTAATTTTCATGTTACTTGTGTATTTTTAGACTTTTATTTTTTGTTCCTACTAATTATACAATGGTTTAATCATTTCCATAATATAAAATATGATTTAAATAATATAATTATTAATTATATATATTTATAATAGTTCATATAATTTGGATATAGGAAATGAAATTCACGGTTCTTGGAGATGGTAGCTCGTACATAGGCATGAACGCTGCATTCATTTCATTTCAATATTAAAAAGGGAAAAAAGAAAATAATATATATTTATATATCTAATAAAATCCCACAATCATTTTTTTTCAAAAGTATCCCAAATTTTTTAAAAAATATTTTTTAATATGTTCCATGTATAGCATGAATGAATCACATCGCTTTGGGGGGCGGTGGTCCATAAATCCACAAATGACGTTATCGTATTTATACAAAATAGAAAGGATAATGATATGTGTTATAGAATAATTAAAGAATCATATATACATAAAAAATATCATATATAACATATATAAACATATTTTCCATCATAATTCCCAACAATTAATGGTCGTAAGGGAAAAATGAACAATTATTATTTCATGGGGAGTCTGTTCATCATACATATAAATAGTATGTTCATTAAAATTTATATGGAAGTGTTTGCAATTTTAGGTCTAACCCTAATAATAACAACATATAGTTCTATTTAGTATACTTTTTTTATTATATAATCATGTAATTAAGAGATTTTATGGGGTGGATAACGTAAATAAAACTAAAGAGCCTGAGGAAAGATGTTACCACTTCTTTGGGTAACTCCTTTTAGTCTTCACCTAATGTCATCCATGAATGGATTTATTCCAAAAGGGAGGATTCTACGAAGAGGGAATATATTTTGAGAAACTATTTGGTAATATCTTTTTCAAATCAATTTTTCTTTAGAGGAGTGACGATGTTGTAGGATACGAGGCCTTTTTGTAGAGGAGGAGTGGCACTATTGTAAATTTTGGAAAAAGGAATTCGAACTACGTTTTTCCATTGAATTCAAATACAATAATTGACCAAATTCTATATAATGGAGTATAGGATCAAAATATTTCCATAAAAAGGAATTTTGAGAAGTTTCTAATTCATTTTGGCTGTTATTTTTAAGGTTTTGTCGCTTGTTAAGCTTTGATTTTCCTTAATCATTGTAAATACTTTTAATCATTTTCACTAATATTTTAGGTCAAAAAATAAGACAACCATATTATAAAATTATAATTTTTCTGATTATAAATATGGAATCCATTTTAAAATGTTCAAAATATTTTTGTAGTAGAAATTAATTTAAAATTATTCCTATATATGGAACGATAATGTTTCTTTTAAAATTAAAAACATTCATAAGTTAGCTAAATGTTTACACAAAATTTCAATGTGAAATTGATTAAAATGTCCTAAATTGGTTTAATTGATAAATTTTTTTATAATTTTGATTTAAAAATAATTAAAAATATAGTTTAATACTACAAATAAATAAGACAAAAAAATAGTTTTTAATTAAAATGAAATATTTTTCACTATTCATTGCACACTGAAAAATCAATGAAATAATTAAAAATCCCCTATCATAATTTTTATGTCTAGTATTAAATTATTAATTTTATTTTGACATATAAAATCTATAAATGTCCCAAGGATAAAATTTAAATTGGTTCTCTATAGAAGGGAAGTAAATGTGCCTTTTTATAAAAATATTGTATTTTATGTGTAATATTGGGTTTGTTCTTATCTTATGCCAATCCAATAGACTAGATTTGTGTATAAATCATTATTTTGATATATAATATATATATATTTACTATATAAACTCTCTAAAAGTGTTAAAATGTAATTTATTAATAAAAGGCTGACAAAATTGGGTTTTTTTTAAATCGAGTATTATGTGCATTGAAAACTAACATAGTATTACATGAAATCAACAAAATTGAATTTGTTCTAATGGAAAATCTTGTAATTCCATGGTGTGATAAATTTAATAATATAAAAAAAATTATTGACATTAAATTATTTTATTATAATTCATTATTGTAATATTTTTTCATACATAATGTATATTTTATATTATACAAATTATAATAACATATTTAAAATATATAATGAGAGAAAACATAAATTGGTTAAATATAACACATCATTATCCTGGAAGACAATCCTGATTTCAATGGAAGCCTCCCAAAATAATATATTTAGGAGGATATTTATAAATAAATACCATACACATAAATAAGTTATCTGGTTTATGGTATTATTTTTCCTTTTCAACCTAATTGTAATTTTTACCTAAATTTACCTTTACCGTGGTGACTCTTTTTAACATGCTAAATTATTTTGGTGACGAACAATAAAATTGAACTTACAAATTATTTATAAATTCTAATTGAAAATTTTAATCTCATTTAAAAAAAATTCTTAAAATTGGTAAAAATAAGTTTTAATATAAATGTGAAAAACATAATGAAAAAAAGTTTTCAGAAAATTTTGTTTTTAATCATAAAAACGAGCATACACCAACATAAAATAAAATGTAAATTAATTCAAAATTTATAAATTTTGTATCAATAAAATAAATATAGTGATACTTTAAATAAAAATATAATACATAATTTACTTTTAAATTGCTTTATTTAATAAAAATAAATGATTATTTTGCAAAAAAAACAACATTTTTTACTATTCAGTAAAAAATAAACATTTTCAAAAAAATCCAAAAAAATCCAAATTATAGTGTTATAAAATTACTGTTTCAGAATTGTTTTCCAGTAATTCAAATATATTTTTAAATAATAGGAGAAATTAATTATAATATCGCTACATAAAATCTAATAAAAACCATTTTTGAAGAAAATGTATTATTTAATAATATATTGAAACTATTCTCATTAATTTGAAAACAACCATAATTAAATGGATATAATTTTTTTATATTGATATATAATAATAATATTTTATTTTATTCATTTATCAGTAGTGGTTACTTTCATCAATTAGTATAAAAATACCTTGCACACATAAAAATAGATTTATGAAAAATATATCTTTTACCTAAAAAATAATTTATCTTCATTTATAACCAATTGATAATTAATGTATTATTGATCAATAATTTCACTAATAAAAAAAATACTATATATAATTAATAATACAGTTATTCCAATTCATACCAACTAATCTAATGGTTAGGTCATAATGGTCATATTTAAATCAAAATATTTTAATACTGTATCTCAGCTCATTTTACTCTTGGTATGAATTGTGGTATGCCCAATTGATCATAGAATTCATTTATTAGAATATAAACAAAATACCATAGTGTTACACCACCTATTTTCTACATTAACCATTTCTCATGTAACCAAATATTGGAATAATTGATGACACATTATTTTAAATGAATTATACCATCCCAACTCAAGGTTCTCTGTATATATTGTGCATCAAGGGTTTAAGAACAAAATCAAATGGAATTATTGGCAAGTAATTTTTAAATTAGTATTGGAAAGTATAAAAATGAGTTAATTGTTGAACCCTCTTAGTGTTTGTTGTATTTTTCATCATTGAGCACAAAGTAAGTGAGTATGATGCAAATATATATTATGAGTGGAATCATGTAAGGCTTTTTATCTACGTAATAACATTTTAGTGAAGTACTCTATAAATGTGAAATTATATATTTATATTTGAATTAAGAATGAGGATTTAAGAAACACCATGGCTCTTATAAATGAGTATCTATCATTATGAAAAGGGAATATATGTCATTATATAATCATATAGATCCACCTATATGGTGAAAAAGCTAATGAAGTTCTTCAGTTACTACCAATTATAATATTTTATGTAGGATATTCATTTGGAAACTATTGTAGGGAATTGAGCATATTTTCATTGGGTATTTTATATAAACATATTTTTTAAGTACATCATTATTTTTCCCATGAAGTGTAAATAATATTGACTTTTATATCATTTTGAAGATGTTTTGAGTTTAGGTGTGGAAATAAAATATTGATGGGAACAATTTAAGATTTATTTATATGATTAATAGGAATTTGAATTATTTTATTGAATATAAAGGCTATTTAAATTTATTAAAAATTATTTCTGATGTGTTTAAAATTTTTGTGATTTATTTAGAAATATGGGTATTATTTTACAATATTTGAATTTTTTTGAGTGGTTTTGGTGAATTTTTAGAGTTTATATTTTTCTAAGAAAATTGAAAGAGAAAAGACTTACATGAGTACATAAGGGTTGTCATAAAAAATATGTGTTACATTTCATTGAATTAGAAATTTAGTTATGTCCCTAGAGGTTATTCATTGTGATATGTAATATTTTTACAGGTATATATAAGATTTTACAGCTGATACAAAATATTAAAAGTCATTGATCTACCTAGAGATACATAATTGTTTTCTTATTTATATGTAAGATTTAAAAAAATTGAGAAATTAATAATGTTGTAAATTACATGAAGATACATAATAATCTCAAATGCAGATGATTTTGAAATGTCCATGGGATTTCACTATAATGTGAAATATATTACATATGATTTGTAAGATTCTATTATAATAAATATGCATAATTTTATGGAGTTGAGGCTAAATTGGAATACATAATATTTTCAAAATTTTAAATTATTTTAATGTTCAAAACCATTATAGTGTATTATTATGAATTTTTAGTGCATCAAAACATAAAATGTAAGACCCCACCAAAGTAAGAGATTATATATTTACTTGAATAATTGTCACTATGAAATGAAATGTATTTAAAATATATGGATATTTAGTTTTAGAATAATGTGACTATTCAAGAGTTTCCTAAATATTATATAATTTTTATCTTTTCATTCATTGAATAAACATGAGTACACAAGAGTTTAAAATTTTAAAAAAAAAATTCATTATTCAATTAATCAAAATTAATATTCATTTCATAATAATTCATAATTCCTACAATTGGTTTCGACTATTAATCAAGAAGGAAAAAATATGACAATGTATTGTGAAGAAGAATATCATACTGTGAAGTAGTATATGGATGAATAACAAGTTTATGTTGGTTCTGTAAGTTGGTATTCATTCACACGATATAAATAATTCCATGGTATGGAGGAATATAAACAATGGTTTATGAGATATCATTATTTGTTGGTTTCATTCAACAAATTTTAGGAACTTTACAAGAAAGACATAATATAATGTTTCGTGATGTTAAAGAACTATTTGATGGATACTTGAAAAAATATTAAAATATATTCTTCATAATAGATTCCCTTTTGTTTTTTAAGTGACACTAAATTTCACCATATGGTCATATAATTAAAGGGTCATGGTTGTTGAAGAATTTTAGAGGAAATAATAAAATATAGTTAGGAAGATCTTAGGGAAGAAGAGTAAAAGAATCAAGGATGTTATCATGGATTCATCATGGTAAGTGTATTTGTATTCTTAAAAATAAAAACTATTATCATGGGAAAATATTGAGCATAAAATAAGAGTATAAGGGTAAGAAGAATTGATATGATATAGAGAGAACAAATTATTTAATCTTAAATACCATTTTATTGAAAGATAATAAGAGATTTAGATATATCGATGAGAACATCATACTTGTGTGTAAATAAAAAAGAACAAATCTAAGAAAGAGAGAACAATCTTACCTCTTCTTATTATTATTCAGGATGAAGATATGGAAGTGAGATTACCAACTTATAATTACTCATATATTTATTTATGACTAATAAAACTATCTAATTATAAGCTCATATAATATGGCCTAATGAATTTAAAGGTAGCCATGATATTGTTGCACAATAGATAAGAGGATCATGACTTGTTTATTACATAAGTTGCTTTTTTCCAATTGATCATTATTCACAGAGGAGGTATTCAAAAATATTATTATATATTTAAAATCCTGGTTGGTTATAGAGATTGAAAATGGAATGTTTATGATTTTATTATACCTAGTTGATCAAAGTAGTATAATTTCTATTTTATTCCCTAGCATGAGCTTTATCTGGATAATAAAATAGAATTTGTGTTTGTTTTTGGAATAAAAATAACAAACACTTGGATGTAGTCATCCATTATGGAATTAAAGAACGTTAACAAATCCTAGGCTTCGTTATTGTCTTTTTTTATATTTATATTACATGAATGTAAACAAAAAGGGATTAGATAAAAGAATATTGAGATCAATTAATTGATTTTGTGTAGAGGTAAGAAAAATTGAATTTTAAATTGGTTATAATTCACTCACACTGATTCATCCACCCCCACTGTGTGGCCGTATAGATCCTTGTGGAATAAAAATAGTGATTTAGGTATTATAACAGATTATGTGTGTGGGGTTATATATATCAATACTCCCTTAGGGGTGTTATATGAGGGTGTTTAGAGGTTTACCATGTTCATTTTCCTGGTCATATGGTGTATGAACCTCTACTATTTATTTTTTATGAGCTACACAGATTCGATATGATTCTCATGGTGAATTTTGTAACCAAATATTGATTACACAACGACTAGTATAATTGATGGGTATCTTCTTGGCCTATATGGAATGACTGTTATACCAATGTAAGGGAGTTGAGTATACAAGAAAACCATTTTATTCCTAACCATGTTTACTGTTTAGATATTTCAAAATATTACACTGGAATGGTTTTTGGATTTGAGTATATGTAAAAAGTGGTCATACCAATAATTTTACATCAATTTCGAGATGTGTCTCATTATTATTCGTTGATGTCTATTAATGAAAAATATAGATCAGGTTTATAATTGACCTAATTTTATATATATAACCATATTTATTCCTGAATATATGATATCTCTTATAGATCTTAGATATTTGAATGATTGGTAATATGGTTGAGAGGATAATGATTTCATTTAACGAAGCACGTCCCCATGGGGTAATATTATCTTGATTTTGAAGAGGGGTGATGGATCAATTCATTTATATATGGATTATTAGAGTCTATACTAAGATATGACCAAGAAATTTTATCATATTCCTCATATAGATGATTTATTTTATCATAGAAGAGGTTCTAAGTGGTTATATTGGATTGATTTGAGGTTGATTTATCAAAAGTTATCTGTGAGGCCTTTTGTTATTCCGAACACTACCTTAAGTAGTTGGCATGAATTGTATGTGTATCTTGTAATGGGTCTTAGTTTTATTGTCATTCTAATATAGTTTATATCCCTTATAAAATGAATATTTAATCTATAATATTATTCTCTTATGGTTGTTTTTGAAGAAGTTATTTTTGTGTAATATTTGTCAATGTATGAACCTCTTTTCTATCTATAGAGTCCATTTAGAACACTAAGAGAGAACCAATAATAAAAACATATCACAAAGATTAAATTCCGGATGAGTGAAGCACAAAAAATTTAAATTTATTATCATAAGTGGAAACATATGTAGTCTATTAGAAGTTCATGTTTTCGGTCTCTAATCAAAAAACAAGGTAGATTTTTTGGATTAGTACTTTCTTGACCTATTTGGGTTATGTTTAGAGGTTCATTCCCAACATCTCCTTGATTAAAGGGTAAAAAACTGAAAATTTTCTCTAATAAACCATATAATATCCATTACAATATTATAATTTATATATCGGAAATCGAATCAAATCTTCATTGACAGTACAATTATTTTTGGAATCAATTAATATTATTTTTTATTTTTAATGGGTCATTTTTCTTCATAGTGTTTATATTAATTAATTTATGAAGGAAGTTTAATAAAATTATTTAATATTAATTTAGTTGTGTTAAATTTTAGGTACATAATATCATGGCATCATATACTTTTTAAACTAATTGAGTTAAATTTAAATCCACTTGACAACTTTATTTTTATTAGAATTTGTAAATGTGTATGTTTGCTTCTGATGGATGAGTAGGGTATTAGTTTTAATGAAATATTATTTATGGATGATTTAGTTATCCACAAATTCTAACCTATTTTTTCAGTCCGATAATCCATGAAATCCTCATGTTAATATATAAATTTCAGTAAACCATTATATATCTTGTTTAATAGGCACAATGTTCATTTAATAAACATTAAATGAGAACCCCCCCCCCGTCCTAAATCATTTAACATCCCATAATCCCGAATCACCCTAATAAGAGAATTAAATATAAATTTTAGTGGTTTATAATATAGTTTGTTTTTTATAATGAACAGGAAAAAAGGAATGAAAATAATAATGGGACCAGAAAATAATGGTGCAAACTTCAGTCACCCACACAAATGATATGAAAATAATAAACTCCTAAATGGAAAACTAAATGATTTATAGGGAACATATGACAACATTATTTAAACTATGTTCCACAAAATGTTACTAAAACTACCTAATATATATGAGAATAATATTATATGGTGAAAAATTCATTAAAATTTTAATGGAATTACAATAAGACATAGGATGGTATAAGAAAACAAGAAGAGAAAATGATGATAAAAAGAAAACAAAGTCGATATTCTAATTGATAACAAGAGTTTGGTAGATCCTTCCTTCCACTAAATAATTTTTTCTCTTTCCAGATATTATATAATACTTATAAAATGGAATCATCTTGTAAATTATTTTTGGTCATGTGTTTATATCAATGGTGGTGTCCTAGTTTCCCAAAAACTATTCCTGGAAGGATAGTAGCCCCATTACACCTTGCAGATACCCTTATATCATAAGGGCTTATAAAAAGTAACTTATATATATCATAAAAATACACCCATAAATGATATCAGACATTTTTATTTTTTATATTAAAATCTTATTGTTTTATTACAAAAGTTTGTTTCTTATATTGTTCAATTTTCTTACCTTGACTCAATCCGAATAGATTTTAGCGTAAGGAAATGTCATCATCACATAAAAAATATTCTAAAATGTTGTGTCCATAATCTATAAATTTATACCAATGAAAATTCATATCCATTAGAAAAGTGGATTTGGATAAAATTCATAATTATAGGTATTTCCTTCAACCTCATAAATAATTTAGAGGATAAAAAGATTGCTTATGTGGGCCTACTAAAGGTTTGACATGGGATCTTATATTCTTACCCATTTTATCCCATAATGTGTGTCAAGAGATGGGGGATTTTATTTCAAATTAGATGTAAATATTGATCCCATAAAATATAACATCCGTTTTTGGAGTTTTTTCATTTTTGAATCAGGAATCCTTATTGTGTGATTAGAATGGCCCTTCATATAGAAAATATAACGAAGAATCTAGTTAAATAAATTGAAATAATATAAATAAAGGATCATAATAAATAGTAATATCACAATTAGGATTATTAACATAAACCTTTTAATACAAACATTATGTTTGAATGAAATTATATTAATTTTTTAAATTCTAAAAATATATTTATATGATAAAAATGAAAACATTTTTTTCATTTTTTAATAAAAAATCGTTAATGGAAGTGATTTGAAATTCATGAATAAATATATAATATCAACTCCCTCCCACATAATCTATTAAATATTTATAGGAATAATAATCACAATCCCATTTCAAAATCTTTTTAACTTAATAAAAAATATTATAAATTTATTTTACCATATCATTGTTTTCTGGACATGTTCACTCACACATAATTTATTCCATCAAATTTTTTTACCTCAATCATATATCCAAAAATTAATTTTTCATGCCTAAAATATTAAAAAACATGTGATCACATATAACTCATTTCTCTCACAACGAGGTGATGTTGTAAATGAGTATTATTCATTCACCAACCAAGAGTGAAAATATATGAGTTTTTAAGAAATATAAGATTTTGTTCCCATAAAAAATATCTAAAAAAATGAACAATTCTTTTTATGTGATTTTTTTTGGAAATGGAATAGTTGGAAAACCTGTAAAAGATTATATAAAATGGATGTATACAGATAAAATTCTATAAAATAAATCATGACATATGAAAAATAAACTAAAAGGTTATGGAAACACGTATTTATAAGGGGGAAGTGATGAACTCCATAAAAAGGTGAATTTGAAGGTGATTGGAAAAAAAATCAAAATGTGTAAAAAGAACATGAATTATAATAATTACACATGTAATAAAACAAAATGAATGAGCAAAAATATTTTCTTTTTTATTTTTTGTTTATTTTTATTTATTTTTTATGAAATTTTTCTAAATATTTAATTTTTTTCAATTTTCACTAGAAATATTTTAAGAAAACTTCTAAAAAATGAATAAAATGGATTTTCCATTCCCAAACTCACTAAATGATAATCTATCCCCATGAATAAATTGATTTTTATCCTCGTTAACATAAATATAAAATCAATTAATGTTATCCCAAAATTTAGTCCATTAGACCATACAAATAAATTTAAAAACATTAATTCAATGAAAATCCATGAACATTTTTAGTGGGATGGTGTTTTGGCTTAAACTTTTCTATTAAAAATTGACTTCATAATATCAATAATACTTTCAAAAGTTGGTTTGAAATGATATTACAAGGATTATATTTGGATATCATTATTATCATGTGATTTAAAAACCCATTATCATATCAAGGAACACCGTATTAATAAAAATTACATGATGTTTAATGATCTTGGTAATCATAATTAGTGGTGAAAGAAAAATAAAGAAAAATTATGGTAATCGATTTTGTAACAACCCAAAATTAAAAAAGAAGAACATTGTATTTGATGGAATATTTGAAATGCAACACTGATACTAAATAACACAAAAACTATATTTATTCAAATATAATCTATTCAATATCTTATATAACTCCCAAAACAAAGTAAAAATTAACTATAATATGTTATAATGTTATAACCTAGTCGTTAAATTGGTGGGTATAAATAATAAAAACTAAATTATAAAAATTATCTGTGTTACACATGTTATAACAAATTCACTGGTTTTCTATTTCCAAACAAGTCTAGCTAGAGGAAAAAGGATCTGAACATTTATTAAAGATGAAATAAAAATTAAACAAGGAAGAAAAAATGGTCAAAGAAAGGGGATTTCCCTCATCCAGCTAACTATGGAGTTAATGATCACAATATGTCAGATCATTTTCATTCTTCATAATAATCATATGTTTCCAAATAATCATGAGAATTACCATTATTAAATAAGTTAAGGATCTATTCACTGTACTTTTTTGGATTCATAGAATATGATCTGGAAGACACGGTCCATATCATATTATAATTGTCCTTATAATGCCTTCAATTTGAAAGGGGATTGAAACCCCCAGTATTCGCCACCATTTTCCTGCCACAAATGAATTTTTTTTAAATGAGGTATTTCTACCACTACCTGAAGCCTTTAAGGGAGTTATTCCATTCCCCCTTCATCATCAAAGATATTACACCACTTATTATAGATTCATGTAGAATTTAAGATGTTAAAGATATATTAATGATAATCAATATTTTTTTTTAACATTTGGGTGGTTGAGATAAAAAACATGTGGAGGAAAATCCCCATATATGTCCATGGTAGTGGGTTAAAGATTATTAATCTTATTTTGAACATCCCTAGACTAAAAAAATTCATCATTGGATGAAAAAACCATTGTATAGATATCATCTCCAACTACTATCTTCTGTTGGATACCATCATCAACCAAGTTAGTAACTGGAAGAATCCCATTTCTATTTTCTTATTTAATGGCTGGAATAATATTGATTTTATTTCACCTATACATGAAAAAATTCCATGTATATGGGTTTAACATTGGTACCATTAGTTGTATCACAAGACTGAACATCTTTGTAAAGAATATCTGAAACACATCCCATCATTAAAGACTCCCAAACGAACATTTTTGTACAGACATGGAGATAATATCCTGGAGGTGAAGTTTGACACTGGATGTACTACTTCTGCGAAACTCTTGAATCCAATCCAGAATCAAATTACCTCTTTGACAATGTAAAACATCTTCATGAAATCTTCACTCCTCGGGATTCTTAAATGTTGTTCGCCATTGATTCAAACATCATCACCAATCTATTATGTCTTTGATCTCTAGTTTCTTTGACAATAGTAGCTTATGAACCCTCAACTAAGACATACCTATATCCAGGATCAGTCCTAGATTATTCTTTCTTTTGAAATAATTCAAATTCATAATTCATTAAAGGACCTGAATGACCCTAAAATGGAATAACATATAAAGTCAACTTGTTTTGGTTGTTATTTACCGATCCCTCTTAAGTTTAACGATTATTTTTAAAAAAATTATTATAAATTAAATTAGAATCATTCAAAAGGAAAATAATTATTTTCTAAAAAACTATATTATTATAAAAATTATATAGTTGTGCATTGTACACAAAAGAAAATTTAATGCATCAATTTATTTTTAATTATTTTTAAAGAAAATTTATATTTTCAATTGGTATTAATGTAAAATTAGTTCAACTATATATCAATTAATCCAATTTAGTTCAATGGAATTATTTTTATTTTGAATTTTTACATATAAAATTGGTATAATTTTGATCATTTTCTTTTTGTAAACCCTATTTCTGATCACATCTATAGGATTTATTTAAAATTAACATTTTACACTTATGTGAATGAAATTAAAAAAATGTATTGTATATTTTAAATTAAAATAATTTATATTTTATAATTAGGTAAATTTTTTTCTAAAATGAATATAAAATAATTTCCCAAATGACCTCCTCATGTATTAGAAGTCATTGTTTGGTCATAAAGCTAACATGGGATGGATTTTAGAGAAAAAATGATGATATTATCTGAAGAATAGGTAATTTTTTTCACTGAGTGTTTCTATTTTATTTCACCATTCACCTCATACAAATATCATTAAACAATAATTAAATAATAATATTAGTCACTTATATATAAATAAGTATTGTTATATAAAGTTCAATACATAAAACTATCTCTAATTCCATAAAATAGGTTATGAAATAATCATTTGTGTGTATATAGGACCACCTCCTCAAGAACCAATGTAATTAGTTTTTCATTACCACCTCTCATTATTGGGTATGATGATCGATATAAAGTATATATATGATATTTGTAACATAATAATATATTTAATGAATTTATAACATATATATGTTTATATATATATATATATACTTTAAATTTATTAGGTTATATGATAATGTATCTTGTGTGTACGGGGGACTATGGCCACATGCAGCATTGTGATTCAATTTTCATTACTGATTTACCTAAAAGGTAGTAAGGATAATATTAACAAATTTATATGATATAAATTAAATAATTATCATATTCATGAAATATTTATCATTATGAATTGATAATATAACATTCACCTTCTCACTCCCTTAAAGATTATAACACTGTTCGTGTACAAGTGGACTACCTCCTTCACGAAGAGATGTGATTCTCTTTTAATCACCTCACCACTTGGATAAAATATATAAATATTTTTTAGGAAATAATATTAAATTACAATAATTTTTAATAGATAATATACTACATACCACTATTCTACAGTGATCATTTAAAAATGGAAATGCTACCCAAGCGTACCTATGGCCTTCCATCTCCAAGATCATATCATTCTTAATTTTTCATAACCCTAATTCATGGTTGGTTTTAATTTTATAATTTATTTAAAAATATTATAATTGTGTAATTATTATTATTCTTTATATAATGTAACAATGAAATATTTTTATGAAGTAGAACTTTGCTAACAATGCATGAATATAAAAAAATGTTATTAACACCTGAAACAATAAATATTTTGAAATATTATTAAAAAACACGTGTGACATGTTATAAATGGATCATATATGATATTAAAAATATTAATATGGTTCTATATATTCTTATTAATTATTTTAAACCATTATACATGATGTTAATGCACATTCATCCTAAAGGAAATGTGATGTAAGGGATTCCATCTCAATTTTCTCTCATTGAGGAACATTTGAATGTTATGAACCAATTCCATTTACATAGTGTACATAATATCCTTTTAACATGGAATTTCCTGAATCATTTTTAATTTATGTTATTTTTAGTATCAATTTAAATTATTTCATCCAATGTTATTTGACATAAAGGTTACTAAGTGGTAAAAACCTTCACGATCCAAATTCTTTCAATTGGGTTATCTTACTTCTTCATTATATTTTATTTTTTAAAATTGTGTGTATTAGGAATTTTAAATATATTTTGTTGTATTTCTAATTATTTTGAATTTATATTTGAAACAAATTACCGATTCATTGATTAATTATCACTTCAAATTTTGATCATCTTAAGGGTTTATTTCCTAATCTCATTCTAATATAGATTATTTATTCTTGAATTTATGTTGATGTAAATTATTGGATCATTGTCTAATAAACCCACTTAAACTTATTATCCTCATACATGATTTTATATGAAATACTACCATTTTAAAACTCCTTATTATATACAATAATTTATTGTTTTTAAGAAAATCGTACTTCCTTTCTCTCTTTGGCCTCATATCAATTGTTTACTAAAACAATGTTTTCTAAAAATGTTTTTGAAAATGATTTTAATACTTTTCCTAATGAATTATTAAAAATAATTTTACCTATTTATAATTTTATTAAAAAATTTAATTGAATCATCATGTATTTTTCAAAATCATGCTCCTTTGGATTTTACCAAAAAAGTGAAAGGAATATTTTTTAACATGTCTAGCATGACCAGAATTTCCAAATGTCTTGACCACTGAAATGTTTTAAATATTGTTTTATAATTTTTAATAGTTATTTTCAATGAAATATTTTTTAGATTTTTTTTTAAATTTTGGATTTAAAAAGTGATTTTCAATATGAAAATGATATTTTCTTCATGAATGTTTTTAATGTTATTTGTAAGGTATTTTTTTCATTAATTAAAAAAACAATTTTTTATTAATATAGTGTGTATATATTTTATATATATGATCCGTATTACTCATATAGATATTTTATGATAATTATATCCATGGAATGAATTGGTATTCACTTTCTTGATTCATTTTTGTATTCATTAGCTTTCCTATGAAATATTCACCTTCCTGTAATAATTGGAAATTTAATTTCACCTAAATATAAATATAATGGGAAATTGATATTCTAATTTCTTAAACTATATTTCAAATTTATACCTAGAGTTCCTTAAATTTAACTAATTTTTACTGAATGGGAAAATTTTGATAATATTTATTTTTTCTTCAATATAGATATTTAATGGTAAGGAATGTTGTTTATGATTTAAATTTATTATTCAATATGTGAGGAATGATTTGATCATATAAGCATGGTTGGGTCTGAGTTTTAGAGATCCACAAGATGAATTAGTAGTCTCATGAAGAGAATGAGTAAGATGGCATAAAATCAATTGGCTAAAATAGATTGGTTTCCACCCAATAGTTTTAAATTGTCTTGTAAAATTTTTTGATGGTAGAGGTATCATGTTCATGAGACATGACATCCAATAATTAAAAATTTAATTCATTTATAATTAAAATATTATTATCAATGAAATTATCCCATTTTTTATCTTTTGATTCAATTCATTCTCAGTTATTTATTACATGAAATTTAAGTTCAGTTGTTTCCCTTTCCATATTGATTATTTCATATCCAGTTATGATAGTCATTTTATAGATTAAATGGAACTTATTTTCAGATAATTATATTTCTATGTTTGTTATTATCCATGATATTTTTTTCATTAATATTCTCCTGAGATTCTCTTTATTCATAGTATATTTATTATAGGTATTTTCTGTTCATTTATTTACATTTCCATATTGATTATGCTTATTGATTCATGATTTATTCAACTATACTTAACCCTTATTAAGACTTTTACTTCACCCTTATTTTATTCCATTTCACAGGAATATATTAAGTTTACTATGATTTATCTGCAAGGATATGATATGAGGAGTAATTTCATTCTATAAAATAAATGAGATTTTTTATATATATTAAAATGTAATACATGTCACATATATATATATATATATATATTCCAATGACTAATAATCTATTCGGTAATTCGGGGTGTGATTCCTTATATCTTATTCCAATTTAATAATGTAATAAACCAGCTCCAGACTACTTGGATTGGGGTCACAACAGTTTGTATCAAAGTTTATTTAATGGAAACCTAGGGATCTAGATTAAGGAGAAATTAAATTATGTAATATAACCCTATGATATACTTTGAAGCTAAGTATAGAAGCGCATCCTAATGTTTTTCTAAGAACGTGATTCTATCTTTTTTCTAGTAATACATTATTTTCAAGATACTATATGTAGATGTGGTTATGGTATAGAGGTTCCTATGGGTAATGACTCCTAAAAAGTCATATTGGTATTTACCTGATCATCACCATGTGTATGAAAATGGCCCTTACCAGACACCTCTCATGACAGTACCAGGTGATATGCTTAAGATAATTCACATTTTCTTTACATACCATTATGAAGGATTTTAATAGATGATGACAATGAATGACCAACATAATGATTATGGGGGCATATGCTAAAAAGAAGGTGTCTAAAAGGAATAGGAAAATGTTTTATGTGTGGAAGATAAGGGTATAAAGTTACTAATTTCCAATGAATAAACTAAGAGTATAATAAAAGGAAATAAATCTCATCCTAGGAATCCGTTAGAGTTCTATGTCTTAAATGTGGGGAACTTGGGAATTATTAGAGTCAATTACCTCTTTTAACAATTAATACCTATACCAAGGATTGGCCTATGTTAAAATAAAACATATGATTTATTTATGTATCAATAATAAAGAAAAATATTTATAATCATTTTTACCAATGATTTTATTGTTAATAAGAATAATAAACCATATATGGATTGTATATGATTTTAGAAGCATTTATGTATTAATTAACAAAACATTTATGATTTTAATCTTGTTTTATGAGTTTAAGTGTTATAATAAGACATAGAAACCCATATTTAAATTATGTGTGCTAGGAATATATCATGGTTAGGGATATTTTTGTAAAACGTTTTTGGGAACAAATTTTTTTGTCTTATAATATTAAAAAGTTATTTGAGGAAGAATTACCTTAAATTTTTTAGAATAAGTTTAATATACTGGTATCATTAATGGTTTTACTTATCTTATATGTTAAGGTAATTATAGGCTACTACACTTTGTAAAAGTTATAGAATTATATTAATATAGAAATAAAAAAAGGACAACATACATGATGGGTTTCAACACATTGTATCCACCAAAAGTCGTTGGGATTGATCCCATGATCGAATGAAAATTAAGGTCCACTTTTTACCACTGAACTATGTGATTTAATAGTTTATATATCATTGTTTTAATATAAAGGATTTGATGAAAAAATATTAATGATCAACTAGTGGTGTTAATTTTGATTATAATAGAGAATTATATTATATTGGATAACATCTCCTAAACATATTTGACTTGGAAAATAGTTAGATACAGACCAAAATACATGACACTCATTTATGGATTGTAAAATATATTATAATAAAATTTTAGTTCTTACAGAATTAAAAAATTAATTTTTATATAATAATTTGTTATATTAATTGTGGAATTATAAATTGATCAAAGGACTAAAAAGATGAAATTGTTCTTATAAAATAAAAATTTATCAAGAAAGTATATATACTTATATTCATATATTGGAAAAAAATTACTTAAAATTATGAATATGATACTGGAAAAAAATCACTTTCATTAACTTTTTTTAATCAATTCTCTCTATCATTCTCTTAAATTATTTAAACATATCTTCCATGTCTATATCTTCAATTTCCACCAATGTTATCATAATTAGAAACCTACTTATGGTTTATTCCAAATGAACATTGTACATACATTTCTATCTAATTAAGAGGATGTTTTATTAACACTTTTTATTATGTGGATTTCCAAAAAAATTATTTTCTAATATGAATCCATTTATTACTGAGGTCATGAATAAATTATGAAGACACAATTTATTTAAGGTGGGGAGAATGTAACACCCACAAAAGCTAAAATAAGAACATTTCATTAGATAGTTCATGTGACATGAAACAATAATATTAAAAACCCATGAAATATATTTCATTAAATATAATCTATTTGATATCTTCAAGAACACATAATCCCGGATTTAAATAAATACTAATATGGTATACCGTTATTAACATTCCATTAAATTGTAGGGTATAAATAATAATATTATTATCAGTAAAATTTTATGGGTAAAACATATGAATACATCTCCATTAGTTATCTACTGACTATATATAACATGATAATAATTTAAAATAAAAAGAAATGTGTTCTGAAAAAACATTATTTTTTCTAACATATGGTTTAGTCATGCTTTGTGCGCATAAGTTAAAAATTATTTATAGAAATATTAAAAAAATTGATAAAATTATCATAACTTTTTAAATTATCATATCAATATTATATTATGGTGAATGTTTCATATATTTATGAAATATTTCATTTTTTTATGAATAGTGAAAAATGTGGTGTTTTAGTTGAAGACTAGATTTTTGTTTGAATTATTTATAGAGATATATTATATTTTACATTTTTTTAAATTAATTTTTTTAATATTTTATATCTATTAACATAATTTATTATTTTTGAATCTTTTTTATATTTAAATTTTATATAAAATCTTTTTAAAATTTTGAATAGTTTCTCTTTGAAACCCCACTTTCATGTTGTATTTTCTGGATTAATTTTAAATTAAAATTTTCCACTTATATGAATGAAATTTTATAAAATGGATTAATTATTTAGAATAAAAATATTTTATATTATCTAATAATTTAAAATTAATATTTTACAGAAATTAATACTGAAAACCAAAAAAAGTTATTTATGCTGGTTCAGGTAAAAGGGAGTTTTCAGCGGGTAAGCTAAAAATAAAAGGTTTTAAATGAATGAAAAAATTATATAAAATAATTTTTATGGACATATATAGGATATATATTGTATAATTATCAATAATAATCTATTTTGGACCCTTTTAGTGGGTAAAAAATATGGGTATACCTTTTTCATTTAAAAAATTACAAATGTGTCCCTCACATCATTTATTAATGTCCAAAAACTCTCCTTTAATCTTCACGACTTAATTATATTTTTATTTAGAAAATTTCAATCTAAATAACTTAAAAACATTCCTCATCTCATTCTATAATTATTATTTCTATTATAAATCCAACCAAGGAATGATTTTGGTTCAATCCAAAGAAGATTACCCAAAAAAGAGGTAATATTATTCAACAATAATTTTTATTCTATTTCTTCTTCAAACTCAAAAAATTATCATTAAAACATGATGATATTATATCCACATTATCTTAAATATCATTATATGTTTTTTATGTTACTATAATTACCTAAAACCATCTCTACTTCCATCAATAGGGTTACGAAATTTTCATTCATGGATTTGGTGGACTACAACCTCAGGAACTGATGTCATTTTTTTCCATTGACACCTATCACTATTAGTTATGATTGTGGATTTAAATTATATATATTGTATTTGTAACATAATTATATATCTTTATTAATTATATTATATATAATTTCTTTTACTTTCCATTCTGTAGTGGATACAATAAAATTGCTCGATTGTTTGAAGAACTATTATCTTATGAAGCGATGTTATTCATTTTACAGTAATTCTTTAAACTGATGGAAATAATGTTAAATTTAATATATATATATATATATATGTGTGTGTGTGATATAAGTTAGATTATTGTGATATTTATAACATATTTTTCATTTTCAATAAATAATATACCATTTTAATTTTCACTCACAAAAACATGATAACATTGTTCTTGTACGTGTGAAATACAGTGTTCATGAAGCGATACAACTATCTTTTCATCCCAAAAACACATATAAGATATATATATTTATTTATATTTAACAAAAATATATGATATTATTATAATTATTGAAATATAAAATATTACATAACACATTTTCATAGTGATTTTCTAAAAAATGAAATGTTACCTCTGCATACATACGACCTGTATTCTCCACTGTTTTAATGTAATTCATTTTTTATAAACATCATTAATGATTGATTTTAAAAGTATAATTGAGCTATAAATATTATAATTAAGTCATTATTATTATTTTTGATATGATGGATCTATATAATAGACACAAGAACCGTAACTTTCATTATAAAGACCCAATTAGAAAACAAGGCAACTAACACCAGAAACAATGAAAATAATGAAATATTATTAACGAAAAGATGATAAAATATTATAAAAGGATAATATATGGAATTTAAAATATTATCATGTTTTATTCAATTTTAATATCATGTTTAAATCCCCTATACATTAGGTTAAATCAAGTTCAACCAAAATGAAGTGTGGGGTTAGATATTTCATCTCAATTTCCTTTCATTAACGCAATATTGTATTTTAGGAACCAATTTATTTCATATGGTGCATATAACACCTATTTAACATCTAATATCACTATTTTTTAGTAATTTATGGTTTCTTTAGTTAATATTTTAATTATCTAATCTAATGCGATTTGAAATAAAATTTACTAAGTGTTAAAGAATTTCATAACTAAATTTCATTTCATTGAGTGATATTACTTATTTGTTATCATTGATATTATAAAATATTTTGAGTAAATAATTATTACTAACTGGTGTATTATTTACAATATTTTTATTTTTATTTAATGTTTATACACTTAATTGATACAATGGTTAATTCTCTAATCAACATTACCATCATTTTATTGCTTTATATCACAATCTAATTCTAATCGATATTTATTTCATGAATTTGAGTTAACAGATATTATTTGATCATTTTATAATAAAACCACTTAATTTTATTTTCCTTAGGTAATTCATGACATTATCATGTAATAGTACCATTTTCACCCATTTTTACATAAAATAATTGACAATAAATTTATATTTCAAAATTTGTCTTCATTTCTCTCTTTGGTTGCAAATCCATTTTCTACCAAAGCCCTATTTTCTAAAAATATTTTGAAAATATATATTTTTAACCTTTTTCATGATGATTTATTTAATAAATATTTACCCATTTTTAATTTATAAAAAATGTTTGGAATGAAATCTCCATGTCATTTTCAAAACAATTCCCCTTTACCATAACCAAAAAAGTTAAAGTAATTTTTATTTCAGTGTGTATGGAATGAATATAATTTACACCCATCATGACCAATGAAATGTTTTAATGATATATTTATATGTTTAAAGGGTTCTTTTCAATGAAAATAATTTTATAAATGTTTTTATAAATTTAAATTTTAAATATCAATTTCAAAATGAAAGGATATTTCCCTTAAGAATGTTTTTGATGATATTTTTATTTTATTTCTATTTGTCAATAAAAAAACCCTTTATTACTAATCCAATTAGAACATGTTGTATTGATAACATTATTATTTTTCCTCAATATGGTTTATGATCTATTGGACCATGTAATGTGTTGAGAATGACATTTTGGATTCATTTTTGTATTCAGTAACTTTCATAATAAATATTGACTTTAATATGGTAAATGAAAATTAAGTTTATCATAAATATCCATATTCTATATCATGTATATACTTATTAAATTATGTGTATATAATTTAAACATATGGTATTATACTTTGAATTTTATTTGATATACATGGGAAATATTGATGATTCATATTTTTTTCTTCAATACAGATATTTAATGATATGGTTTATTATTTATGAATTAAATCAATTATTCAATATATGAAGACTAATTTTGAAATACCGAAAAGAGTGGTTCCTAGTTATATATATCCCACTGATGTATCATTATTTTCATGGCATGAATCTATATTTATCATAAAATCAATTGGTCAATTCAGATGAGTTTGTACTAAAAAGATTTAAATTGTATTGTGAATGGTCATGATGGTAGAGTTATCATGTACTAAATAAATAACCTCCAATAACTAAAAACTTCCTTTACTAAAAATTCTATTAATATTTTCCATGATATTTTAACAATTATATTATCTCCAGATGTATTTGATTATCACTTATTGATTACATGGAATTTGTTTTATGTTATTAACCTTTCATATTTATTGTGCCTTATCCAGTTATTAAATTCATTTTATTGATTAAATAGAATACTTATTTGTTATTAAAATTTTTATATTGATTATTAAACTTGATATTTTATTATTGATATTATCTCTAGATTCACTTACATCTTAATTTATTGATTTTATGTCCTTTGTGTTCAATTATTTACCTTTCCATATTGATTGGGATTATTGATTCATGACTTCATCCTCTATACTTAACCATTACTCATATTTTGAGATCAGCCTATTGTTTTTAATTTCTAAGGAATACATGAAGTTTACTAGGATGTATATGCACAGAAAAACTATAGAAAATAATGATATTCTAAAAACAATGTGTTTTAATCTTAATATTCAAATTTAATGAAAAACTCATCTATGTATCTAGTAAACTAAGACTTATAAACTATTATGTTCTATAGTGTTTTATTCCATATATCTTATGCCAATGTAATGATGCATACACCCACTCTAAGATACAAGGTTAGGGGTCTCTACAGAAAACCTTGGAAGGAAATTGTAGAGTGTATCTCACATGTAAGGGAAAATCATTTTCTCATCTAAAATTATTCATTAAAAACTTATTTTTATTATTTTTAAAATTATTTATCAATGTTACTTCAAAACGTATTTAACTTTTAATATGAAAACAATTTCTCTTATCCTCCCCTAAAAATAATTTAAATAATATAAAAATGAGATGGTGTGTAAAAATTAATACGAGTGATTGGGAATTTGAAACAAAAATAAATTAGAAAAAAATATGAGATAGAAAGAGTTAAAGTAAAAAATGTGGTATAATAGACAGAAAGAGAGAAAGTGGAAGATATACCTAGAAGGGGGATATAAAAATATAAATTAGTTCTTATATTTTTGTTTTTAAATTGGTCTTATTATATATCCATTTTTGGGAACATTCTAGAAGAAGCGGTTTTAGTGGAGTTTGATATAATTCCATATGTGTGTTTTGTCTCATGATAGATCATTTTCTGATTTCCATTAATTGTGAATATATTTTTCAATTATGGAAATTTGACATTAACTACAGCAAAAATAAATGTTATAATAAAATAATAGAAATTCCATTCAAGAACTAATCTTACCAATATAAATAAAAATTACAATTAAATATAATTGTGTTATCACCTTCCGAAAATAAATTTTTGTGGAAGATTTTTTATGCATTACATTATTATTTTATTTACTGAGTTTGGAATTATCTTTGGAATGAATTTTAATCTCCTATAATTCACTAAATCATAGATATTAATACCAAAAATTATTTAAGAAAACAAATTTCAGGTTTTAAAATACAAAAAATGATTTTTTTTGATGTTCACATAGTAAATGACATGCTTTACCAAAAAACTGTCCATAATAGAGACACCTAATTAAGTGTTTTTAGGTTATTATATAAGACTATAGTACCTCACCATTATTTTCATACCAATCTGTTCAAGATGGATTACAACCCTCTTAAACATTATTTTGACTTCCTTGTTCAAATTTTATACCAATCCATTTTTTGGGATGAAAATATATCAATTCTTTATGAGAAAAAACATGTTTATTAGAAACGTTATTCAATGGTTTGATTGAAAAAATGGGTTTGTAAATAACTCTCCATGGCATGTGGGGTTCCATACCAATGAAAGATATTGTATTTAAGGAACTCACTCGTGTTATAATAATCATATTACCTATTTAATTTGGACTCTACCCACCTAGACACATATTCAATAAAAATAAGGATGTATATAAATCTATTGGATGCAGGAAATTGATATATGAAATTTATTCCTCAAACATCAAATATTTCATGGAATATTACAAATTTTTATGGAATTTAAATTCTTTTGAAAATTCTTCAAAGTTTTTTTTCATATGAGATATGATTTAAAGTATTCATATTAGTCTTTGGGAACTAAATTCAAGAATAATACTGAGTTAATGATCTTTACATAGGTCCTTTGTGGTCCAATGTGTCAAAATGTAGGTAATGTATGACCAAATCCCAAAAATGAATAAATAATAATATTCAAAACAAATCACATAAATACCATGTCTTCCTGAGTTTTCTAAACATTATTGTCTTCCAAAAATATAATTTCAATTCATCTATTAATTATTTTTTTGTTATTTGTAAAACAAATTATGAAAAAAATATAACAAATAATAAATACACTATGGTGGAATAGTATGGTAATTTTAGAGTTAGAAATGATAATTGATTAGTGGGGGAATCTGGAGTAGCATTTTCATAATTATAATAATTATAAATTCGAATTGAGTGTTCAATAACAGTGCTTTATTTTCCCATATTATCCTAAATATCAAGTTCAAATTTATAAATCATTATAATCCATCTTGTTAAACTATATTTGAAGTCAATTTTTTAAGTATTAACTTTAACGAAAAGTGGTCAATGGTCATGATGAATTTAGAAACTAAGAGATGGGGCATAAACACATTTTAATAAAAAACCAATTTTAAGTTTTTTTAGTGACATTTTAGTATATTGAGATTCAACAAATGTTATAGAGGTATAATAGTTAAAACAATGATTCATTTCATTTATTCGACGAAGTACTTCTCCAATGAATAGACTGGATACATCAAACATTAATATAAATGGAATGGATGAGTCAGGGGATCAAATTATTAGGGTTAATGTGAGTACATTTTATGTTCAATAAAGGATTTCTTATACGACTCATACAAAATTAATGCAACATTATTTTAATGTAACCAGGTGAGTGTATTTGCAATATTGAAGAAATTATATATTAACCTATAATAGTAACTGACATGAAAAAAATTTATTACATGTATCTTTCTAATGTTAGTGAAAGAAGTGGTTGGATTTCCACAATTACAGTTGGATTAAACTAAATTCATTATCAATAGATTATGTGTTATTGAATAGTAAAACTATTAAATATGAAGTGATATTATTAAAGGTGAATACTATGTTGCATTCGATATTTTATTTATTACCATAGATATTTCATCAAAGAAATAATATAATTGAATCAGAAAAAGAATAAATTTATCCATGAAAATATTCATGAAACTCTCAATGAATTCAAAAAATAGTCATATCATGTCCTTATTGAATGCTAAAGTAAAATTTTATATAAAAATTTAATTTTATTATATGTGTATATTCTAATGGGGAAAGTGAATATTTTTTTGTATTACTCATGAAGTGTGATTTTTATTTTAATGTGTTCATTGTAGCCATCAATAAATAATTAATATTTCTAGATAATCATTCTAGAATTTGTTTCAGAAATGGAATTGGGTATTGGAATTTTCTTATTTCCTCATTATTATTTCGTTTATTAATGTACAATCATTTCATGTTTTCACTTTTAGGGAACCACTTCTCTATATTCATTAAGGATTAATGTTATTATAACCCTTTTAGGAACCACTAGAATTTTACTTACTCGCCCATTATTAGAAATATGATCGTTAATAGTAGATTTTAGAAACATTGAATTATCTTCCTATATAACATTAAGAATAAATGTTTTTAAACTAATTTTATGTTTCATATTTGGTTAAAATAATTATTTTAGATGTTTATGGTTTACAATGTGATTATATATGATGATATGTAGTTCCTTTTGGGCCCAACCCAAAGCATTTTTATTTTAATATATGACATGGATGAGAATGTATTCCTCCCATTCAGTAAGTGAAGAAGTGATGATGATGGGGTGTGAATGATTATTTAATAACAAATAAGAGATTAGTTTTTCTATAAGAGAATATAGTTTTTGAGAATCATTTATTTATGTTTTGGGTATCTCCACATCAAAATAGGGGATTCCAATTATTTTTATTTCATCTGTATCATTATTATCCAATGTGTAGTATCATGTATTAGAGGTTAACAAGGTATTAATTGAGCATTTAATATCTCTTACCACCATATATATTAGAATATAATTGATAATTTTAGCTTCACCATTAATAACCTTGTTAATTTGGTTAAAAATATCACAAACCCCACTTTAATTTGCACAGGAGAAACATGATGATTAATGGATCAAATCACACACATGAGGGATTGAATATTCATGTATATATTAAATTTATTAATTAATTGAAGGGTGTCATATGGCTTAGAAAATATTGAACTTAAAATTTTGGTGTCCAAATTCCATGTAAATATGTCAGTATGGAAATTAAATTTATTTTTGGATAACATGTAAAACTTTATTCTTATAATTAATTGAGAATGATAATAGAATGTATCACCTTCATTGTAAAGGACACATAAATTAGTAGTAAGACAAGATCATTTATTCAAATAATAACATCCTTGATTATTCTTGTGGGATAAGTATTCTGTTAATTAGTTATTTGTATAACTTCACTAATCAGTTAGAAGGATCCCAAACCAATAATGGATATAATATACCTAGGCATGGTATTAATTTATTCTCATAGGTAAATCACTGTATTATAAATGTTTTATCTTCATATTTAGCATAAATATTTTAAGCTTCAATGGGAATTTATTATTGTGAAGAAAAAATTTCAATTGTTTTGATTTGAATTTTTTATTATTAGGATTCCTTAAGGTACTTTGTTTAATTCAATTTTTTTTATATAATCAAAGAGATGGATGATTACATTGAACTTTTTGAACATTTGTAGTATTTTTTGATTATTTTCAAAGTATTTATTAGTCTAGGAAATGAATAGGGAAAAGGGATTTTGTATTTAACAAATATGGAATACATTATTTTTTATACCCTATAATGGGTTTGATATTTAATTATTTTTTATTAGTAATGGGGAGAACTGTGTTGGATAGCATAAAAAGTGGCATGGATGCATTATCTCAAGACCAAAGTGTGATATCACTTACAATTCTGTTCAGGTTGGGTTATGCTTGAGTATGAATATGGGAAGTTTTTTTTTCAATTTTTACATAAAATGGGATGAATGTTGGATATATATTATTTCCAATGTTATTTAGGAATAAATTTTTAAATGAGTAATCTTCCCCTAGAGCTTATTCCCACGGTTTCTTAGATGAAGAAGGATGTCCAATGTTTGGAATAAATTGATAATTTTTTGTGCTAAATTTGTTATACTAGTCCACCAAAGGAAAAGACTCTCACATAATATTGATTTCATGATCAGGATGAGATGCATTAGTCTTTTTTGATTTTGTACTTGTGGAATTGGTTGTTAAAAGTATCTCACACAACAAATAAATTGAAAATGATTTTGAAATTTGAGAAGGGAGTTGATGGGGTTGACCAATATGTCTATCCACCTCAATCGTAGAGGATAATTCAATCACTGGTTGTATGTAGGAGAGAATGAATCGTACTAAGGTTGGTTTTAATATCAAAAAAAATCCCTAGAGGTTGTGGGATGGAGTTACAATAATAAAATATTTCATTTATCTGCATTGGATAAGAAAAACCTGATTAATCATCTTATAATTGTCGATATATATATATGATGGATGATCATGTGATTTATATATATTGTATTATTTTTTGGGTTTAAGGAAATGCGATTGAGGTGAATATGAGTTTATGGTTTTGGTAACCACCTCTAGTTTCATTTAGAGACTCTTGAACTCACTATTCCACTAAATCATATTGTTTTGTTCTATAGAATTTATTTCATGGGATTTTTTCATCAATTCCATACTTGAATATTAAATTTATACATATTTTTATATGTTTATTTAGATATCCCACCTACAAATATAATCTTTTTTACAAGATTTCCCCCAATTTAAGAATTAATTATATTTATCTCTATCACCAATAACATCAAATATAAGTATTGGATTAGGATTTGATCTTGGATTTGATAATTTGGACATGGGGAAATGAGTTTTCTAACACTAACAATATTCATGTAGTAATTCAATCAAGAATTGATGAATATGAAAACATTTATTTCATATTGGTGTGGTTAGATTCGTTGGAAATAATTTTTAAATGAAAAGTCACTTTTTTACATTCCATGAGTTTATGTAATTGGGAGGGTTTCATTTGCGATATGTTTCATAGAGTCGGACATAGAGAATGAAAATTCTCATGGTTTTACTTATTCATCAGAAAACCTTGATTCTTTATTGCATAGAATAACACTTGAAACTCACTAAGGTAGAGGTTATTACCCCTAGTAGATATCCCTCAAAAATGATGTATAGGATAAATCAGACCTAGTTTTAGTTTTAAATCATCCTTGATGTTGACAAATTGATTATCAATTAGTTGGTAATTTATGTCAGGTATAGAAACTTCTTTTTAAATTTATTCTATTTCAATTTATATATCAACATTTATGAAAAGAATTCATAATGGATAGAGTATTTTTTTCAACCCTAGTTAATATTTTAATCTAACATTTAGTACATTAATTTATAGGTCTAAATAGATAAAATGGATTTTTTGTAGGCTACAATGAATTACCACACACTATAAATTCATTATAATAATGTGTTGAAAATATATATGAAAAAATAAATTTTGTTTTTTGTTTTTTCAAAATGGTTTCATTTTTTATTTCATTACCTATTTTATTTTATGGGATTTATTTTTAATCTCTTATTAGATAAATATTAATATCAAATGAAACCTTATAGAACCATCATAAAAAATGGTTGCCTTTAAAGTATATCCGACTATCTTTTTTCAACTATTAAAGTTACAATGATCTATTATAAAGTGTATATCAGAATTTAAGTTAAACCGATCACGATTGTGATATTCTTCAGAGTCAATTGTTTTTTATTGTCTTTATAGTGAGGGATTTTTTATTTATATGGATTATATAAATTGGTTAATGAAGAAATTTTAGTTTAATAAATTTATATGGGTTGGGATGAGTACACTATTGGGGGAATAAAATTATGATCTAATTGAACTTCAAAAATCATTGAATTAAATTAACATCCAATTCAGAATACAATTTATGAAAAATATATATTTTTTAAGCGTCATTCAATTCCTTGACTATGGTTTTATTCTTAAGAAAAATTATTTTATTGAATATTCAATAATACATGAACCCTTATATATTTTTGGATTTAATAATCCATGGAATCAACTAATTAAATTCACAATTGACATTAACCCTTAAAATATCTGGGATAAAATACCTAATTTTATTTTAAACAACATTAAATGATAAAAAATCTTGATGTATTAATATCCTTAAATAATTAATCACCCAAATGGGAGATTTACTAATCCATTTTGGTTATTAATAATTTAGTTGGGTCACTTAAAACGATGAGATAAATAAATATGATAATAAAGAATGGAAAAAACACTTGTATGAATACTACTCACACAAATGAATAATATAAAAACAAAATGTGTGGGAAATTAACTTATAATAGTGAAGGGGAAATGTATAAAAAAATAATTTAAACCATTTTAAAAAAATTCTAAAATTAAAGAATTTGGATGATAATTTTAGTAGATGATGATACCTACATTAAAATTCTAATAGATTTTCAATATGATATATGATATTATAAGAAACCAAGAATATAAAATGAAGAGAAGAATAATGGAGACTCATATTATTTAATTGATAAATAAATATTTTAAATACCTTTATACCACTATACCATGGTATTTTTATGAGATATATCCTCTATGACATCGAGAATAAAAAACTATTTTAAGGGTATGATGGAAATGAATTTTTCTCCATGGAAAGGGTCTGGTTTGACACATAATATATCCATCAAGCTAGCCTTCAAATATGAATAATGAGATAGCATTCTCCATAAAAGTAATATTTTAAAAATATATTGATCTATATTCTTAATATCTAGTTTTTAAAAATCTTTTACATAATACATTTTTAGCCAATGATGTGGTTCTTTTATTGAACAATGTGGTGATGTACTAGATTTTTCTATTTTCTTCCATGGTATAAATGTTAATGAATTTTAGGCCAAACATTTGAACTATATTAAAACATAATTCTAAAAATATATTCCACTATCTCTTTAATTCCTATACACTATTTATCATCTTTATATGACAAGTTTATTGATAGAAAATTCATGATTAGTGGGTTGTCCCTAACTCCCATCTGTAATTATATGCCTTTAAATATTTCTTTTATTGGAAAAATAATTCATTTATTTTGGATCGAATATATTTACACAAGTTAGCAATGAATTTGTGTAAAAATGGTGGAGTTGTATTTAGTTTGTACTCAAATATAAGGCCCAAATATTTGAACATCATTTACTGGTCTAGCTTTGATTACAGATTACATGTTCGTTTTTAAGTGATCCAAATTTCCCATAAAATTTGGTATCTAGATTAATATATATTTGATTGAGTTATAATAATGTCAATAAAGTATCATGAAAATAGGAATAACATAATTTGGATCATTAATGTGAATATTTTAATCAAAATAGTAAACTATATGAAAATGTGATTTTTTGATCAATTCCACACTAATATGAATCTAATAAAAACATAAATACTGATTTGTATTTTTTTATTTTTTATTAAAATTTTAAAAATAGAATTGAATAAAAAATAAAAAAAATATTTAATATCATAGTTTTAATGGAGGAATTGATCAATATTGGGGTGAACTTTGAGTGGTATAATTTTCATGACAGACCCATCCAATGGTTGAATACGGGGGTAGAATCTCTGTAGATCCAAACCATAATCACTCTAAGATATGATTACAAATTTTATTTTTATTTATTAGGGATTGGTATTATATAATTTCTCATGGATCAAGGGTGATTAGTTTTAAATGGGTTGATGTGGTAAAGGTCATATACTCAAAACTTCCCGTTGTATAATTTAGATCTATAAGTAGTGGTGAATCTATTGATATGATAATTTCATGGCCTATTGAGTGACATATTTTTGGTTTACATTGAACATGTGATTTAAAATTATTTTTTTTAATAAAAAAATAAACATTTGTCAAATATGGTGGATTAAGTATTTTTTCTCTTTTGAAATCAAGATGTTATACACCCTAGGTAAAAGGAACTACATGGTTGATTCACAATGTAATAAGACATAGGGTTGAGTTGTCCATGAAGCTAGTAGTGATTGGTGGATGAGGATCCTCTCCACTTAGATTCCCCATGAAATTTTATATTATTTGGGTAATATTATTATTACTAATGTGAGAATTACCTCTTCACTTATTCATAAATTAAAGGATCGTTGGCTATCTGATTATGAGTTTCAAAGATAAGGGACAACTTATATGGAGAGGAGATTATATCTAATTTGTCATTTAATTTTGGTGTTATCCATTATATAAAAGTTCATATGGTAGTCTCTATGAGAAAATATGAGGTTCTAATAGAGATGTTGTATTCCTTTGGATAATTTTTTCACTCAAGGATAGTAATTATATATTATGATATTTATATGTATTATAACTGGAATCGGATAGAGGATGTTATGAGGTTTTTTTCACATTACATCACCAAAAAATAAGTGAATTTTGAGAACCAGAGACCCATAGGTCATTATGCACCTCTTCCCATTCCAAAATAAATGTTTGGAAATTTTGTGAATAATTTTATAGTGGGTTTTATCAATGTTACAAAAAGGTAATTTTACTATATGTGTTATTTTACATTAGTGATGAAGGTTTATCATTTAATAATTATCATGGGGACTAATTCTTCTAATGATTTTTGTTATATGTATGTTCATGAGATGGTATGATTTCAGGGAATGTCACAGAGCTCAGTAACACACCATAATGTCCAATTTTAAGTCTCACTTTTTACAAGGCCAATAAAAGGCACAAAATACATAGGTTGATTTGAGCATGGAATACCACTTTTATATTGATAAAAATTTATACCTTAATATCCATGTGTTGATGAAATGTTTTATAGCATGCATCCTTGACATCAATAGAACTTGGGATAATAATAAAAAACTCATAGATTTTTTTTATAACAATTTGATTCAAGGATAAATTGAATTGGAACCATTCAAGGACATTTATGGTTGATTGATCTAATCACCACTATATAGTCTAGAGATAATAAGATTTTATCATAGATCTGAGTCTAACGTAGGAGAATACAAAGAGATATATTTTTAATTCAAAATTATATGGAGATTCGTTATCATAAGTAGTGATTTTATGTTAACTAGTGATGACATACATCATATTTTTAAGTGGTGAAATGGTTTTTCAGGTTATTTTACCCTTATTTGGGACGCTATTGGTGTCAAAGGTATGAGAATTTGGTTCCCAGGTTCAAAGGGATTACTTGATACTTTTGAGAGAATTGATATGATGGCATTTCAGTTATCATTTCAATAGTGATATAATTTTGTGTAAAATGTAATATATGTATCTCAATCTGACAGATAAACACCAAATTGAAACCTTTCAATCAATGTCAATGATTTCAAGCATGATTCAGATGCATAATTGGACTAATGGTCTATTTGTATTATGGATTTGAGTGAGAGTCCCTACCATGGAAATATGGTACCTCATGTATGGATCAGTGGTAGTATATATTTATACATAATGATAGGTAGGAATGACATTCTACTTTATAGTTATAGTTTCTATTTATTTTCATTGGTTAATACTAGTGAAACATATTGTGGAAAATCTAAAATATTATGGTATGGTTAAAAAATACTACATATTTCTATGATATGAATTACTTTATATTTTCACCAAACGTCATAGATCATAATGTTTTTATGATGATATATGGGTTAGGAATGGATTATGGGATTTATTTTGAGGAGAAAATCATACTTTTGGGAAATTTTCCATGAGGATATACTTTATTGAGTAATTATTGGGCTAACACTATGTATTAAATTGGCTCGGGTAGAGGGGGTAGATCTGGATGGTACATCGACCACCTGATAGACCTTGGATGAGTAGCTAGTGTTTATGAGGTACTGGATTGATGGAAATTGAGTACATGGTTTTTCTATGGATTTTTTTTCAATATGTTTATTTATTTAATTAAATTAATAAATTTTTAATTAAACGAATGATTTAACATCATTTATAACAACCAGTCTTCCCCAATTCAACCTATATTATTCTTAATTATGTGGGATCTCCCTTCTTAATGGAATAATATTCATAAAACTTATCCAATGGTAACTCCATGGGTAATACTAAATATCCTCTTGGGTACTTTCATTATTTCTCTTAATGTATCATCATCCTTCTCTTAAAAAACTATTTTCAAGTCATTTTACATGTTTCTAGATCTCTTTAATCTAATGTTGAATCATCATTTATTTTTGGATTAGTGGTATCCTTCCATTTCAAAATGGGTGGTTTAAAATAGTTCTGGATGGTTCTTATGAGTTTTTTTAAATGTATTATAAAATACATTAACCAATTATTTTTACACAATCACAAAAAAAAAAATTAATTTTGTATTCATTATTTCCCAATGGTTAAGGTGATATCCTTATAGGCTATTAGTGGTGACTCAAATGATATTTGGGATAGCCCAAGAAATCCAATAAATGAATATATATTATGATTTATATGTATTCAATTTTATACATTCCTAATAATAAATTCTTATAAATAACTTTATATAAGTTTTCAATTGAAAATGGAAAATAATTATTTAAGTAGAGTTCTTCCATATATTATAGGGTTTTTATTAAAAGATAATTTCATCAATTTTATTAATTTTTGTTTTATAATAAATAAAAACATTTTGATTTAGAAAATTGATAAAATATCATGGTTAGTGTTATGGATATTTCTAAAAATATTGATTTCTATGAGAATAATAATAATCCATATTTTTATTAAAAATATCATTTATTTTCATGTTTTTTTATAGTATCATTCTATTTTGGATTTTCTTTAATGTAAAATAAGTATTTTTTAACAAAAAATATACCAATTAAATATATAGTAATCAGAACTACAATATAATTTCATACAAAATCATTTTTCATAATTATAAATGGAATTTTTATGAAAACCCATTACATTGTGATTTTTTGTATTTTTATTAAAATTCATATTTTCCATGTCTATAAATTGAATATGTTAAAATGGATTTCATTTTGTGAATGAGGAAGTTTATTTTTTTATAATATCATTTTCATATTTATTAGATAGGAATACTAATCTTGTTAAATCATTATCACCCTGATAAATGTTAAAAGGATTAACGAGGGGAATAAATGTAGTGATTTAGTATGAAATAACTATAAAACATGGAACAATAATATTGGATGATTGGATGATGGTATTTTGACCTTAACCTATTTTTTATTCAGAATTTTTCAATTTGGTTTCACATTTATCTGAGAAATAAATATAATATATTTAAAAGGTTTAGGTTGTTATAACTACGACACTCCCCTTTCCTTAGAAAGTACACATACTCTATTAAATTATTTATACAATTACATGAATTTATATCAACCAATCGATACAAAAATAAATTCCCCAAATACCTCATATGATTTTATATAACCTATTCTAAATAAAAGACCATCCTAAGAAGGATGAAGGTGTAATAAAATGGAGGTTTTTGTAAGATGTGGTATAATTATTAACTGAGTGTTTCATTATTATTTCATTATTTATCACATTTAAAATTAATTTAACAATGATTAAATAAGAAAATAAGTATCTTCCATATACTAAAATATTATTATTTTTATGGTAAAACCTTTTTTCATTTCATTTCCATCATGCGAGTAGTGAAACCATTCCTCGTGTGTATGTAGGGAATACCACCACGATGAAGTGATTTTTTTGTCCAAAAGTCATATTTATTATTAAAAGGGTGAATATTTTAAGTAAATATGATATTAAATACATAATTATATATTCTAATGATAATTAATTACTTACCATATTACCCTTTCATCCATTTTAAATGGATAATTTTGATCAAGCCTACATACAGACTAACACTTTGATGAAGCTATGTGAATCAATTTTTTATTCCACCATACATAGTATGTAATAGTGATGAAAATAATGAATAAATATTAATTTAATATCATATTAATGATTTAATAGAAGTATAATTTTAGATCGTTTATTTATTTTCCACCCATTAAAAAATGAAAAAGACATTCATGTGTACATACAGACTATTATCTCTATGAAAAAAGTATTTCATTTGTCATGGAAGCCTTACATTTTTTGTTTTTAAAATTTAGCTACTATATACATATGATAGTTATAAAATTTAATTATTTTATATTTAATTTATACACAACCCCTTTGACCATGGTTAAAACCCTAATGTAATTTTGATATTATAATCTGAACACCCTAAAAAATGTCCATCATCAACCTAACTATTTATTAAAAAAATAAAACATGGTAATAAATGAAATAAATGGAATAATAATAATGGAATTTACGAAATAGTGGTTCATAAAAAATTATAAAAAAAATATATTTTTATTAATCATGAGGGTGGATATATGTACGAAATGATTCAGGACTCAGGGTAAGAGATTTTTCATTAAAAAACCCTTTTAAAGTATTCCTTTCAAATATTTCTCATCCATGTACATAAGATTCAAATATTCCAACAACATTATTATTTATCAGTAAAATATTATAGAATTTCATTTAATTTTAATTTTTACTTTCTATAAAAAATTTAAAATTAAATATTATTTATATTTACCATACATATCATTTTGGATGGTTTTTACAAAAGTACAAAAGAATTATTTTTTTAATTTATATTACTTGATAGAATTGTTATCATCATCATGGAAAGCATTTGATATAAATAATAGGATAGAATTTTTCATATTTTTTCAAATAATATTATATTCACATTAGCCTAGGAATATTTCACTAGAAAAAATTAAAAATTAATGTGGTATTTTTATACATTTTTTGTGATAAAATGGAATGTGATTTTTCATATGGATTCAAACGAGTTTTTAGGGGGTTATGATGAAAAAGTTAAAGAATAATTTTATTTTCATCTTATGGTAAATGATAATTATATATGATGATGAGAGTGCATGATATTATTCTTGATTATAGGTCACCCCAATATATATCTCCAATAAATTGGGTAATTATTTAGTATTAAAAGGTGAAAATTGATTTACATTGCTGGTTAGTTTACTCATATGGAATTATATTTTAATTTGTTATTATGACATGGGTTATGCACAATTGAAAATAGTTTAGGAAAATTATGATCTAGGATTAATATATAATTATTTTAAAAGGGGGTTTTATATAAATATTTTGATTCTGTATGGTAATGAATGTTTATAATCTATTAATAGTGAATGGTTTGAAGTGTTTCCATTAGTTCCAAGTTGTCCCAAAATACCATCCTTTTTTTATATGATTAATAATGTGATATCAAATGATTTATTTGAGAAATGTTTTATTTTAATATATAAAAATATATTAATTATGTGCTCAATGTTTTATTAGGAAATGGATAAATATTTTCAATTTGTTTCATGTTTTCTATCAACTAACTTAATTCCTTTATTTTTATATCTCTTATATAGATTTTTTTCTCATCTCACATTTTGAAATGTATTTCATGTGATCTAAGGTTATCAACAAACATTATCAATGTAAATATTTCCTCAATTAGGACTCCTCTTAATTGATGGAAATCAGTCATGAATGAGATAAGGGTATAAACTTGAATCCCTATTTTGTGGAAAAATAATGACACTATATGAAAGTACTAATTGTTTTATGTAATTATTTACCAAATTATATATAACAAAAAACCATTGTGTTAATGGAAATGTAATAAAGTGAAACCTTTTTATAAATCATGTATTTATGTGTTTCTTATGTTGCAAATCATTATAGTTTGTATCAGAGGAAATAATTAGATACATTTATTGGTAAATATAATTTTAAATGACACTCCTAATAGATTTATATTTATATTTATATGCATATATTTTGAAAATTCCAAAGATGATTTTTCTAATAAAAATATATTTATAATTGGTTTTATATTGGATATAGGTCAAATTAACTATGAAGGAAATAATCAAATAATAAAATTCCAAATCAAACAGTTGGAATGGTTATAACATAGTATCATGTCGAAATTTTAACTTAATTAACCTATGCTAATAATAGTGGATTCCAATAAAAAGGTTGACTGGATTCTATGAATAGGAATATAAATATATATATATATATATATATATATAAGGTTCAATTTCATGAAACATAACCCTCCATCGTTCAGTGACTCTTTATACGAAGTATAATGAACCTTACATTTTATACATAATTATTGCATCATTTAAGATGAATATTCAATAAAATTCATAAATACATGAACAATAACTATAAAAGTTGTGTTTATTTGGAGTCCAAATACATAATATTATTTTTGTATGATTTATCTTCAACATATCCCATAAATATCATCCCATTGACATACTTTATCGACATACCCTACATAAAACAAATCTTCCAAATCTGGATAATGTAAATATAAGAAAAAGAGAGCTCCAATGCATATTAATGGTAATAATGAGATATATCAATTGATGATAATATGAATGCATAAGATAAGTATAATACTACAATATCATGACTATAAATTTAAAATTTCAAACGGAATATTTTAAAGATAATAAATATGATACATGTTATAAAGAATTATCATTTCAATAGACAATATTCATAAGAGTGATAAATCATCATAAATCGATCAAGAGTTATAAGTTCAGTTCATAAATGGGTGTAGTAATAATAAGTATAGAAATAATTTAATATATTGTATTTATCTATTGAGACCATTGTTTCATAGTGGATAAGATATAACTACTTATTTCTTATGTCATTATGGATCAGGTATCAACAATTTTATCCCATAATGGATCATGCACATCGAATTGGTTCCCATATTAGATAAAGAACATAAAATTTCATCCAATAATTATCTAATGAGATATAAATAATTACATAATTAATTATATGGATATTTAATTTATTTCTAAACTATCACATAATGAAATTTTTTTAAATATTTCACATAGAAACATTAAAAATTCATCATTTAATAACATTATAACCTAAGAAAGGAAAAGGTTTTTCATAAAAATTTTATAGAATCATCATAGCATAACCCATGAATAATAAATAGGTTTAATAGAAATACCATCACCATAAATATTACAGAGAAATTTTAAGGACTATATAATTGGATCCTATCACTAATAAATGATATTTAATATCAGAGGATGTTATCATATATGAGTGTTTCATTAAAAGAATCACTCAAATATGTCTTGAGGAGAATTCCCTTTTCATTATGAAATAAAATTACTAAAATATAAAACATTTATCCACGAATAAATATAAAAACATACATTTTAAATAAACATGGAAACACATATTGCAATATTCAACAAATTTAGCGACAATGGTAGTTGAAAATTATGTTCCGGTTGTGAATTCTAAAAAAATGATTCCTTTCCCATTTTTGGTTAAAACCCAAAAATACCTCATTTAGAAAATGTCAAGTATAAGCCTTTTAAAACAATTTATAAAATTTAAAATAATGACTGAAAATGACATCAAATAATTACAGGATAATATTAATAAAATTATTGAAAACATTTTTAGAAATTTTGGATATAGAGTAAAAATAGTTTTCCAATGAAGAGAGAAATAATGTTGGTTTTCCTTAAAATAATATTTTTGGTCTATTAAGTACATATGGTGAGGAAAATGAAATAAAATAATTTATTATTATAAATATATACGGGTATAATAAAAATTAAAGTTATTAATCATATAAGGATAATATAATTTCCTCATTGTAAAATCAATCATAAAAAATCAAGATTAAAAAAGGATTGAAACATACATCCATGACCACATTGCTAAATTTAATAATGAAATACCCATAAAAGAATATAAATAAACAAAAAAATTATATCATATAGGTAAATAAATTAATGATATAAATTTTTAATGTGCGATTTATATACACTTTATAAAAGAAATAGGTGGAAAACATAACTTTTATCCCAATCAAGGAAATTTGATATGAACATTTATTACCTCTGGTCAGAAATCCTTCTTACATGTTACAACCTAATATATAATAAATATCTGTTAATTAATAACATATCAAACAACCATTATCATATATGTTATACAATTTATTATTTACGCATACCTTTTATCACTTTTTTATGAATAATTCCTTATTGAAATCATTGTTCGGGTTGATAACTACATCATTTTTTATATATTTTTTGGATTGATAGGTTTTACCTTGTAATTTTATCCTGGATACATCATTTACATAATTTTAATAATGAAATAAATTTCATATATATTCATTATATCCATATTTATAGTCATCTATCAAATCATGGATCATAAAATGAATTTCAATGTTCGTGAAGAAGGTAGGGTATACGTATGCAAGCACATTGTTTGAATTGTTTTGTTTTTAAAGAAAATAAAAAAAGGTAAATAGAAATTTACCAATAAATAATACATTTAATATCAATATTGACCAATATATTGATTAAATCTATCATTATTTCCATCCATGTAAAAATAAAAAAAATGTATCACATAAATTTGTGGATGCGGTAGTCCACACATATGCACGAGAAACAATATCATTTTGAAAATTATTGGAAGGTAAGAATGTATATGTGATATTATAATTATATAAGTATAATTATTTGAAAAATATAATATATTTACATTAAATACATCATTATATCTATTTATGTGAGGTTTTGATGGAAAATGAATTACATTGTTTCGCAAGGTGGTAGTCTGTCGTACACACAATCAACAGTTTGGTTTCCCAATTTGATGGAAAAGAATATGAATATAGGATATTTTTTTAATAAAAATATATAATCGTATTTGAGATACATTTTTTATTAAATCATGTTTTAAGTAGATTTGAATGATGTATAATAAGAAATAAAACAAAAACAGATGGTGAAGAACTATAACATTATATCAGATAACCTCTTTAAATTTATATTTCAATCCAACATATTATGGTTTTCCAAAAACAAAATAGGTCACTAGTTCATGATTATTTTTTAAATTAATATATTTTGGAATGAATTTTATGTGAAAATATTCTTTATGATTGGAGAGGAATAGAGGGGGTGTCCTTTTATAATTTAGGTGAGTGGCACACTTGTAATTTATTAGGGTTTTACAATAATTTTGAGACACATTCCATGAAAATGAGAGAAAATGGATCATTACCTAACCTAATATAGGATACGTTCCAAATATCTATATACAAAATAAATTATTCATGTTTTTATGTAATTTTGTGACTTATCATTTTAGTTTAACCCCATGTAAACTCGTTTTAAACTTAATTGTGTGAACACATTTTTACTATCTTTACTACTAATTATGATAATAAATTATGTTAAAATCATTAAATAATATTAATTATAATTTTTAGAAATATGGAATCTATTTTGAAAATTAAATTTATATAAATTTAGTAATTAATTTAATATTAAACCCACAACTGCAATGGAAAATGATTTAATAGAGAAAATGTGTTCTTAAGTATAAAATAATTGTATATAAAAATTCAATTTAAAATAGATTTTAATGGAATAATTTTTTTTAAAGTTTGGGGTCTAAGTCTCTTTTATTATTAAAGCAAATCAAAGACCTATTTAACTGGGTAGATGGAATCCCATTACATAGCCCAAAGGCCCAGTGGGCATTTAGCACATTACATGCCCCGTAGGCCCATTTTGTTTGGCCCAAAGCCCATTCTGTGAATATTACTGCTACATTTTAATGGAATATTTTTTATTAATGATAATATAATTGCACTAATATTACTTCTAAATCAATTTTTAAATAAAATGTAACTCTGTAAATTCCTTATAAAAAGGGTAATTTTTAATTAAAATCAATTTGTTTCACTATTCATCAAAAAATACATCTATTCAAAAAATTATCAAACATTTACTCTAAGATATTTTTGACATGTTTTTATAAAAATATAATTTCATTTTATCAATTTTTTCACAAAAATTATAAAAAATTAATTTTAAAATAACTTATAAATTATTATGAATCTATTTTTTGGAAAATACAATTTTTAAGCTTACAACTTGATATATTCTTATCCCATACCTAGAAAAAATATTTGATGAATGATAAATAATTTCATTAAAAATATATTATTTAAATTTAGTTAAATTAATTCACCAATAATTATTAATTTAATTTAATAATAAAACCACATTTCCCACAAGAAAATTATATTTCAGAAAAAAACATGTCTTTTTCCTAAAAAAAATTTAATTTCTCTTTCTAATCAAAAAATAAATAATGAATTTATTTAATAAATTTCTATACAATATTCTTTTTATAATTATGTTTTTATTTTGTGTACCTAACAATCCAATGACCATGAAATAATTATCATGTTAAATAATAATATTTTAATATTATTTCACAATTCAACCAAACTCAGTGTTTTGTGTAATGAAATCTATCAAAGAAATTTAATATATTTAAAATCTTATTTCATAAAATCTTTGAGTATTACATTATAAACCCTTAAAAAAATTCCATGAAATTCAATTACTATAACATGAAAAATGGGCATACTTTCACCTCCTCATATCCTTAGGTTCTCATGTAGAATCCTCAAATTGTTGGTTTTACAAAAAAACTTTAACTAAGGGGGTGATTTGATTTTGTATATATTTATCTCTTTGATCCATAATCTCCACAACATTTTCTTCTTAAGAAATATATTTCTCTATCGATATGACCTATGAGTTTATTATATGTGAAAATTTTTGTTTCCACTTCCCTAGGAATGATACATAGAACACATCCTAAACATGAGAGAAGATTTGAGGAAGGGTCAAGAGATAAGATACCTTCTCAACTTGATCATGAATAATGAAGGGGTGAATATACCCTATAATAAACATTCCTCTCTCCCAAAATCTCATAACGTTCAACCATTGAAAAATTCATAGACACCTTTTCAAAAACATGAAACTCCAGATAACACTCAATATTGTTACCTTAAAATTTTGGTCAAATTTTTACTATACTTCTTTGTTGCTAATTTTTTTTAGTTGTGTCTCCCATTTATTCATCTAGATTAATTACCAAGAGATTTTTTCTCTAAAATCATTTCAACTTGTTGGTCCTCTGCACTTCTTTTAATAGATAGATTAATAAGGATTCATCTCAATTCCAGAGTGAAAGGTATTATTTAAATAAAGATCGTCTAGATATAGGTGTTGATCTGATCCAACATTAAAATCCCAATCACAAGATATCATCATATAATCCTCTTTCTTATTTTTTCTCTCATCCATACAATTTTTAAAAGGATTATAAATATTGGAGAAACATAATTCCATATCTAGTTTCTACAAAAGACATTACTTTAAATTATGGCTAATCATTGGATTCTTATCAGATACAATAGAATTTTGTACTCCATGAAACTATAACAATTTTTTAATTTATATTCTAGAAATTTAAATAATATATAAGTATTCTAAAATATAAAATAAGTGTGCTAAAATTGTATGATGATCAACTATAAACAAAATAATTTTATGAATTTTTTATTTTTTAGGGAGTCTGATGAAAAATTCCATATTGATGTTTTACCCCATTTCCATTATGGAATGGATATTTTTTGTAACATCCCCATATACATTTTTTTATAATTTAATTACTAAAATTACAATAATTGAGATATATATTCTTCAATATTTCTATTAATGTTTTCCAACCGTAAGTAATCTTTAAAATCCCAATAAGTCATCATACTTACATGATGAATAGAGATTGGAGAACTGTAAGCCTCCTCTGCCATCTATTTCTTCACATATGTAATGTATGGAACACATAAATGATTCCTAAAATGTATAATTCCATCATAATCATGGTTAAACTCAGAAACATTTTTCACCGTCTTTTTTATATCTATATATTCCTTCTTCACCACTTTAATATTTACATGGATAGATAACAGCACATTGATTTAATCATGATAATATTTATCCCATTTCATCATGATTTCAAGATCCAACCAATAAAAATCCATAAATATTGGATCATTATTGATCCAATTTATTGATAATTAATTATTAAAAAGTAATCTCAAAGAATCACCCACCTTGTTCATTTTCCCATGGTGGTTTTGTTTATAGAAGTCATTATCTTTAATTAGCTCAAACAATATTCTCTAGAACATTTTTATCTCTTCTGGATTGAATATAAACATTAGGTATTTATGATTATATTATATATAACATCATTCCCTATATTTATAATGCCTTCATTTATTTAATAAATAAGTTAAAATAGGTAAATAAACATCATGAGTCAAATAATGTTTCTTATAAGAAACTAATTTTAATGAGGCATTTATTATAACTAAATCATTCTACATGATAACGCATATCAGTTACTTCTTTGATGAATAATTATAAATTACAAGACACTCTCTAATGCTTGGTAATGTAATTACAGGTGCTTAACTAACATTCTCTATAGTTCCTTGAAAATTTACTCACATTCAAATATCCAAAGTAACTTTCCTCCCTTTCATGTTAATATGTTTATTGTATTATAAAAACATGATAAATTCTAAAAAAATCATATATGGTATCAATTAAAACCAATAAAAATATGGTTATCAGAAACAATGGTTGGTTTGGACCATTTATCAATAAATATTGTCTTTAAATGATCTACCAAAATACTATCACAAGATATTATAGTGGCTAAGAATTAAACTTTTTGAAGCCACAATTTTCACTTGATAAACTTTTCATTAAAATTATTCACACTTAGTATCTTCATTACAATTCTCAAGTGATCTTCAAGTTCTTCTTTACTCATTGAATATTAAATAATATCACCTATAATGACTACCAGAAACTGATAAAGGGTATATCTAAATACTCTATCCATGAAATCTATAAAGAGAGAAGGGGAATTTATAAGACCAAATAGAATCAAAATAATTTCATAGTGTTCATACATAATTCATAAGTTCATCAAGGGAATTTATTCTCTTTTATCCCTAATCTCATTATACACATATTAAAATGAATATTAGAGAAGTATTGATCTCCACGTAATTGAACAAAATAATAATCTATATGGGGTAGAGGATACTTATTCTTGATATTGATCTTGTTAAGTTATCAATAATCAATATATAGTCGCATTGATCAATATTTCTTCTTATCAAAAAGAACTAGTTCTCCTCAAGTTAATGAACTTAACTAAATAGATCCCATATTAGGATTATCCTTGATTTTATTAATTAATTCATGCAAGTAAATTGGGGTAATTCTATATGAATTCTTTGGAATAGGTGTAGCACAAGGTATGAATTCTAATGAATACATAAATTCACAACTCAAAGGAAGACCCATAAATTATTCTAGAATGAAATATACAAACACACAAATAGTTTACATGTCTTCAATGTTGTGTCCATCTCTAACCATCTGAGATAAATATATTTAATTTATTGGAATTAAGACCTTGATGATAGTAGTAATTTCTATTAGAAGTTTTTATTCATACTCAAACAATTAAATTATCATGCATACATTTGGAATATATAATGTGACTTCACATACAGGACATTTGATACAGGTTGAATATGTCACGACCCATCCATCGGGGCCCATGTCGTGACTACCCCAAGCCCGCCTTCCATAGGCTAGGGTTGGCGACTAGAACAGGAAAAATATTTCCTTAAAAATTGGGAAGGAATTGCCTCAAAACCTATACACACACAGAAATGAAACACTACATACAAGTAAAGAACAATGAAAGAAGTAAGGTACAACCACAACTAAAAACCACCACTAGGTTTAATAGGAAGTATTGAATGTTAAGGTTCCAGAATACAAGCGAAATTGAAAAGTAAATATAGTAATAAGGGAAAATAGCTCACAAGGTTGTTTTCCAAGGATCCTACCTAAAGGGTAGGTGTGCCTCATCATAGCGGCTCTCCACATCAACCTTCCGCCTTCGTCTACTATCATGTCCTAGCTCCCCGAGTCTCAATCAAAGTTTCTCGTCATCTGCACAAGACAAAACAAGGTGTGGGGGAATCCCATGAATGGGTGAGTATAACAATTCCTAGTAGGTACCCCGAGACCCTCGAAGGTCTCTCAGAATTTCACAAAGAAAAAAACAAAGAGCAACATCTGAATAAAAAAATCACAAAGAAAAAGACAGCTCACACCAGGTATAACTAAAGAACAAAAATACAGATGATTAGTCATAAAGCTAGATCATCTTATTCTATCAAGAGGCACAGATTTTGACCCACACAGGATCTGTAGGTACTAACCCCCACGGACCCACATAGGATCTGGCCCACCTAGGATAGATAGGTACTTACCCCTGCAAGACCCACATAGGATCTGACCCAAATAGGACCAGTATGCGCTGACCCACACAGGATCATTGAGCACTAACCCACAAAGGATCTGACCCACACTAGATTGGTAATGACCCACAAATGATCTCTAGGTGATGACTCACACAGGATATCCTGGTGCTGACCTAGAGAGGATCTCTAGGTTCTAACCCACACAGGATCGCTCGGTACTAACACCTGCAAGATCTACCTCCAATCTCCATCTCATAGCCAGCCACTAGATTCCCACAAAAAGCATGATCGATTCCGGGAGAAACCATTTCTCAATCCATCAGTTGTATTTCATCTAGAAAAAAGTCCCACGAATAAGTAACTGAATGATCCACCATTTCATAAGGGTTCCAATGCAATAGATGGCACGTCAACCAGACGCTCGGTCTGTAAGTTATTGGAATTTTAGTACTGAGGGCCTAGTTGGATTCGGGTACGATGATACCTGTACAAAAACCAATATTCTTAAAATCTCTCATGGAGTATCTAAAAAGGAGAAGCTCATTAGAAGGTTTATGATGCGACAGATGGTTTGTCAAACAGACATCTCCTTTAAGAGATACACCCATTTATGTGTAACTGGGCCGAAAAGGGCCGGGGTCCAGTTCGACCCAGTAGGACCGACCCGACCGGGCATTTTGGGACCACGCCAAAGGGGTTGTGCTCAGACTAGGTCAGCAAGGTGTAGCTCAATTCGGTTGTTCCTGGTCTAGCCTGTTGGGTAGTGGGCTCGGCCCGCTGGGCATTGGTCTCAGCCCGCTGGGCTGTGGGCGCGGCCTTCTGGTCGCAAGTTCAGCCCGATCAACCCAGCTGGGTGTGGACCACTGGGTGCGGGGGTCCACTCCCCTCTAGAACAGCTGACCCATTCAGGTATCCAAAGTAGCAGTTTCTGTTGGCACCTCTCCACCTAGCCAGTTAGTATGGACCGGCATTATGCAGAACCTGTGGAACGCGGGTCCACCATCCGACGCGGCTTGAAGCTGCAACCCTCCTCCGCGGCATGCTACCCGACTACAATGCAGCCTATAAAGGATGACCTCCCCCTTTTCTCTATGAATCCTTCAGGCACTTCCATCTTCTCAAGGCCGGTGACAGCTGGAAACCACCTCCTCCGGTCGTCGGTGCCACCGCACCGGCGATGCTTCCTCGGGCCCCTGGTGAAGCTCCGGTGGTCCGATTTCTATACCGTTTGTGCCAACAGGCCACCTTGGACGGCACCTACAGCACGCGGCCTGATGTTTCGCCTAGCCTCTATATTTTTTAGTCGCCCATGAATAACCCCACCATTACCGAGATCGTCGGAGGGTCTGGGGCTTGATCGTTTGGCCCGCACCCTCCGCTTTAGCATTATAACAAGGGATGGATTATTTAATCCTAAAAACTCCCATAAAGAAACCCCGCATTTTCCTCCTGCATTAAAGAATGAAACATGGATCAACCAATTGGATGGTTGATCCAGGTTATTCATAATATTCAAGAATGGGGAAAAAAGTAGAATTAATAACATAACCCCCTACCTTGAGTTCGTTGGATGTCATTGTGGATGAGGAAGGATGGTCCACGTCAGAGGGTGTTGCAGACGAAGGATAAGGTTCACGTCCCTTGGTGATCATCGTCGAATCATCCAACAGTCGTCAAAACATTTTTCTAGGTTGGTGGAAGACATCACAACACTTTGTCAGAGGTTCCTCTCTTGAGTTCCAAAAACCCATGCATGAACATTGATAAATAGATGAAAAAGAGGATCAACGCACCGCACAATTAATGATGTTCATTAATGAATTTATTTAATGAGACTATTAATTCTCCCAATGGTGCGGTTACAGAACCTAAAGGCCAAGTCATTAAATCGTCTGACGTTTCACTGCGGTCCCACAACCGTTTTCCCAACCCTTTCAAAAATAAAATAAAATTACCCTTAGTTATTTTATTATTTTTTTTAAAGACCAAAAATTAAATTTTTTTTGTCTGACCCTTTTGGGTAGAAGTTAATATTAGCCTAAGAGAATATTGAAAATGCTAATTCAGTTATGGAATCATATTTATAATCCGATCATCGGTTTAAAAGATAGAAATCACCGCTTGCACGTTTATAGAACGTACCTTAAAAACGATCAATAAATTATCCACATTCACCCTTGACCCGCGTTGGTTGAGGTTAGGCTACACCTAAGGGGAACAATCCCCCAGAAACTCAATGGTACTCTCATATTTTCAATCCTAGTTACCTTTTAGATGGTAAAGGATTAACAATAAAATAATGTTTAAATATTTATTTTATTTATTTACAACCAAAAACTAAATTCCATTGTTTCCCCGTGTCGGCCAATGTTACGATATTCCTAAGAAAATAATACCCCCAAGAGATTAGCAGTTGTTTCAGATTTTTAATCTGATTCACCATTCATGAGTTATAAACATGTGAAAAATAAAATAATTTTATTTAATTATTTTATTTACGGTTATCCCATTTTTGTGTTTTCTCACCAGAGGTCTGTACCGACTAAAATTAGGTCTCACCTAGGGTAAACTTGCCATCCTGAATGTAATGGTTCCCTCATATTTCTAATTCGGTCTCCCATTTAAGAGTTATTCCACATTGTCAGAAAAAACACTCACTCATGCTATTTAATCCTTAATAAAATTTCGACGGATCCTTCCAGGCACTCCGGGCCTCAGAAACACCTGCCATCAAGATTCGCAGTCTTGAAATAATTCCATATAATTAAAAAAATATACAGAAATTCTTGGACATTAATTTCTACCCACCATAGGGATTTAAGAACCTGAAAGCCAAAATAAAGGAAAATAAAACAAATGGGGTACTGAGCACAAATCTGAGCCTCCCTCTCCCATGTGTTGTCCTAGAGGTTCCCGTTCTACCACAAAACTCACACCAGAGGGATCAACCATCCATGAAGGACTCGATCCTGTTGATCCTCTATCTCCCCGGGGAACTCCGTAAAAGTCATCCCATCATCATAGTCCAACTCGCTATAGTCGATAATGTGCGATTGATCATGCTGGAATTTCCTCAGCTACGACACATGGAAAACATTATACACCTGCTGCAGCTGTGGGGGAATATCTGTACGGTATGCCACCTCACCTACTCGGTTGAGGATTTGGTTAGGTATGATTATCCTTGAAGATATCTTTCAGCCCTGGCCGAATCTCTGTAGTCCTCATCGGGGTGAGACCCATAGGAAGACATGGTCTCCATCCTCTAACTCCAAGGGTTATTGTCTCCTATCAGCATAATACATCTTCTAACATTGTGCAGTATTCATCCCCGACCACCCGTACTAACGTTATAGGTCCTTGTACATCTTTCCCAAACCGGGATGTAACACCAAAGGGGATGTGTGGAACTCCCTCAAAACCTCCTCTCATAGTGTCACTGGTACCATGGTGCATCTTCTGAAAAGAATGACATGCTCCCCACCTTCAAAAAATTATTCAAGATCCTATCTGGAGGATATCTGAGCATGTCGGGCCTCGCAGTCCACGTCCCCAAGCTATACCTCCCGAACTCACGGACGGAGTGGGGGAGTGACAGTCATAGACTGAAGGGATGTTTTTCCATCACTATCCATGAGGGATATCTGTAATGTGGCTAGATTCTCTATCACCTCACACAACATTTGTAAACCATACCTTTTGTTGACTGTGTCTGCCACCACGTCCCCCTTCCCAAGAGTATAAAATATCTCAAAATCATAGTCCTGGAGGAACTCCAACCATCGCATTGTCTCCACTACAAAAAGGCCTATGGGAACATTTCCATCCACACGAAATGCTACACCTTTAACTAATTGATGTTCCCAACGACCCTTTGGTAGTGGGTAATCATTCTCCATAGCCACTTGGTTAAAGTGCCTGTATTCCACACATAACCTCGAACACTGGGTCTTACTAAGCCCTTCCTTTACAAGTTGCAAACTAAACTCTCATCTCTCGGACCTCCACGGGAGCCATCCGATATATAGTTATAGATATCAGTTTCATCCCTGGGTACAAGCCTATGCAAAATTCCCTCTCCCTATGGGGTGGTAATCCTCAAAAAATATTTAGAAAGGATGTTACCTCACTCTTCCACTACTGTTGGGAACTAAACAATCAAAACTCCTACAACCATATGTTTAAGGCTGGATGACTCATGAATAATCGGATGCACCCTCCAATGCATGAGTTTATCCCATGCTACATGGGATTCCTTTTTCACCAACCAAGAAAAACCACTTTCCAATGCTATAGATATACCACATCCTTTTTCCTAAAACAATCAATCTGAGCATGAAACGTTGATGACCAGTCCATACACAAACTAGCGTTACAAGGCATCGACACTGCCACCAAGAGGTTCCAACTAAAACTGTCACCTCAAGGGTTCGATCACGCCATCATCATAAGTGTGATTATTGAGTCTCCTCCCAAAGGTATCTCTAGATGTAAGGGCAAGGTAAATGGTTTAACTGGGATCTCTTGGTCTTGAACAAGATTCGTGACATGAAAGAATGATTAGTACCTATGTATATTAATATGGAATCTATTAGTAGACATGGATTGTACCTCAAATCATTCTAGGAGCCCATGGGTCAAACTCTTTGACTGCATGCAGCTACTCCCTTCCCCTTCCCTCCATCTCCTGTATCCTGGTGGGGACCACATTGGGGTGGTGGCTGTAACATAACGAAATTTATACCACTTTATGATGCTCTCCTAGCTCCTCTTACATATCTGATTCCCTATAGATTCATTTGTCCTTGTTAATTCCTCTTCTTGAAATACTTTACACGCCCATGTCTCTGAGACTAACATCGGTTTCCTGCATTCCCACTACTAACATTCAGTGGGTGTATTTTCTCATCAAAAGACCTTCCAACCACAAAGTTTCTCTCTAGAACCCTAACATAAGGAGTAATACATACAGTTATAATGTTGGCTCGTATGTCCCAAAATACATCTCTCTTAGAGGTCCGAGCCTTGAAGCACTGGTCGTGCCATATTCATCGACTACCTAGAATGGTTGGTATGCCTCAACGAATACTCAGATACAGACATTTTGTCCTGCTGAAGCTGTAGAAGCTCTTGGGAACACATACCCCTTAGCTTTTGATGGCATGAGACTCCTTCCCTGAAGAAGGATTTCAATCCTTTCCCACAGAAAAGTCACCTCATCGTAAGATTAGGGTAATCAACACATTTTCATCTCTCTACTGAGCCACAATGAAGGCTCACTACTAGGACCACCATCTAATTGTATGGTTCCCTAGATTGATGGAAACTTAGTAACCTCCTTAATCCAATCTATAGCTACCTCTATGTCGGGCTCTCCTCAGAACCTGAGGGGTATTTCTTGCTGAAACTCATGTAAGGCACTAAGCCAACATGTGTTCTCTACCTTTACACCATCCCCCTACTATGACCTAAAAGTGGGTAGAAGCTTGGATCACCATCTAATATTCTAGTGCCTAAACCAAGTGAAAAACATGTGGCATAGAATCTAGCATGTCCTCAGCTACCTGTGGATCTATCTCACCTTGAATCCTCAGAGTCCTCTATCTCTAGAACTCTTCGAAAGCGCTTAGTCAGCATGCACGGACTATGGGTGGGGATGGTGGAAAATGATTCCCTACATGTGGTGGTGCTACTGGTTCACCACCCAAAGGTGTTATCACTGTAAAAGGGACTTACACCAACGCCTCATCGCTCGGTGGTCCGTTATGGTGATTTATCACTAGAATCTTGGTAGGTTGTCGATGTGGAATCATCCTATAAAGATACAGGTGCATCCCGGTCAATAAGTTATACATGGTGAGCTGACTCAAATAGATAAAAATAAAAACAACATTTTCAAAACACACACAATCATTGTTTTTGTGTACTGAGTCCGAAATCAGAATTCAGGGTCCTCATGTATGGATACATTGGTCTTCGTACCAACACAAGACTCCATAAACTGAAACTCGAACTCAAGACACTTAACACTATTTCTATATTGAAAACATAGACACTTAGTTCTTCTGGTAGAACCGACCCCTTTGATACCACTTTGTGAGGACCTATCCCCTGGGGCTCATGCTGTGACTGCCCCAAGCCTGCCTTCCATAGGCCAGGGGATGGAAAATAGCACCAGAAATTCATTTCCTTAAAAAATGGGAAGGCATTTCCTCAATATCTGTACACAAACATATAGGGCACACTACACACAAGTAAAGAATAACAGATGAAGTAAGGTACAACCACAACTAAAAACCACCACTAAGTGTAATATAATGCACTGAAAGTAAAGGGGCCAGATTACAAACCCAAATACAATGGAAATACATTAATTAAGTAAAATATCTCCCGAGGTCATTCTCCAAGGATCCCACCAGAAGGGTAGGTATAGATCGTCATTGAGGCTCTCAAAGTAAACCTATCGCCTCCATCGGCTGTCAATTCCTGGCTCCCTGAGTCTCAGTCAAAGCTGTCTGTCTTCTACACAAGATACAATAAGGTGCAGGCAAAGCCCATGTAGGGGTGTGCATAATAATACCTAATAAGGACCCCAAGACCCCTGAAGGTCTCTCAAAATTCCAAAAAGTAAAAAACAGAAAGCTTGATCATAATCACATAGAACAAAGAAATGGACAGATCACACCAGGTATAACTAAAGTAAATAAGTACATATGATTAGTCGTAAATCTAGATCATCTTATTTTGTTAAGAGGCACTACTGCTAACCCACACAGGATCGATAGTTGTTAACCCCTGATGACCCACATAGGATCTGACCCACCCAGGATCGATAGGTACTAACCCCCACAAGACCCACACAGGATGTGACCGACACAGGATCGGTATGGGCTAAACCACACATGATCATTGAGTGCTGACACACACAGGATCTGTGCTAAACCATATAGTTCTCTAGGTGCTGACCCACACAGGATCACTAGGTGCTGACCAACACAGGATCTCTCAGAACTAACCCCCGCAAGATCGGCCTCCAATCTCTATCTCACCGCCAGCCACTGGATTCCTGTAGAAAGCACGCATGATTCCGGGTGAAACTGCTCCTCCATCGATTGGTCTTATTTCAACTGGAATTAAGTCCCATGAAGAAATAACTTGATGATCTGACATGTCATAAGGGTTCCAATGAAATAGATGGCGCGTCAACCGGACGCCCAGTCTGTAAGTTATAGGCATTTCAGTTTTGAGAGCTCGGTTGGATTCAGGTACGATCCAACCAAACCAAACTCCAAGATTCTTTGAATATCTCATCGTGTATCTCAAAAGGAACACCTTGTCATAGGGGTTCTAGCACCATATATGGTTCGTCAAACAAGCGTCTGGATTAGGATATATTCCCATTAAAGTGTAACTTGGCCGAAAAAAGTCAGGGTCTAGTCTGACCCGGTCAGACAGACCTAACCCGACATGTTTGGCCCGCCCCGATTCGGCAGGGTGTGGCCCGGTTCAGCTGGGCTTTGTCCAGCCCGCGGGGCAGCAGGCTCCGCTCGCTGGGCATTGGGCTCCGTCCGCAGGGCCGTGTGCATGACACGCAAGCCGCGGTTTTGGCCTGGCCAACCATGTTGGGCATGGCCCGCCGGGCGCAGGGGTCCGCTCCCATCCCAAACATCTGAGTTGTTCGTGTCTTCAATGTACCGATGTTGGTTGGAATCGCTCCACCAGGCCATTCTGCATGGATCAGACTTATGCGGAACCCTTGGACCGTAGGTCCGCCTTCCGTCACAGCTCGAAGTCGTGACCCTCCTCTGCAGCGTGCCGCCCGGATTTGACGTGGCCGACAAAGTTCGGTCTCCCCTTGTACTCCACAGGGGATATAGGCGCCACTGTCTTCCTACAGCCGGTAGCAACCGGTCATTGCCTTCTCTGGTTTCCAGTGTCGTTGCGCCAGCGATGCTTCCACTGGCCTCCGACGATGCTCTGGTGGTCTTATTCCTTTCCCATATGCACCTACGAGCCTCCCAGGATGGCACCTACAACGTGCGGCATGAAGTTTTGCCTTTCCACCATATTTCTCTGTCACCCATGAATAATTCCAGCAATACTGAGTCCAGCAGAGGGTTTAGGCCTTGTTCATTCAGTCGGCACCCTCTATGTTAGCATTATAACATGTGAAGGATTATTTAATCATAAAAACTCTCATAAAGAAACCATGCATTATCCTCCCTCATTAAAGAAAGAAATGCAGATCAACCCATTGGACAGTTGATCCATGTTCTTCATAATATTCATGAATGGGGAAAACAGAGGAATTAATCACATAACCCCCTTCATCGAGTTTTCTGGAAGTCGTTGCGGATGTGGAAGCATAATCCACGTCTGAGGGTATTGCAGATGAAGTAGAAGGTTCACGTCCATTGGTTCCCGTCATCGAATCCTCAAATAGTTGTAGAAGAATCCTTCTAGGTTGGTGGAAGACGTCATGATACCTTGTCAAAGGTTCCTCTCTTGGGTGCCAAAAACCCATGCTTGAGCATTGTTTAAATAGACGAAAGATAGGATCAACGCACCACACAATTAATGAGGTAAATTAATGGACTTAATTAATGAACCTATTAATTATCCCAATGGTGCGTTTATAGAACCCATTAATTCTCCCACCGGTGCGATTGAAAACCTAAGGTTCAAGCCATTAAATGGTCCGATGTTTCACTACGGTCCCACCACAGTTTTCCTAACGGTTTCAAAAAGAAAATAAAATAACCTTTAGTTATTTTATTATTTTTTAAGTCCAAAAAATACATTTTTTGTCTCAACCTTTCCAGTAAAAGTGAAGCTTCGCCTAAGTGAATCTTGGCCCTAAAAATTCAACTATTCTCTTGTATTTTTAATCTGAGCACTAGTTTAAATGACAGAAATCGCCACTCGCACATTTACTAAACGTACCATAAAAAAGTTCAATAAATTATTAGCATTCACTCTCGACCCATGCTGGTCGAGGTTAGGCTCCACCTAATGGGAAAAAACCCACGAAATCAATGGTACTCTCAGATTTTCAATCTGAGTTACCTTTTATATGTTAATGGATTTAAAAATAAAATAATCATTAATTAATTATTATTTTTACAGCCAAAAACTAACTTCCATTATTGCCCCGCGTCGGCCAATGTGACGATATGCCTATGGAAATCATACCCTCACGAGATCAGTGGTGGTCTCATATTTTTAATTCAAGTCAACATTCATGAGTTATAATCATTTGAAAAATAAAATAATTTTATTTAATTATTTTATTTACGGTTATGACAATTTCGGGTTTTCTCATCGGAGGTCTGTGCCGACTGAACTTAAGTTGCGCCTAGGGTAAACCTGCCATCCAGAATGAAATGGTGCCCTCATATTTCTGATTCGGGAACCCGTTTAAGAGTTATTCTACTTTTTAAGGAAAACAACTCACTCATTCTCTTTAGAGTTTAATAAAAAAAATACAGATCGTTCTGAACCCTTTAAGCCTCGGAATCACGTGCCATAAGTTTTCGCAGTCTCGAAATAATTCCATATAATTAAAAAAAATATACATTGATTCTGGGTCATTACAGTTTATAAATATATACAATCAATTTCTTTGATCATATCAATTTCAAATAAAGGGATAAGCACATGATTTCAAAAATTCACATTTCCTCTAACATAAATCATAGGGGAACTATATAATTAAGATGAAACCATCATAAAATTAGGAATTTTCACTACTAAATCAATATCTATTTTTAATAATATTAATTCAATACCCTTTTCAAATTCCATAGATATAAAATTGAGGTTATATCCACAATAAAATAACACATTAGTTTTTCTACTGTGGATAATAAGTACACCTTTCACCATTTTAAACTTTCAACCCACATAAATAGTCATGAGAACATGATATTTTTCTTTTTATTTGATAGTAAGAGTTTGTTGACACTATTAATAACTATAAAACATTGTATTTATACACTTTTTGGTATAACTAATATAATCCATGAGTTTGAGTCATTGGAGAGTGGGTGGTCCACTAGTTGGTCTTTTTTTCTCCTCCATTTCATTAACTATACCATTCATCATTTTTTGACATTCATGGGCTCTATGACCCACCTTTAGACATTTAAACCATTTCAATTCAAAAAAATTCCTTGATGTTTCTTCTTAAATGTTTTGCATATAGATGGTTGGTATTTCATTCTTCCATGTGATTTTTTCTAGTTTTGAAGAGACTCGATCTTATAGTTCTTATCAAAACCATGGGAATGGTTGGAATAACCAATTTCCCTTTATTCCTTGAGTGTACATAAAACAATTTCTTCATAGTTACTATATACTCATATTGATATCTTCATTAAGAAACATTTTTTAAGCCTCCAAAGAAATGATCGATTTATCTATCAAGTCTAATGATTAAACTAGAATAATTCCTTTCAAATCTCATAAAATTTTTCACATAAGTGCTAAGGTATTCATCCAATGTTTTCTTAACCCCAAGGAATTCATTCTCTATAATTATAAATAGAATATTAGTTAATTAATTACTGAAAAATATCATTTTAAACTCATCCCACTATATGTATTAAATTATATCCTCTTTTATCATAGTCATAATAAGGTTCCACCATTTATTTTCTTCTCCTTAATAATATTAATAGATTTGACACAATTTTCATGTACCATGCATTGAAAAACATAAAATATCTTCTCATTGTTGTTGATCCTTCACTAAAACACTATTGGATCAAAATACCCACTAAACTAAAGTGTCTATAGACTCATGAAAAATTGGACAATATATTGTTTTATCCTTTGATCATTTGGAAGCTCAACATCATTCATGGATTGAGAATGTTTTGTAAGTATAGAAATAATATTTTATACTCAATCTCCCACAAAATTTTTGTTTCTACAATTTAAAATAATTGTGTTTTTTCATCACATACATTATTATAATGATGTATTTTAGTTATATAAATTGAATAAAACCATAATAAGTGTAATATAGAACAATTATTGTGGGAAACAAAATAATCCTTAAATTTTTTGGGATGTCTAAATAATGATACCTTATTTTCACTCTATAAAAACTTAGGATTAATATAGGTCATACATAGTGATCATTTCTTCAAATCCTTAATAATATTATTCAAATAAAATTTTAATTAACCTAATAATATCTCTTGGGAGTGATTAACTAGGTTTGTAGTTTGGTCACACTCACTATTCACCATAATGATGGTTGAGATATACCTGAAAAACACTTTTCAGGGTTATTACCCCTATATGAATCATTTTAAATACCATGTCCACTTTTAGTTTATATCCATGGTTATATATATATTGTAAAAATATATAATATATTCTGTAAAAACCTTTTGTTTGTTTTATTGTACTTAAACATTTCTCTATCATTTCCACCAACGTCTTCTAAACAAAATATCCCAATATTAAATAAACCCTCAAATTATTCAAACTATATCAATCCAATTTTTTTAAATATAAATATTATATCTATTTTTGATGGCTATTCAATATGTTTTTCAAATACACACCCAAGGGCCATACTTGTTTAGTGTCATTAGGGACTAGATACACAATCTTTTTTTAACTTGAATAATACTCAATATCTATCTTAAGGATCTTCCCATTTATTACTCTACATTGAAATAACCGATATAAAACCATTATTCATAACATAGGGAATAGAAACATAAGAATGGGTGAGATTAGATGTTTTGTAAAAGTAAACACAGGAGAGATAAATCGATGACCATAGGAGAAAATAAAATAACAATAATGGTATCATATCTTGAACATAACATACAATGTTAATAACCAATATATCAAATATCGTTAACATGAATTATGGTTTAAACCATTAAATTTAGAAATAATTGACTCATAAACATGATAAATAATTATAAATAAATCTTATATCATATGTTCATCTTATAAAATTACGGATTCCGTATAAGTATAGAAGCTATAAAAAATTGAAACATTAACTATAAATATGATTAGTTTAAAGTGGATCAAGAATCCATATATATCTCTCACATAATAAAATATAAGGCATCAATACCTACAACTAATAATGGATTAAGCACATCAACTTTATTCCCATATTGGATCAAGAACATCGAGTTGAACCCCATAATTATCACATGAGATATAACAAATTACATAACGAATTTTAGGGATATGTAATTCTAATCCCATCCATAACATAATCAAAACCATAAATATGTGTTCTATAAAAACATTAAACACTTATCATAACATCACATCATAACCTGTGCAATGAAAATTGTTCTTATAAAAATTTCATTGAATCATCATAGCATATCCCATGAAAAATAAATGGGTTTTATAAATATATAATTATCATAAATCATCTAGATAATGAATAAGGATTCTATCAAGGGATCATATACCCAATAAATAAATAATTATTAGAAAATTATGTTACAATATATGAACATTACTTTAAATGAATCACTTGAATATTTCTTAAGGTAAATGCCCCTTTAATTTTGAGGACACTTATTTAAAATCTAGATAGTTTTGAAAATATTTAGAAATTTTTTTATTTGAAATGATCCTTGGAAACTCATAATGGAATCTTCAAATCATTTATTATTCCTAACAGTGGGAAATTCTGTTCAATGTATATACGATAAAAAAATATCCTTATCATATTCATGGTAAAAATTCAAAAGTACCACATTCAAAAAATTAAATAATGACTCCTCTTAAAATATTTCGTAAAATTTTCAGTCATGTAAAAAATTAATTTAAATAATTATATAAAAATGTAAAAAAAAAATTGAATGCATTGATTTGGAAGAAAGGTGTAATTTAACTGATCATTAAAAAAAGTCGGCTTTCATGAAAAACGTATAGTTTTATCTTGATTATGTAAGGTGAGGAAAATTAAAGAAATGTATTTATTATTAAAAAAATCATTTATATAATGATAATAAAAGGTATTCCTTAAATATGGATCAAATAATTTTATCAGTGGATATTCAATCATGAATAATCTTCATTACAAAATAATTGAAAAGTAAATATTTTACTACATTTGTAAAGTCCCAAAAATTCAATATAATATTTTTTTTAATTATTTGGGATTATTACTCGTTTGAAAAAATTGGCGTAACATGATTACGAGGCTCGGAGAGACCGAAAAAAAAATTTGAAAGTTTTTTAGGTACATTTAGTAAATGTGTAGGTGGCATTTTCTATCTTTTGAACCGGTGCTCAGATTAAAAATATAAGGGAAACGTTTAATCTGCAGTACAGAGATTTTATTAAAGGAAGCATAACTTTGACTACAAAGGGTCGGATGAGAACATAATTTTCATGGAATTTAAAATAATAAATAAATGAAGGTTATTTTATTTTCTTCTTTGCAACCATTGGAAAAACGGCGGTGGGACTGCAGTGCAATGTCAGACCATTCAATGGGTTGACCCTTAGGTTGTGTAACCGTACCGCTAGGAGAATCAATAGGTTGAGTAACCTCAACATTGGGATAATTAATAGGTTCATTAATTCAACTCATTATTGAACTCCTTCAATAGTGTGGTGCATTGTTCCCCTCTTTTCTTCTATTTAATCATAGCTCGAGCATGAGTTTTGGGACATCTATGAGAGGATGATCTGACGAAATGCTAACGACTTCCTACTCCAATGAAGAATGGTGATCGAGTGATGGTCATTGGAGGAATCAACAGATGATGAAAAGCACTGAAGAACACCTTTGGATGAAGACCCTACTTCTTCATCTGCAGCGCCTTCCAATGGAAAAATGGTCGGGGGTTTTTATGTTTACCTATGAGTTATTTCCTTCTTGAAATGCTTCCCATGTTATTATTCTAACATAGAGGTTGTGGGCCAAATGAACACAGAGCAAACCCTCCTCCGAACTCTGTTACGGTTGCATTCTTCGCGGGGAACCAGAATATATGGCGACAAGGTGGAACCAAGAGCCGCACACTGTAGGCATTGTCTCGGGAGGCCTGTAGGCACATACAAGAATTAAAAGGGACCACCTAATCTTCACCGATAGCCCATGGAAGCTACGTCAGTAAGGCGGTGCCGGTGACCGAGGGAGGTAATGGCTGGCACCCACCTGCCGCAAAGGAACGGCGGTCCCTGAAAGCGCCTCGGCGGACAAAGGAGTGGTCGGCCAACACTGATCACGTTGAAGCAGGACAGCGCGCTATGGTGGGGCTCTACGAAGAATGGTCATGGCTTCGAGCCATGGTGGAGGGTGTACCCATTCCCACGGGTCTGTTGTATACCGGTCCGCACAAACCGGCCAGGTGGTGCGGCACCATCCTGTGACCCTATTGAGCTAGGCGACGCGCTGCGTCAGCAGACCACGGAGGAGAGCCACATCTTCGAGCAGTAGTAGAGGGCGGACCGATGCCAGGGGGTATGTAACGGTCCGAACCACACATACTAGCCAGGAGGTGTAGCTCCAAATGGTGCTGCGACTTTTAAGTCTCGAATGTCCAAATCCATTCAGGTGTGCATATGACCCCCCCCCCCCCATGGTCAGCCAGTGGGCCAAGTGGTTCCGCAGCCCAGTGGGGTGTGCCCTGTCTGGTGGGTCGAGTCGGACACGTGGTCCAGCGGGCCGAGCCGGTGACTAGCGGGTTGCGCCCGTGGCCTAGCAGGCGAGTCTAGGCCCAGCCCTATAGGTCCGATCCTAGCCCCCTTTGAGCCGAGCCCAGCAGGCTGGGTCAGGTCGATCTGACTGAGCCAATACGTACTTGAACCTCTTTTTTCCCAGTTACGCTTCAACAGGTGTATGTCCTAAAACAGACGTCTGTTTGACGAACCATCTTTGGCACTAGAACCCTTAGGAAGAGGCGATCCATTCGAGATATTACAAAAGATACTCATAGAAAGTTTGAGTTTAGCCCGGTTGGATCATACTCAAATCCAACCGGGCCCTCGACACTAAAATTCCTTTTACTTATAGGCCAGGCAGCTGGTTGATACGCCCTCTATTGTGATGGAACCCATATGACATGGAAGATCATCAATTTACTTATTCTATGGACTTTGGTCCAGTTGAAAAAGTGACTTATGGCTTGAGGATAGGTTCTTCCAAGTGCACTACGTGTGAAACCCTATGATTGCATTAGACGAGAAGACTACTGACTTTTGACTATGTGTGACTTGACGGCCCAGTGGGAAGCACCATTGTGTGACTTTGTTGTCCCATGGTGGGGAGTGACTCTATGTGGCCTAACATACCTACAATACTCAACAGGTGGAGTACCTCAGTAAGCCACGGTGCAGAGCGGCTCTGTGTGACCCTATAGACCAACAGTACGTGATGGGTAGGAGTACCTAAGCAGTTCAAGGTTAGTGGGAAGCACCACTGTGTGACTTGGAAAGCCCACTCTACTCGATAGAAGAGGATTTCTATGATGGTGGAGGTGTTCAATGATGTGACTGATGATCCTACTATTACTACCATAGAATATACCTGGTGTGAGCTATCTTTTTCTTTGTGCTTTGTTGTTGAGATCACATTTTGTGGTTTTCTTTTTTGTGGAATTCTAAGAGACCTTCAGGGGTCTCGGGGTGCCTACTATGTATTGTTACACTCACCACCACATGGGCTTCATCCACATCTTGTTGTGTAATGTGCAGACAATGAGCAACTTCGACTGAGTCTCAAGGATCTAGGACTTGACAGTGTACAGAGGTGACCGTTGGGTGTGGAGATCCGCAATGATGAGCTGTACCTACCGTTCAAGTAGGGTCATTGGCGGATGACCTTAAGAGTTTTTTTACCTTTTTTATATATTTCCTTTTCATTTGGGCTTGTATTCTGCACCCTATACTTAAATCATTACTTTTACACTCTGTAGTGGTTTGTAGTTGTGGTTATACCTTTCTCCTTCCATTGTGTTTTACTTGTGCACAGTGTGCCCTATCTGTGTGTGTACAAGTTTTGAGGTAATTCCATCCCATTTTCGGGAAATGGATTTCTAATTCTATTCTTCTACCCCTAGCCTATGGAAACCAGGCATGGTGTAGTCACGACATAGGCCATGGGGGACAGGTCGTGAACAAGTGGTAGAAAAGGGTGATCGGTTCCCCCTCAAAGACCAGGAGTATGATGTTTTGTTTTGGGGAAACCATGTTAAGTGTTGTGAGTCCGACTTTCCAATTCCGGGAGTCTAGTGTTGGTGCGGTGGTTGATGTATCCATACACCATGACCTTAAATTGTGTTTTTGGCTAACTACATGAAAAAATTGGTTGAATACGTTTCTTCTTTATTTTAAAAAGATTCAGTGCATGAGGTATGACCTTCTAACCGTGGTACATCGTGATCTATCTCAGGATGCCTCCATGTGGACGAACATACAGGATCCTGATATGAGGTCATGAGGATAGCCCTCCTATTGAAAAGGCATTTGTTAAGGGACCAGTGCTTGAGATGGCCCCACCATGTGGTGCACTAGTGCTACCACCACCCGATGGTTGGAATATAATGATGGTGATTCCTACAGAGTATGATCATAGGATCAGTGTCTTACAAGTGTTTTAGAGACTTATACCTCCCATGTTCATGGGAGAGATGGATCTTCTGTTCATTGAGTACTGGCTAGATGCTATGATGCGGGTCTTCCTCATAGTGAGGACACCGCCTGACCAGATGGAGATCTTGACAGAAAGGCTTCTCCAGGGCTCAGTAGGTAGATGGTGGATCTTTACCATCCAAACTCACGATTAGGTGACCCTCACTTGGATTGAAATTGAGAGGATTTTCCGGGAGGAGTTTTTTTCCATGACTTTGTGCTCTATGCACATTCAGGAGATACTCCACCTATATTAGGGAAACATGATAGTGGTTGAGTACTCGGTGAGATTCACAGAGCTTTCCCACTACCCCATAGACATGGCATGAGACCCTTTCTTCACGGATTGAGGCTTCATGCAGGGACTCCGGGAGAGATCAGGGCTTCAGTGGTGTCTCTCATCATACCTACCTAGGCTAGGGTGCTAGAGCAAGCCCTTATAATGGAGTGCTTCTTGGAAGAGCAGGAACACACAATTAGAGTTGCTAGAAGACCCTAGGTGGAAGAGTCTTTGGAAAGAAGTATACATTAGATGCATGGGCCCAAGAAGGATAGGTCTTTCGGAGGTCGACCCAAGGACTCAGGGTCGGCAGTACGAGGCTCCTAGGCCAGAGGGAGCTATATGGGGGGATATACTTTTCTTTTCATGTGGTGGGCATGGACACGTGGTGTGAGACTGCCTTCCCCACTGTACAAATAATCATACACTTTTGAGGGGCCACCGAGACAGTGGAAAAAATTCAAGCAAGGAGGTTTATAGGGTAGAAAACATGGCATGGGAGTTGGCTATCTGGTAGGGAGTGGTAAATGATTCGAAGTATTATCTCCACCACCCCTAGGTGGTCTACCCCGACCTCGGGGAGCAAGCGGACATGGGGGAGCTCAGCTCTAGGCAGTAGATTCTTACAACCATGGAACTGTAGAGATGATTATAGGTACGATCTATATCTATTCCACCATTGGTAAAGTTCTTATAGACACAGGTTCGAGTCACTATTTCATTTCCATGATCCTCATTCAGAGATCGGGGATTCCAATAGAGCCATAGGCTTGATCCTTACGATTATAGACTCTTAAAAGTGAGGATTAGATGATTAGACATTGGTGCAGACAGTGTGAGCTCACTCTAGGAGGTGAGAGCTTCAGATGGGATCTCCTAGTAGAATCATCGAGGCTTTACGACATCATATTGGATATATACTGGTTATCCATAGTCCATGCTCAGATCGACTATTTTAGGTGCAATGTGTGGTGTATTCGTGAGGGTGGGATCAGGTTTTACTTCACTGGTGAGAAGGAAACCATTGTAGCATATGATGGAATTTCTCGGAGGAGGGTTCACCCAATCACTCATCAGTTGGCTAGCCTCACCATCAGTGTAGTGGATGAGAGGAGTCTGAGCTATCCTGTAGTGGTTGACCAGTATGCTGATGTATTCCCTAATTATGTTACCGGAATACCCCCTCTTAGAGAAGTAGAATTTTACACCGACCTGCACCCCGGGATGACACTAATATCTACACCACCATATCGGATGGCTCGCTGTGGAGCTTCATGAGATGAGGGTACAGTTGGAAGACTTGTAGAGGAAGGGGTTCATATAGCCTAGTGATTCTCCTTGGACAGCCCCGATATTGTTTGCAAAGAGGGAAGATGGGAGTCCAAGGATTTGAGGGCACTATCGGTGCTTGAACTAGGTGATTATGAAGAAAAATTATCCTCTTACAAGGATCTATGATCTCTTTGACCAGCTGAAAGGAGCACAATGGTTTTCAGAGATAAACCTTAGATCAGTCTATCATCTACTTAGGGTATGGGATGAGGATGTACCGAAATTGCCTTTAGATATCTGTATTGAAATTATTAATTCTTGTTGATTCCCATTAGCATGACCAATGTTCTATTAGTGTTCATGTGGCTCATGAATAGGATCTTCTAGCCTTAACTCAATCGATTTGTGGTAGTATTCATTGACAACTTCTTGGTTTAATCGGCGACAGAGTAGGATCATGCCATGTACCCACAAGAAGTTTTGGATACACTCCCAGAGATCCATTTTTGTAGAAATATCTCAAAGTTCCAGTTCTAGATACAATAATTCCACTTCATGGGGCATTTTATCTCAGAGGTTGGAGTTTCTGTGGATCCAGCAAAGATAGAGGTAGTTCTTTTTTAGGAGCCACCTAGGAGTGCAACTAAGGTGTAGTGTTTCTTGGGATTGGTTGGGTACTATGAGAGATTTGTACCTGACTTATCCATGGTAGAGACACTCTTTTCAGCATTGAAGAATAAAGGGAAGCCTTTATTGAGGATGGAGAAGTTCCATTAGAGTTTCCAAAAGATAAGGAGACTGAAGAGTGCCCCCATCTTGAGGCTACCAGAAGAGGGAGTTCGGCATGTAGTCTACTACGAAACATCAGCGACTAGACTAAGTTGTGTACAGATGTAGGAGTGAGCGGTGATCGCATATGGGTCACGACAGTTGAGAAAAAATGAGAAAAACTACTCTACCCATAACCTAGAGTTAGATGTAGTGGTCTTTGAGATGAAAATATGGCAACACTACTTGATGGGAGAACGGTTTACTGTTTACTCCAATCAAAAGAGTCTTAGCTATATATTCTCACAGAAGGACTTGAACCTCAGACAACAACGATGGCTGGAGTTCCTATAGTACAATGACTTTGAGATATTAAACACTAATGGGAAGGGGAACGTAGTAGTAGACACACTCAGAAGGAGTTCTGGACTACAGTTGCGGATTGAGGTGACATAGAAGCTAGCAGCTTTGTAGATATCATTCATAGATAGAGATAGAGTATCTTAACTCCAGAATATGACTGTCACTCCCCCACTCCTTTAGCGAGTTTGGGAGGCTCTACATGGGGACATTGACTACGAGCCCCGATGTGCTCAAATATTCTCAGGACAGTCTCCTGAATGATTTTATGAAGGTGGGGATCACATTGTCCTATTTGGAGGATGCACCATAGTAATAGTGACTCTACAAGAGGAGGTGATGGAGGAGTTACACACATCCCCTTGGTAGTACATTCAAGTGTGGTGAAGATGTACCAGGACCTCCGACGTCAGTACTGTTGGCCAGGGATAAAGAAATATGTGGCAGAGTTCGTATCAAAATGCCTCACTTGTTAGTAAGTCAAGGATGAGAATCAGGTACGAGTAGGCTTAGGTTAGCCACATGAGGTGCCAGAATGGAACTGGGATGGTGTCACTATGGGCTTTTTGATGGGGCTACCATGTACGTCCAAAGGCCATGAATCCATATAGGTGATCATTAACTGACTCACCATGTCAGCCCACTTCTTAACATCCAATAGCAGGGAACAGTAGAGGGCTTGGTGCATCTGTACATACAAGAGATTATACAACTTCATGGGGTTCCATCGATGATCGTCTCTGATCGCGATGCTCATTTTACATACCACTTGTGAAAGGGATTGTAGGAGGCTTTTAGGGATCAGCTACACTTGGGAACTACCTATCACCCTCTGAAAGATGGTCAGATGGAGGGGACTATACCGACACAAAAGGACATTCTTCGTGCTTGTGTCCTTGATTTTGGCCATAGTTGGGAGGACCAAAATCCAATGGTTTAGTTCACATACAAAAAAAGTTATTACTACACCATCGGCATGAATTCGTTTAAGGCCATGTATAGGTGACCTTTAAAATCACATCTATACTGTACAGATGCAAGGGAGTCAGCACTTATGGGTCCATAGTTGGTACAGGCTACCACAGAGAAGGTGCAGATCATAAAGAAGCATATGAAGACTGCATATAGCCGATAGAAGTATTATGCCAACAGGAGACAAAGACACTTGAAGTTTGAGGAAGGATACCGTGTCTTTATATGGGTCTTACCCCGTTGAGGATTACATAGGATTGGGTACGGCGACAATCTATCTCTGATATTCATCAGACCTCTCTAGATCCTCTATAGAGTATGCAAGGTGGCATACTGTCTAGCTCTTATCCCATATTTTCACTAGGTAAATAATTTATTCCATGTATAATAGCTGATGAGGTACATGCATGATCCATCACACGTTATAGACTGGGGAAAGCTAGACATTGATGATGGTGCGACGTTTGCGGAGTTCCCGGTGAAGATAGAGGATCGACAAGATTGGGTCTTTCATGGGTGGTCTATTACTCTCATGAGAGTCTATTGGTAGCATGGGAATATCCAAGAGAGAAAATGGGAGCGAGAGGCTTAGATACCTGCTTAATAACCCCTTTTGTTTCCTTTTTTTATTGTGTCTTTCAGGGACAAAAAAACCTAAGGTGGGGAGAATGTAAAGACCCAAAAATTCCATATACGTTTTTTAATTATCTAGGATTATTATGAGTTGTTGAAAATTAGAGGCACATGATTCCGAGGCCTGGAGATCTCAAAACAGATTTTTGAGCTTTTTTTAGGTATGTTAAGTAAATTTGCAGGTGATGTTTTCTATATTTTGAACTGGTGCTCTGATTAAAAATCTGAGGGCACTGTTAAATCTGTAGTGCCGAGATTACCTTAAGGGAATCTTAACATTGAACGGAAAGGGATGGATGAAAAAGTAATTTTCTTGGATTTTACATAAAAAATAATAAAATAACAAAAAGTTATTTTATTTTATTTTTTTGAATCATTGGAAAAATAGTGGTGGGAGCATAGTGCATTGTCCGACCATTCAATGTCTTGACCCTTATATTTTGTAACCACACCGCTGTAAGAATTAATAGGTTGAGTAACCACACTATTGGGAGAATTAATATGTTCATTAATTCAAATCATTAATGAATCTCATTTATTGTGTGGTGTGTTGTTCCCCTATTTTATAATATTTAATCCAATCTCAGGCTTGGGATTTGGGAGAGCTATGGGAGGAAGATCTGAAGAAATGATAGCAACTTCCCACTCTTATGAAGAACGGTGATCGAGCGACGATCGTCAGAGGGATTGAAGGACAATGGAAAGCGCTGACGAACACCTTTGGACATAGACTCTACTTCCTCATTTGGAGCGTCTTCCCATGAAAAAAAATAAGGGGCTTTGTTGTTTACCTATGAGTTGTTTCCTTCTTGAAAATATTCTCAAGTTATTATGCTAACACAGAGGGTGCAGGCCAAATGAACAAGGCCCAGACCCTCCTCCGAACTCATTTATGGTTGCGTTCTTCATGGGCAACTAGAAGATATGGATACAAGGTAGAACCGAGGGCTGCGTAGCGTAGGCATCGTCCCAGGATGCCCTTAGGCACAAACAAGAATAAAAACGGGCCACATGAGCTTCTTCAGGGGCCCTTGGAAGCAATGCAAGCGCGGAAGTGCCAATGACCATGGGAGGTGGTGGTTGGAACTTGAAGGCACCACATTCGAACAAATGAGCAGCTGACCAGCACTGGCTGTGTTGAAGTGGGGCAGCGCACTACAGCTATGAGCCATGATGGAAGGTTGCAGCTTCGAGTCGCGGCGGATGGCGGACCCGCGACAGTAGGTCCATTCCAGGCTAGTGAATGAGGACCATCTAGGTGGTGGGGAGCCATATGTAACCACTACTAAGATGGGAGGTGCACTAAAGTGGCCCGCTATGGAGGAGAGTTGCTGCTTCGAGCCACGGTGGTGGTAAGACTCACGCCAACAGGTCTGTAATGGGTCCATCCATGCGGACCGGCCAGGAGTTGTGACACCAACTAGTGCCGCATCATTGAATACCTGAAGATTCGACACCATTCGGGAGGTGAGAATACCCTCCATGCTTGGTCAACAGGCGGAGTGGTTCCATGGTCCGGCGGGCGGCGCCCAACTGGGTGGGCCAGGCCGGACCCACGGTGCAGTTGGCCGAGCCCGTGGCCCAGCAGGCCAATCCAAGCCTAGCCTTACTGGGATGAGCCCAACTACCTTCGTGCTAGGCCCAGTAGACTGGGTTGGGTCTATCCAACTGGGTCCAAGCATAACTAGACCACTTTTTCCCAGTTATGCTTAAAAGGGTGTATCTCCTAAACCAGACGTCCATTTGACGAATAGTCTACAACGTTGGAACCCTTAGGACGAGGCGGTACATTTGAGATAGTCCACGAAAGACTCCCAGATATTTGGAGTTTGGAAATGTTGGATCATACCAGAATCCAACAGGGATCTCAGAAATAAAATGCCTACAACATATAGATCGGGTTTCTGGTTGATGCGATGTCTATTGTGATGGAACCCTTATGACATGGCGGATCATTGTGTTACTTATTTGAGGGACTTCATGCCAGTTGAAATATGACTGATGGATTGAGGAGTGGTTCTCCCAAGCACGTTGTGTACGGAACCCTGTAACTGGCTCAGACCTGATGACTGCTGACTTTCGACTCTAAGTGACTTGACAGACCAATGGGAAGCAACTATGTGTGACTTTGCAGGCCCATAGTGGGGAGTGTCTCTATGTGACCTGGTAGACCCATGATACTTGACAGGAGGAGTACCTCAGCATGCCATAGTGGGGAATGACTCTGTGTGACCTAGGAGACCCGCAATACATGATGGGGAGGAGCACCTAAGAAGCTCAAGGTTAGTGGGAAGCAACTTTGTGTGAGTTTTTAGGCCCACTGTACTCGATAGGGGGGATTTTTCTAAATTTTTAGAAGTTTGATGATGTGACTGAGGATGCTACTGTTACTACTCTAGAATATACTTGGTGTGAGCTGTCTTTTTCTTTATGATTTGTGATTGAGATCATGATTTGTGGGTTTCCCTTTGTGGAATTCTAAGAGACCTTCAGGGGTCTCGGGGTCCGTACTGGGTATTGTTATACTCACCCCTTCATGGGATTCGCCTGCACAATATTTTTTCTTGTGCAGACGATAGACAACTTTGACTGAGTCTCAAGGAGCCAGGACTTGATGGTGTACAGAGGTTACTGGTGGACGTGGAGAGCCGCAATGATGAGTTGTACCTACCCTTCAGGTATGATCATTGGTGGTTGACCTCAAGAATTTTTTTACCTTTTTTCTTTATTTCCATTTTAGTGGGTCTTGTATTTTAGCCCCTTTACTTCAGTACTTACTTTTAGACTTTTTTTTTAGTTGTGGTTGTACCTTTCTCCTGCTGCTGTGTTTTACTTGTATGCAGTGTTCCATGTTTGTTTGTGTACAAGTTTTGATGCAATGCCTTCCCATTTTAGGGAAATTCCTTTCTGGTGCTAGTCTCCAGCCCCTGGCATATGGAACCTGGGCTTGGGGTAGTCACAGCACATGCCTTGGGAGACGGGTTGTGACAACATTGGTAATATTGGAATCATATGACCCATTAATGAGTAACAATAAAAAAATATTACATATAATGAAAATAAGGTCATTAACTTTATATCATGTCAATTTGTCTTCATATACTCCACATAAAATCATATAGGTGGATTACATAATATATGTCTGAAATAAGACATTTTTTGACAAAAATCCCTTACCTCATGTTCGATATCTTTCGTACAAGTTCAAAAATCATGTATAATAAAAATATATTTATTATATATCTATTAAAGAACCATAATCATATATATCATTCAATCTATGATTTACTTATACAATTTTACGACATTTTTATTAATAAAATTTATTTAAATATCACTATTCTTGGTGATAACTACTTCATGATTAATTTATGTTTTGGTTTTATAGTTTTTGTTATTGTACATCGATCATGGTTCAATTATATTGAGAATTATAATAATGTTATAAATATTATACTTATTCAATAAAAATATATTTATAGTCATCCATAAAAGTTAATGTAGGAAAATGAAATACTCCATTAATGGAGATGGTTGGTCGCACATATGCATTAAATTGAATGAAATTTTCCATTGATAGGGCTGATAAATTTTTTGAAGTTTCCATTAAATGTTTCTAAGGTTCTTTTGAAATATTTTTTTTATAAATATCTTTGAAATAAATTTATATTTTAAATATGTGTCTTCAAAATTAAATGGGTACTTCCCTTAGAAAATATTCTATTGATTCTTTTAGGGAATTTTAACTGTTTTTAGGTTATTACAATGGTAAACCAATTCTAACATTCACTATGGAAATAAATTTTTAATATATTTACCAGACATTATGACAAAACAATATTAGGGAATTATTGACTAATATTAATTAATCTGATTAAAAATATGGAATGTTGTTTATCATATACTATTAATAGAAGTGTCAGAATTTAATTTAAAAATAAACTTGCAATCATGATGAAAAGTTGTAATGATCTGAACTGTGTTACCCTCAAACCTTTCACCAGACCCAATCCATCACATACCCGAAGGGTGTTCCCGATCCACATGGTCTGGTGAAAAGCACCTGTGGATCAAAAAAATGAGAGAGGGAAACTTTTTTCCTAGCCTAAACAACCGCATTGCATATATATATATATGTATATATATATATAAATATGTATATATATATATAACCATAATAAACAACAGAAGGAGATGAATACATATATGTCATAGCTCTAAGAAACAGAAGAATGAGACAACCGAAAAAAGTAGCTAAAAACTAAATGAAAAGTCCAAATTCAATGGACTAAAATCAAAAAATATACTCCGAACAATCGTAGGGATGTACTGTCACCATCTCGCCACAAGCTACCAAACCATCTCACATGAACCTCACTACCTCACTGTCGAACCATTCCTTTCCCTACAATTGATGACAAAAAAGTTCTATGCACCACTGAATATGTGTGCATGGTGTGAGATAATAGGTTCAGTAGGATCCCAACCAGATGCTCTGTAACTAGTCTCTATATAAAAATCTATGTATGATAATTTTAATTAATGACACTGCATGATAAGAAGTAAAGTAATTTTTATAGAAAACATGGTAAACATTTCCCTTTATCACAGCTATAAAACAAAAGTATATATATAAATTTCAAAGCATGTTTTCTATATCAATATACATAATCATTGACATGTATATCAAGGATAAATAAGAAATCCAAGAAATAAAAAATAGAACAATATTTATCACAACCTGAAGGAATACTACATGTAGATGCCGCCGACTACATGTACCACAAGAAATCATGTTCGCAATGTTCGATCCTAGAACAACGAGCCTAGGAATCAGAGTAATACCCCATGAGTAAAACACCCAAAATGTCAACATCAGTCTCCTAGAACAACAGGCCTACGATACAGAGAAAAGCCACATGAAAAACCTCCTTAATAATAACAAAATAATAGAATATAGACCCAAGCTAATTCATCTACCTAATTATTAAAGGTAATCCATGTGCTCATTTTCACAATTAAATTCAATGCTTTGAATACCATTTCAAAAATTTCATTTCAACGCTTTGAAAATACCAATTTTTTCACCGTTTATCAATATCCATGGAAATAAATTCACTAAAATATTTTTTCAACACAAACAAAAAAATCATGCCAATTTCAATATAAAAAACAGTTGATAAAGAAAAACAAACAGGTTCTTTAACATAGGCTAGATATAGAACTACCTACCACAAAAATCAGGAGTCACACACCCATAAAGGAAACCAAAATCAATAAAACCTAACAACAACAATGAAGTCCATAGAATAAAATCCACAAAATGATTGATTCATCTAAGAATACATTGGTTCGGTGGAAGAGAGGAAACCTACATACCTCAAAAAATAATGTCATTCATACTACAAAAAACAGAATTAAAGGCCTCCGAATTGAGTTTACACAGTGGATCTAGGAAGAAATGAAGAATAATAATAATCCCTAGACCAAAGGATCTAAAGATTCCACCCAATAGTGACACAGTGGTCAAAGGAAACAAAGAAACGAAAAGTATACTCACCAGAAGAGATGCACTATAACCACAATGGAGATCAAGGGTTGAACATATCAATCTAGAATGGGTTGAGTCTCTAAAATTCACCTTGGAACTACCTTTGGTTGAGATTCATAAAGAACTAGTGAAGGAATTGAAACCAAATAGCTCCATTTTGTTTTTAAAAACTGTACACGGGCCGTTACGTGGCGTGTAGCCCATTTACATGATGTGTAACCCCCATGGTCCACATATGCTGAAAAAACTGTCACCTAAAATAAAAAAACCAACCTTAAAAAAACTCACATAGTTTATGTGAGGTCAGAACATGTAACCTTTCACTTCATGGAATCATCTTTCATGACTTGTATCTAGAAACCATTACATAGTGTGTAACATAGTTACATGGTGTGTAACTATTCATCAGCCTAAAGAAATGAATAGTTATTAGTGAATGTCCAAAAAATCTATGTCTTAACCATTATAGCTATTCTTGCAATTTCAATGGAGGTGAAAACCATGATGAGGTTTAAGGTTGTACCTGATAAAACAGTAACGTGCAATTACAAGCTCCCCACCAAAAAGAATTTTCATCCCCAATATGTCACATGGAAGATGTAATCCCCATAATGGGATGAGGCCACTGCTCCCTCAACGATGATTTTCATTCCCAAGTATCATGAGAATATGTTCCTTGTTTACATTGAAGTCAGACCAATGTAATAACTTTAAACACAATTCTTTCACTTGAGTGTCAACGATCTCAACCTATTTCTCCAAAATAGAAGCTTCTGGCTCCAAATCAATTTCTTCCCAACTCAGAATGTGAGCGGGATTACGGTGATATTTTCATAGATGAGATATATGGAAAACATCCTGAATACCAATTAATTGAACTAGTAATTATAACTAATACAAAACATTCCTGATCCACTCAGTGACCTCACATGGTCCAACATATCTCAAAGCCAGCTTTCCATGATTTCCAAGTCACCAGTGACCCAATCAAGGAGAAAAATTCAAGAAAACCACATCACCTACAGAAAACACCAATGTTCAACCCCTAATCTCCATACAATTTCTATCAACTATGGGGTGTAACCAAATGTTGATGTACATCCTAAATCTTCACAGACAATTCATGAACCAAACATAGTCCAACTAAAGGTACTTCACCCACCAAATCCCAACAAAGTGGTGATATACACTAGTGACCATAAAATTCCTCGAGGGATCCATTATTACCTATGATTGATAACTATTGTTTTAGACAAACTCAACCAGCCTCTGATGGTTATCCCATGATCCTTCAAAATCCAAGACACCAGCGTGGATCATATCCCCTAAAATCTAAATTAATTTCATTGTTTGACCATCTGTATGTGGATGGTAAGTTATGGTCAACTTGAAATATTTTCCCATCGCCTCTTGGATACAACTCCAGAACCTCGAGCTAATCCTAGGATCCATATATGAAATAATAGAATAATGACTCTCATTCAACCTCATAAGATGTTTCACATATAACATACCAAGTACTTCATCATTAGTGGTACTCTTGATCGTAATGAAATGAGAAATATTCATTAACCGAACAAAAAACACCCAAATAGAATTCTTCCCTTATGGAGTACATGGTTATCTAACAAAAAAATCCATGGATACCTCATCCCATTTATAACCCAGCATTAGAAGAGGCTTAAGAAACCCAAAAAGGATTCAAGTGCTCTTACTTTATCTATTGGTAGGTGTAACAATAAGACACAAACTTCACAATGTCATGCTTCATACCCAGCCACAAAAATCACCTCCTCATGACATAATACATCTTTGTAGTGCCATGACATATGGACCATGATGATATTTGACAAACGAATACGACTAAAATCATCAAATATTCTTGGAAAATATTCCATATCCCAAAGTGATGCATACTATATGAACACAGAGACTAACCTGAAATGGTCTCCCCACTATAAATTCATTCACAAGTCTTCTGAAACTCATCATCATACTACTAAATCTTCAAAATAAAATCTAAGAGTGATGATGAAAAATTAATAATAGATAGAACCTTGTCTGAAGCACCCTCCAGATCATCTAGATGCAACTAAGAGAAAATCCCAATAATGTTCCACTCTTCCTTCGATTTTAGAACAGTCTGTGATGGTACTTTCCTACTAAGAGCATCTGTAATGACATTCCCCTTTCATTGGTTGTAAGTGGTATTGAATTCAAACATAAAATGTTATTCAAACCATAATCTCTATCTGATATTCAATTCCTTATGATTTAAGATATAGCTCAGACTCTAACAATCAAGGAAGACCATGAACTTCTCCACAATGATATAGTGCCACCAAGATTTGAGTGCATCCATGACAGAAGAAAGCACTAAATCAAAAATGGGGTAATTTCTTTCGCATTGTCAAAGATGATGAGTGCCATAATCTAGGACATGGTCATTCTACATAATCACACATCCTAAACCATCACCTAAAACATTTAAAAACAATACATATCCCTTATCGGGCATAGGTAAGATCAGAATACGATCTGATGTTATAATCCTTTTCATTTGATCAAAATAAGTCTGACACATCATTCCCCAGGTGAATTTCACCGATTTCCATGTATGAATAGTCAATGGTGACATCATCTTTGAGTATTCCTTAAAGAAAAGTTATTAGTATATAGACATAAAAACCAATATTTGTATCTCAAAGATATTCTATGGTTCCTTCCATGATAAAAGAATATTTACCTTATCTATATCAACTGATAATCCATGGTCATAAATTATGTGCCCCAAAAAATTCACATCTTGAATCCAGAAACTAAATTTCTATATATTTTAATAAAAATGGGGACTTCTCAAAATTTCCAGAACCAAACTCAAATAGTGCCCATGATCACTCTCAAACGTTGAATAAACTAGAAAATCATCCACGAACACTACCACAAATGCTTCAAAATATTGATTGAATATTTAATTCATAAAAGACATAAAAATGGTAGGAGTGTTATTCAAACCAAAAGATAGCAGATGATATTCATAATGGCCATACCTTCTCTTAAAGGTTGTCTTTGGTACATCAGAGTCATGAAATTTGAGATGAAGATAACATAACCATAGATTGTTTTTTGAAAATCACATTTCCCATTTATCAAATCATCCACACAAGGAAAAGGATATTTGTTCCTAACAGACACTTGGATCAAATTTTGATTGTCCATAAATAAAGGATTTGAACCATATACTTTGACAGGAATGATTCTAGGGGCTACCCAAGGTGAAACACTAGGGAGAACTGATCCATTTTCCAATATATCGTCCAACTGAATCATGAGTTCTTTTAGCTCTGATAGTTCTATTTTATAATAAGGTATCAATATCATCTGAATACATGGAAAAATATCAATCGTAAACTTGACCTATCATTATGGTGGAAGACTGGAGAAATTGTTTGGAAAACATGAGGTATGTCTCGAACAACAACTGGAAGATCATCAGTAGAAGAAACATCCTTAAGATCAAATGTAACAACAACCAACAAACTCCTGACCTCTAGGCAAGAAGGTCATGCACGACCGAACCTTGTGTCCCACTCCCCAGAAACACAAGAGGGATCTAATCAGAAGTAATGAAATGAATAAAATAGATTATAATAATCAACCTCATCTCAATGAAAAAAACTAAAACCATGCTGATTATGACGTCAAATAGATCTAGATCGAGAATGAGAAAATACCAAACGAACTCTATATTAGCTATCATTAACGAAGAAGAAAAAAACTTGAACCCATTCTCCTTCCGCATACCAAGAGGTGTTTCTAACTCCATTTTAATGAAAATATGTTCCATTGTAAGTTTATGAATATAAAAAACATGCAAATATAAATTAGAGGGAGGAACCAGTATCAGATAATGCAATTTCTACAGAAGATGCAATAAGGATAGTACCTCTCACTATTTCCAGACCTACATCAACTTCTTCTGGACATTGATTTAATACATGAAGAAAATTCACTATAGAGGACTATAGCTGAGGACTTGTAGTATTTGAATCTTTTGACTACACCGTAATTTCCTTTGGAGATAACTAACCCTGACTACTGATAACTCCTCGAAGCAATTCTGAGGAGATGATGTGGCTGGTGAAAATGGAGAATATGTTGGCCATAAGGAATTTTTTTCACTCTCCAAGAGGGATAGGAATTTCCCCTCTCATGCTGGCCCAGAAAGTGAGCAGAAGAAATTTTTGGATGTTGTAATAAGCGCATCTGGAACATCATTTCCAAAAATTGGCCCCCCACCACCTGGATGTGTGATTAAGAAAGGAAGGGTTGCTCATGTCTCGGCCAATCAGGAAGCTGTTGAAGAACGATTCAACCTGTGTCGGCATTCGATTATTGCTCAGGTTCTCACCTCCAAGGGGGCACAGATTTGGAAATTCAACGAATTAACGAAAAATATCTCAGATTTTTGGGGATTTGATGATTGGAGGATGAAGACAATGGGAAAGGGATACTACCATGTTGCCTTCCCCTGTGATGAGAGTAAGAGGAGGGTATGGAGGAAAGTTAATTTACCTTTGATCCATGGTTTCTTAAGTATCCAGGAATGGGATAGGAATTTTGATCACATGACAGTTCGATGCATGCACACCCAACTGTGGATTAGGATTTATAAGCTCAATTGGCTTTATTGGAATCTGCGTATCCTATAGGACATTGCCTCGTTCATGGGTAACCCAATTCGTATGGATAGAAAAAAAGATAATCCTAGATATGGGCATTATGCCCATTTCTTGGTTGAAGTTGATTTGTCTAGCACTTTAGTGGAAGAAGATCTCCTCACAACGAGGGATGATAACATGAGATTGGAAATAATCTATAAAAAGAGGCCCAAATTTTTTATGAATTGTTTGATCTTTGGTCACCTGACCTCTGAGTGCAGGAGGGACAAAATATGCTCACTATGAAATGAAAAAGGGCATGATGGTACCACCTACAATAAAAGAAAGGTCAAGGCAATGAATTTTCCTTTACAGGGTGGTGGTGGTTCTGACCAGGTGCCATTACTTAATGGGGGGAACCTCAGGAGGCAAAAGGCCCTCTGGCTGAAGGGGCGGATCCTCGGGAAATTGGAACTGCTTATGGGAACACCCCTGGATGTCTGGTTGCATCACCTGCTGCTGTGTGGATTGAACTGGAACAGGTTGATTCTGTGCAAAGGATCTCACAGAATGTAAATGTTTTGGCGCAGGATGGAGGTCTGGTTTCATTTCCTACTATTGCGAGGACTGAATTGGTACAGGCTGAGAATAATGCCTTGGAGCTACATGAATGTGAGCATGGTCTAGGTCCTGAGCAGAGGCTCTCACAGAATGTTGATTCTTTGGGGCAGGGGGTCTCTTTGGGGGCACCTGATGCAGGAAACCTTCATACCGTGAATGCAATGGCTCCTTTGGAAATGTCTATGCAGGTGGCTGATCAAAACACCCCCACCAATGCAGCTGGGAGTGGGGGGAGCAGTGGGGCACATGTTGATGTCTGCACGATACCTATTTGTGAGGATGCTATTACAACAGGAACACCGAGGCCTGATCAGGGTGAAATCCTTGGAAATGACAAGAATGGGTGTGGTCCAGGAACTACTCATGCAGCTGCATCTAACCCATATGAAGTCTTTTTCAATGTTTCACCTTCCAAAGTGGCTAGGAAGAAAAAGGAAATTAACACTGATTCTTCCCACCTGAAATGTAAGAACATGTTCAATCCTATGAGTGGGAAACTCTGGTCTGATGAAATGGAAGAGGTTGATGCTGAAAGGAAGGCTGGTCCTAAGGTTGTTTCTGGTGTCGATGATGCTGTAAGGAATGAGCAGTCAGGTGTGAATGATGTCAGTAAAGAGTAGGAGAGCTGTGAGGCTGTCCAACCTGGTGAGGCGTCCAAATCCACCTCTAAGGGAACTAAGAAATGTAAAGGAAAGAAAGGAAATAGTCAAAGTGCTACTGAGATAATCGAGGGACCCCAAACAAGGGGCATGGCTTAGTGTTAATTAGGATTTCATATTGGAATTGTCAAGGGTTTGGAAATACTCGTATGGTCAGAGCCCTTCGACAATATATCATGACCAATAAACTGCTACTTGTCAGTATTGCAGAGCCAATGCTTCTATTTGGAAATTGGAAAGGCTTCAAATGGAGTTCTCTTGGCTTCAATATGATATCTTGCAATCAGAATATCTTAAACATGGACATCTTGTGTGTCTTGAGACACGACAGCATCCAAATTAACTCATTCGTTAATAGACCTCAGAATATTCTGCTTAGCTGTAATATTACTGGACAGAATATTTCTGTCTTGTTTTTTTATGCCTCCACTTCTTAATTGAGGAGAAGGGAACTCTTGGAGGATCTTATAGCTACATCACTAAGGATGGATAAAAGGTGGATTCTTGTCGGTGACTTCAACAATATTTTGACACCTGAGGAAAAAACTGTGACGAATTTTAATGGGGTTGCAGCCTATGATTTATCTGAGTGTATTGATTCCTATAATTTAATTCATATCCCTCATTCTAGAACTGATTTCACATGGTGTAGATAGACATGGGAAGGGAAGCAAGCCAGTAAACTTGATCGATGCCTTGTGCAAATTGATGAACATAATGACATAAATGGGGTCTCTGTATTTACTCTTCCCAAGTATCAATTTGATCATAATCCAGTCATTGTTGATGTAAATTTCCAGAGGATGGTGTCAGTCCCCACAACCTTTCGGTTTAATAATGCTTGGATTGTCATCCCAGGGTGTAGGGAAATTGTCTTGGAGGCTTGGAGGCATGAACCCATTGGGAGTCCTCTGTACAGAATTGCTGTCAAACTGAAGCATCTCAAAGGATTGCTTAAGGAATAGAGAAGGAAATGTTTTTCTAAAATTGATGGGGACATTCAAAAGGTTGAGGAGGATCTTGGAAAGATTCAGATTGAACATGGGAATCAGACCACCATGTCTAGGGAGGATATTATAGCGCAGAATAAGCTTGATGACCTTCTAATGGTAAAGGAGAGGCTGGATAGGAATCAGCTGAATGTGAATTGGCATAAGGATGGTGACAGGAACTCTGAGCTCTTCAATAGAATGCTTAAGGAGAAGAGATAATGAGATGGAAACAATGTGATCAGAATTTGTAACCAGATTTATTCTGATGATGATGGGATAGCATCAGATGTTGTTGATTATTTTAAAGGTTTGTACTCTGATAATGGACAGAATTTCTCCACTAACCTGGTGGACAACATCATCCCCTATGTTGATGAGTAGATGAATCAGTCTCTTACAGCCCTTCCTTCTAAGGAGGAAATCAGATCTGTTTTCCTCTCTCTTAATCTTGAGAGTGCTTCGGGTCCTGATGGATTCACTAATAAATTTTTTATGTTCTACTGGGATATTGGGAAGGATGATATTGAGCATGCAATAAAGGATTTCTTCACCCATTCATATATTCCCCTTGGGATGAATTCATGCTTCATTGAACTCATTCCAAATAAGGATTGGGAAAGATGATATTGAGCATGCAATAAAGGATTTCTTCACCCATTCATATATTCCCCTTGGGATGAATTCATGCTTCATTGAACTCATTCCAAATAAGGAAAATGCTCTTGACTTTAGGGAATTTAGAACTATTTCTCTTGGGAATACAATTCCTAAACTCATCAGCAAGATCATTATGTGCAGGTTGGGTGGAATTGTTGGAGGAATGATCACTGAGAATCAATTTGGATTTGTCCCTGGAAGGAACATATAGAAATTCCTTTTCATGGCCTCTGAGAGTGTTAACCTCATGCGAAGGACGTCAAAGGAAGGGAACTTTTCCCTTAAGATTGACATATCTAAGGCTTTTGATACCCTTAAATAGAGCTTTATAATTGATATACTTCGCAGGAATGGGTTCTCGAATTGTTTTCTACACATGATTGGCACTATTCTTGGATCCTCAATGATGTCAATTCATGAGAATGGTGCACTGAGAGGATTCTTTTCTTTCTCAAGAGGCGTTCGGCAAGGTGACCCATTATCGAGTATTCTATTTTCCATTGCAGAGGATTATTTAAGACGATGCATCAATGAGATTGCTCATATGGGTATGTATAAAAGGATGAGGGCTGGTATTAATGATCATGCCCCATCCCAATTTCTCTATGCTAATGATATCCTATTGCTGGGGAAGGCCTCAAGGAGAACCATATACAATATTAAGGCTCTTTTCACTCATTATGAGGATGTGGCTGGACATGCTATAAGCTAGGACAAGTCCTCAATTTTTTTTGGTAATGGAATCCCTGCTGGAAAAGAGAATAGGATCATTCATTATCTTGGGGTGAAGTGGGGATGCATGCCCTTTCAGTATCTTGGGGTGCCTCTTTTCTGGTGAAGGGTGAAATGACGATATCTTGAAGGTATTTATGCTGGCATTACTCATCAGCTTGCCAGTTGGAAGGGAAAATCCATGTCCATGGCTGGGAGGGTTTGCCTTGAGAACTCAGTGATTACATCCAAATTTGTTCACTCATTCTCTCTCTACAAATGTCTGCAACAATTGATTAAGGAACTTCAAATCCTTGTGAGAATTTTTATATGGACAGGATCAATCGTTGAAAGGATTTTGGTCACAGTGAAGTGGAAGGAATGCATAAAACCTATGGAAATTGGAGGATTAGGAGTTAAATAAATTCGTACATTTAATGACGGTCTGATTGGAATGTTCACTTGGAGGCTGATATCAAATGATGTTGATGATGAATTCATGTCAGGAAGGTTCACAAAGCTGCTGGTTAATTGTTATAAATACAACCTCCAGTCTTTGGTATGGGCCTACCTTAAGCAGGCATATTCAGCGATTATGTAGGATTAAAAATAGATGGTCAGCTTGGACTCCAATATTAGCTGTTGGAGCACCTTGTGGTTTTATCGGCCCTTGAAACTCATGAATGTCACACCTGATGTTTCTTCTTTATCCATCTCAGATTTCCTCTCCTATCAATCTTTGCATGATCTGAACATTTCTAATTATGTGCTGTCTCAAATTAACAGTTGTGATTTTATGGATTATGAAAAATGGATTTGGCTACACAGCAGGAATGGGATCTTTGAAACCAATGAATTCTACAAAATTTCATGTGGTGGGACTGACCATGCCCCAGCCTTGCTACTGAATTTTAGAGCTCCATTCATTCGGCCAGCCCGATATATCTTACTTTAGAGGATCTGGAAAAACAGACTCCCCACATCTGAACACTTGAAGCGAGCTGGATTTCAGATGACATCCAGGTGTTCTATTTTTAGGGCTGGAGAAGATACTATACAGCATGTGTTTATGGAGTGTGATCAAGCCCGTCAACTCTGGAACTACTTGGGTGTGCTGTTCGGATTAGCGGTGGATTCTAGAATCTAGATTTTTGATCTGATGTTCGAGATGCTGCAGGTGTGCTACAGTGATCAAATTTTCAACCTTTTTATTACTGCTATTGTAACGGTTTTTGTGGCCTTGTGGTACTTGAGGAACATGGCCCTTTCTGATGGTGTGGTTGTTGATGTTCAGAAGGTAATGAGCTCCATCCACCGGGATGTGTACGCTGCGTCAGTGATCCAAGATGGTGTAATGTCTAACACCATTTCTGACCTCCAAATTCTTAGGATGCTTGGTGTTTCAGGTCACCCACGCAAACCTCAGATGCTTAAACATATCAGATGGATACCACCAATTGCATCATACCTCAAAGTAAATGTTGATGGAGCCACATCAGGTATGTCGGGCCAAGCTGGATGCGGAGGAGTATTCCGCACGTTTCATGGGTTTGTTAAGGGATTATTTTATCATTACCTTGGACTTGGTACTACTTTTGAAGCTGAACTTTGGGCCATGATTCATGCGATAATGTATGCTATCCAATTTAACTGGAAATGGCTTTAGATTGAATCTGGCTCAATGACTGTTGTCCATGCTCTGAGAAATAGAACATGAAATGTTCCATGGTGTGTGCTGCCTCAGTGGGTTGAATGTCTCTGACAAGTCATTCAATTATAGATGGTTGTATCCCATGTGTACCGGGAGGCTAATAAGGTTGTGAATACACTTTCTAAAAAGGATATACTTGGCCTTGATTTGATGTGGTCTTTCATGGCCCCGGATTATTATGCTCCGATGGTGCAGGCGGATCGATGTGGTGTCTTGCACACTCGTTTATGTAATAACCCCTTGTATTCCTGACTCCTTTTTTATTATATATTATTTGAGGACGGGCTCATGCCGGACGCTGATCTTATTACTAACTAACCCTGACCATAACAAGGAATAATCACAACCTTAAAAAAGTGTTGTAAGTTACCAGCACGTCCACAACTATTTCACATCCTCGCCGGAATAGGACAATAACATCTGGTGTTTCCTCCCTTTCCCTACAAATATCAATTTAGAGGCACATTACCCGCTATAACTGACACTACATAGGAGGTTAACTAGTGAGACCCACCTCCACTACTCTTGGGAAGATCGTAACACTTCTCTTCTTCCCATGTGCGCCACTGAAGATGCCACCATATAGAAGAGAAGAGATAACAAATCCAGCCTTACCTTACATATTCATTTCTTCCATCATAGATATGTCTACTATCTCTACATAGACAGAAATATTCTGTATAATCAATTGTGATCAAATACCTAGTCGCAAACCCTATAGTTACTTCTGATCCTTTAGTTTCCCATTCTTCACCACGTATGAGGAAAATGGACAATCTCATAAAAATGATTTGTGTATGAAAACACCAAACACTCTACATATTTTAAATACAGTAACTCCAAAGAATTTTCCATCATCACCCACTCTATAAAAAACATCTAAAAAAATAGTTTCTAAACCATTCCAATCCATGTCGATGTGCCTATCTTCTTGGACAATAGAATACCAGCATCGCTGGTCGGACCCCTCAAGTTTGAACATTGTGAACGTTACCCTGATGTTCTCTTGTTTCTCTAGTAATTCATATCTTTGATCAATCATATCCCATCAGTCCTCTACCCCTTATGGTTTAGTCATCCCTTAAAAGGATAGTGGCTTCTCACACTAGAAATATCATGATCGATCTCTCTCTCCTCCAAATCCTGGTTGTACCTCAACAATAGAATTTTGAACTCATGGTACATCTTGATCAATACCACAGACTACCCTATGATAGCCTCAATGAGATTCTAATATACATGTGTATTCCCTTGTAGAGTATCATCTGCACCTTCCTGAGGAACTTATGGAAGATCTCTTAGAGGCATACCGCTGCACACCGAAACATATGATTGTTCTGACAACAAAACAAATATCATCTCAAACACCAAAACCCATAAGGAAAAACTAAATATTTTAAAATAAAAAACCATTAATAGAGACACACATCCCAATTTCCCATGGAATCATGAGTCTCGTTATGATATGAGCTTTCCATAAACATATCAGAACGTACCTATCATGTCTTGAAAATACTATCTCTAATCTAATAGATTTCATTAGACAAGGAATATTGAGGACCGAAGTCCTCTAATACCAAAATGTAATGAACTAGCCTAGGATACCCCCAAACCACTAGCTGACCCAATATGTCATATACCTAAAGGGAATTCCCGATCCCCATGGGATGGAGATAAGAATATGAGCATCAAACAACATAATAGAGGGAATGGTTTCACCCAACCTGAATAACCATGTGGCCCACACACACACACACATATAAATATATATAACAACAAGAAACTACTAAAATTGAATAATATGTATATTCCACAACTATAAGAAAATAGTTGAAACTAAAAACCACAAAATTATCTAAAAACTCCATGAAAAATCCAACTACAAAGGACATAAAACCAAAAAATATATACTCTAAATGATGGTATAGATGGACTCCCACCATCTCACTACTATCAAAACAACCAGCTGACATGAACCTTGCCACCATACTATGATACCTTTAATTTCCCTACACTAGAATGCAATCCAACATCTATGCACCATTCAAGAGGTGTGTAGGGTGCGAGCTAACTAGATCAGTAGAATCCCACCTCGATGTTCCATAACATGTCTCAATATAAAAATCCATGTATTTCAATTTTAAATGAAAACATTGCATAATATGCAGTAAAAAATTTTATATAAAACATGAAAAACTTTTCCCTTTTTTATAGCCCTAAATAAAAATTTGGTATATAAATTTCGAAGAACATTTTACATATCATTTTACACAAGCATTTATATTCATATCAAGGCTAACTGAGAAAGAAAAGAAAAGAAGAACATAAGAATATGTGTCACAACCCCAAAGAATACTACAGGTCCAGGCCACAGACTTCACATACTACAATCAATCATGTGCATAAATTCTGATCCTAGAATAATCAGTCTAGGAAGATTAGGAATACCCCAAGAGTAAACCCCCAATATGTCAATATCCGTCTCCAATAACAATGTTCCTAGGAAATAAAATAAATCCCCAAGAAAAATCCCTTTTATAATCACAAAACAATGGAAGATGGTGCCAAGATAATCCTTCCACCTAAGTATCCAAGGTAACCCATGTGATATTTTTTCAAAACTCAATTCAATGTTTGAAAACAATTTAAAAACTATTTCACATATTCCATTTAAATTCTTTGAAAATACCCATTTTCTCTCGATTTATCAATATCTAGGGAAACATCACTAAAATTAATTTTCAACACACATAAAAAATAATTCCAATTCAAATATTTATAAAACAATTTATATAGAAAATTAGGGACGTTCATCAATTTGGGCTAGGGATAGAAGCATGTACTAGAAAACGCGGGTCGCACACGGCCGCATTAGAAACCAAAATCAATGAAACCCAACAATGTTAACGAATTTCCTAGAATCAAATCCACATCAATATTGGATCAACTTAAAAGACAAGGGGTCTACATAAGAGAGGAAACCTACATACCTCTATGAAAAACTCACACTTCCCTACGACCAAAGGAAGAAAAGGCCTACAAAATAAGATCACACAACTTATCTAGGAAGAAACCAAGAAGATTCACCAACCATAGTCCAATGGATCCAAAGACGACACCCAACGACAATACCGTGATCTAAGGAAATGAATGAAGTAAATGCTACTCACCAAAAGAGATACACCACAACTAAAATGTAGATCAAGTATTGAATGAATCGATCTAGAAGGGTTGAGTCTCTTAGAAATTCTCTGGAACTACCATAGGTTGAGAGACATAAAGAACTAGAGATGGAATTGAAACAAAACAGTCACATTCTATTTTTAAAAATTGAACGTAGGCCGTTAAATGGTGTGTATCCCCGTTACATGATGTGTGATCCCCACGATCCTTATGCACTAAAAAACCTATTGCCTAGGATAAAAAATTCCCCTTTTAAAAACACACGTTGTGTAAGTCATGGTCATGACATGTAACCTTTCACTACATGAAGTCATCTTTCACATATTTCATATAGAAACCATTACAAGGCATGTAACTGTTTTTTGGCCTGCAGAAACAAACTATTATTAGTGAAAGTCCTATAAATATCTGACTTAACCATTATTGGTATCCTTCCAATCTCAAAGGATGGGAAAACCACGACAAGGTTTATGGGATTACCTGATAAAATGGTAACAGGATGTTACTGAAATACAATATAAAATAGATTCCAATGAACTAAAAGGGAATATATAATAATATAATTGAACATAGCCTATGTTTAAAACCATTTTAAAATAAAATGTAACTTTTTAAATTCAATCAATTGAAGGAATTTTTTTTATAAAAATCAAAACATATAACTATTTATTGAATAATGTTTCATTTTATAAAATTATGAAAAAATAACTCCAAGATAATTTGGAAATATTAATTTAAAAACCTTTGTCTATTTTTTAAAATAAATTTATCAAAATTTTTATAAATATAATTATAAAATAAGTCCTCAACACGTGATGAAACCTCATTTTAAAAAAAATACCATTTTAGGTATAAATTTATATTTCTTTTTATCCTTTACCAAGAAAAATTGAATATGATTGTAGATAATTATTTAATATTCATAACATTTAAATTTCTATTAAAATCATTCACCAATATGGAGTAGGATACATTGTTAATAAAAACACATTTTAGGCATAAAAACATTTTTTCATTAGATCATTTCTGTTACTTTAAAATTATATTTATTTTCATTTATAATTAATTTATAACCTGTGAATTTAGTTTATAAATGTGTAAAACATAAGTTTTTCATTACTTAGTTATTCATGTTCATACATTTTAATTGAACGGCTAGGTGATAAATACCAAATTAAATAATATTATTTTAATATTGTATCATGGTTCATTCAAATTCAGTGTTATGTGTAATATAATCTATCGACGAAATTAAACTTATTTGAAGAAACCATAAATTTTCAATTATTTACCAGTTACACCACATGTAATATGAATGATTGATTATTGAAGTTGATAATATATTTGGTATTTTGGGATATACAGAACATAAAAAATGTATTATTTCTATTTTTAGTTATCAAGAAAAATTTTATTGATAGTGGTGTATAATGAAGAATTTTATGGAAAATAAAGAGATTGATTCCATGGCCTGGAAAAAAAGCATTTTTATAGATAATTATTTTCAAAAACATCATTGAAAAGGAATGTAAATGAAATTAATGTAGATAATGTAAAAGGATGAAGATTTAGTATCCAATTAAGATTAAAATTATAACCTAAAGACCAGGTATGCAATGAATTTTATTCTATACATTTAGAGAAAAATTGCCCAATTTTTCATTGGTTATAAATAAATTTTACAAAGAGTTTTAGAAAATAAAAAATTTAAATGTTATGATAATTTTTTTCAATGTACTAAGAAAGATTATATGTAGTTTCATGAAAACTTTATACTTTGTAAGGATATGATTATGAAATAATCTAGGTGGATTAAAATAGATAATAAGAAAAATAATAAATTTGGATGTAAGACCCCCCCCCCAATATTACATATTTTGTAAAATATATTTTATTGAATATTTTGTAAGATCATGGAAGTGTTACTGGTGTGTTGGACTCAATAATTTGTCTCATGATTGGAAGTAAAAGACGTATAATCAAAAATGTAATGGGAAAACAAATAATTAACCTAATTTAATATGTTTTTTATTGTCATTAATTGGGATAATACATTAAAAAATGTTTGATGTTATTTAATCAATGTGGGAAGCATCATGTTTATAATTAAAAAAGTATGGAAAACTATTTTTATACTACTATGGTATATGTGAGACCCTCATATGAAGTGGGGACATGAATAATAGTTTTTTATAGATATTATATCAAGGTATTTATTGATTTAGGATATACATATTATTTTATATCTTGGAAATTTTTAGGTAAATTGGAAATAAATTCTTATGAAATAATGTTATAATACTTGGTAATAACTCATGGTGGTTCTATAAAGTCAAAAAAATTATAGATATTTTCTTATTATCATCTATGGAATTTTTTTCAAACAAACTCTTTAGTCTTCCACATTATAATTTTTTTATCTTTATGGATTTGATTTTAGTTTATCATGCATTGATATATTTCATAGATAAAGATTTTATTTTTTACTGAGTTTCAATTTTTATACAAGAATTAATTCATACCACTGATAATGTATCCACAATAAGATAAAATAATAAAACATGGATGTGAATGTTATCTTTTAAATATTTTTGAAAAGAAAGGTGTTGTTCAAATTATTCAGGTTCTAGTAGTGAATGAATTCGTTGATGTATTTTTTGATGATTTACCTAGTTTTATTCCTAATCAAGAGGTTGAATTTACTATTTCCTTAGTTCTTGAAGGAAAAATAATTTCAAAACCACCTATTGAATTGATATAGTAGAAGTTTTGGAATTGAAAAATAATTAACTAGAGATCCTTAATAATGGTTTCATCCTCCCTAACATATCTCCATAGGGTGATCCTATTTTCTTTATTAAAAATAATAATGGATTCAAGATATATTTTATTAATTAGAGGTCACTCAATAGCATAACTATTATAAAAGATTATTTATATAATTATATCAATAAATTATTATATCAGCATCTATGTGGTTATTATTTTTCAAATATTGATCTCATGTCTAGGTATCACCACCAAATAGTGAAGATTAGTAGATTCTGTGGTGGGTGTTCTATACTAGGTATGAGGATTAGGAGTTTTGTATTTTGAATTTTGGTCTATTAAATTCACGTATTATATTTCTGGATCTTATTAATATAGTTTTCAATGAGTATTTTGATAATCATTTAGTCATTTCAATTAATGAAATTTTGGTTAATTCATAAAGTTATGAGGATGTTGAGAAAAACATATGTATATTTTTACCAACCATAATAGGAAATAATTTGTATGTAAAATTATATAAATGTGAATTTTTGCAGCTGCTGACTACTTTCCTTGTGTATATTGTTTATAATTATGGTATAACTGTTGATCCAAATAAATATAAGGTGATGGAAGTGTGTTAAGACCTAAAAACTCCACTAAAGCTCAATGTATTTTTGGATTAATAGGTTACCAAAGAAGGGTTGTTCAAAAATATTTCTTGGTTATCCATTCCACTTACTTTGTTAGTATTGAAAGGAGTAAATTTTTTTACTATAGATGAATTTAATGGAGGTTTTTATAAATTCGAAATATTATTATTTAATTCTCCTATGTTATACTTTCTAATAATAAATGATGAATTTGTTATTTTTAATCATTCTTCATTGAAGAGATCTGATTGTGTTATGATGCCTGATGATAAATAAATTTTATATGTTTTAAATCAATTATGTTTTCCTAAGAAGTGTTACAAAACACATGACATGGATCTTGAAATTGTGTTTTTACATAAAAATTTGGCATGTATCCTTTTTCGGGTTAAAATTAAAATATAAACTGACCGTACATTTTTAATTTATATATTTACTAAAAAATAATCAAACAAGAGGTAGATAAAATGGGTAGAACTAAAAAATAATTATTATTTTTTGATTCACTATCACAAGATAATGAAAAATGTAAATTATTCCTTCTTTTGAGAGCATAGATTATCACGAAGCATGTTATGTTTGGAACATTATCATGTGTTTTACTATTTAATGAATGTTTTACAGGTTATTTTTCATATAAGAACACCATATTTCTTCCATGTGTCAATGTAGACATATTTTTTAGATAGAATTATTCATTATCAGATAAAAGATCTTGATTTATGAGGAATAGTTAAAATGGTCAAGAAGGATATATTTCCTAAATATAACTCTGAAAATTTAGGTGTTATGAGTTTTTTAAAGAGGTTGTATTCTAGAAGTGGTTCCTTATTAAAGAAGGAATTATGGATTTAATCTCGTAGATATTTATTTTCCATTAATCATAACAAAACATGAATGTATAGCGTCCTTTAGGAATCTTATTGATGGGGAAAACGGAGAAAGATATTTTTAATTTTATGAAGAAATGTTTTTCATGTCAATAGGTTAAAACTGAGAGCCAACTACTGAACGAGGAGATTCACCCCTTTCCAGTGTCTAAACGGAATTGGGAGAATATTCCCATGGGGTTTTCAGTGAGATTACCAAATAAATCGTGAGGGAATAAATAAATTTGTGATATTTTTTACAGATTGAATAAATCTATGAATTTCTTACCATTCAGGACACTATGTCATTCAGTCATCTTTCTAGAATAAAATTGTCAAACTCTATCATGTTGGGATAATGTTTGGAAAATAATTTTTTGGGAATATATTCGGTAGGATTAATGGTTGAGAAGTAAAATATGATTTGGAACTATATGATGTAAGCTAAATGAAATTATAAAATTTATATAGATAACCAAATGAGAGTTCCATCATCTTAGGCAGGAAATATTGCCTTTCTTGAAGAATCACCTTGAAATTATGTAATCCCTTTTGGTGAAGAAGGGATATAGATCCCATATTTCATTGGACGTTAAGAAATTATGAAGAAATTGGTGTCAGTTTCTTTCCATCTAGCCTTACATCTCAATTTGTCTCAAGTACATTAATTTTTTCTTGTTTATTTTCTGAGGAAGTATGTACCTATTGTATATCATGTTTTGAGCCCTGAATTGTTATATTTAGAGAAGAATATATAATTTTATGATAATATGGTTTATATTAAAGATAATAGAGAGTTGTTATTGTGAAATAAGTTGATTTAATAGGTTTTTTTTCTACAAGAATAACATGTTTGAGGAAGAAACATGGGAATCAGAAGAAAATATATGAAAAATTCCCCTCACATTGTTCAAGTAATGAATAAAATTATAAGGACTCAATTTCATAATAGGGGAGAATGTCATAGCCTAGAAATTCAATAAATAAATAAATATTATGATTAATACGTATTTATTATCATGGATAGAAAATTTATTTTTTTATAAATAACTTTATATAACTTTTCAATTGATAAGGGAAATGTTTTATTTAACTAGCATTTTTCACATATTAAAAGGTTTTAATTAAAAGATAAATTTACATATTTTATAATTTTAATTGTAAAAAATATTCCTTTTTATAATAATCATATTAAATTTATCTTAATACAATTTTTTGAAATTATTAATACAAGAATAATTTTTTGAAGTAGAGTAAAAAATACCAATTTTTATTAAAAATATCATTTATTTCCATCATTTAAAAAGAAATATTTTATTTTTTATTGATAATAAAGTTAAATTAGTTCCATATTACTAAAAATAATACAAATAATTCTATATGAAACATAATTATACACCATTTTGGTATAACATCAATTTTATGTTGAAAATGGATTTTATCCAAAATAAATCCTCTTTTAATTTTTTTTGTTAATATTTAAATTATTTTTTACCACTTTCGAAAGTTGAAGATGGTAAAATTTATTTCATATTTTTACTTCCCAGTTTCAAATATTGTAAAAATAACGATTTCATTTTTGTTCATTATGAATAGTGACATTGGTAAAACATTATGATCCCAATAGATGTTAAAAGTGTTAACGAGAGATAATTTATGTTATAAGGTATCAAAATATCTATATTAATTGGATAAATATTATTTTACAAGTGTATTTGTTGAAAACTTATTTCGATAAGGACATGTAATATGTCTGAATGTTTTAAGTATTTACAAGTTCCTCATTCTCTCACTTATAAAATGGAAACTTCTCGACTCCCTTATTTAAACACATTAAGTAATTTATCTTCACAAATAGAAGAACAAATTACTTAACAAAATACTTCCCCATATCTGATAGGTTTATTACCCACAAAAAACACAATAAGGCTTAAGGTGTATGAGAAGGGATTTTTTTCTAAGAAAGATGATAATTCATAACCGAGTATTTCATGTCTATATCTTAATCAAACTCATTAAATTAAAATTAAAAAATGATTAAATAATAACAGCATTACCTTCCATATAATTTAATTTAGTTATAATAATGGTAACAGCATTATTCATATCATTTTCAATCCTATGGGAAATGAAAACATCGCTTGTGTGTACATGTGGACTACCACCTCTACAAAACGATGTGCTTCATATACTACCACCGAATCATAAGGATGGTTAAAATATTGGATAATCTAAATATATATGATATTTATGAAATAATTATGATTCATTTATGATAATATATTACTTAAATTTTTTACAATTCCAATAATTTTAAAATGATATTGTTGCTCGTGGATACCTGTGGACTACCACCTCTACGAAGAAACGCGATATGTCTTTCATTTCTAAAATACAAGGTTGTTTATAAGGATTAATCAAATAAAAAAATATAAAATTTATAAACTATTTATGAATATATAAAATTAAAATAGTATCTACATTGTTTCTTTTATAACTACAATGAAAATGAAAATGTCATTCATCCATATGTATGGACTACCAACTCTATGGAATGACGTGGTACATTTTTCATGACCTCCTTAAATGGTTGATTTTATAAGTTTATATAGTTTACAAATATTATAATTATAAAATATTTTATATTTTATAGTTTATTTAAATATAAAAAATATACCATGTTAAATGTACCAATGTTTTTTTGAGTTTATAAACCGAACATACTCAAAACATCCAACTTGAACTTAAACATTTTAGAAATAAAAAAAATATAGTAAAAAATGAAATAATGTGAATAAGAATAATGAAATAAACATAAAAAATGATCTAATGTATGTATATAAATAATATAATTTTATTCATTTGGATGTTATATAGAAAAATGAAATTATTTTAGACTCAAGGTAAGATATGTTTTTAAGATTTATAGTATGGGTCATTTTTTACTTTTTTTTACTAAAGTGGAAGACAATTATTTTTTAACATATATAAATTGAAATCATTTTCCTTATTTTATATTAATTATTAATGATAAGTTTTCATATATATTTTTTCATAGTATTTAAAAGTTTAATATTCTATCATTTTTTTGGAAATATTTCAATTTATAATTTTTCTAAAGAAATTGACATTTCATCACATTTTTATGTGAAAATGGATGGAACTTTTTATTATGGTTTCATATTAATATTAATGGATTTTAGGATAAAAAATGAATGATTAGAAACATTTTTTACAAAAAATAATACTTTAGAATTACAAGCGATGAGAAGTTAGCCCATTAGATCTCATGATAATGGGTAAACCTGATATATAGATATCCAAAGCAATGGGAAGTGATTTGGTCTTAAAAGGACAAAAATGAAGGAGATAATGAATCCTATATAATTAATTTGTATTAAGTTATTAAAACATAATTTAAATTTTGTTGAACATATTTTTTGAATATGATTATCCAAGATACCAATATTATGCCTATTAAAATGGTTTGTATTTAAATATTTTATTTCCAGGAGTATTAAGAAATTATGAACATTTACAGGTTAATGGTTTTAAATGTTTACTTCAATTACCATATTCCTCAACATTCATTCGTGGTTTTCATATTCTTCAAAATGTGATCCCAAATATTTTCTTTGAGAAAAGGTAGATTTTCATTTTTGGAAATTTTTTATTTATGTTCTAAATGTTTTCTTGGGAATGGTCAAATATTTCGTGGGTTTTCATGTTTTCACAAGACTATTGTGATTCCACTATTTTTATATCCCTTATCAGGTGTATTTTTTCCAATACATTAACGTTTAATTATTTTACAATATATAAGGATGAGTATAAATTTAATAAAGGGAATGATTTCCTCTATGGTTTCTTTTCATAAATGAGGAAAAACTGAAATTAATGAAATATGGGTGTTATTATAAAAACCTATTTTTGAGGAAAAATTGTATAATGTGACAAATGTTACACTTTTTTATGTAATATTTTTCATAATTATATAAAAACTAAATCATAAAATTTACAGGAAATTTATGAAAGTTAACCCATTGTAATAAATCATATAATTATGATTTTATTATGTTGTGGGGAATTATATAATTCCTTGTTTTCATTTTGTAAAATGGAAATTCAGTTTATGAGTATAAAATATAACAGTTTGAAGTTTTTATTTAAATAAATTACTAAAATAATAGAAATAACATCAGGCACTAGCTCTATTTGAGATTCATGACCAACCCTACCTGATTCAGCCTAATATAGACTTTTCTAAACATGTAACCAATAGACGGTCAAGGGATCAATGGAAAATAGATAAGGTATCCAAAATAAGTAATACAATGGAAATCCATGGATCACTCTTAGGAAATCCATTTAACAAACCTGTTTTGAATCTATAGAAGTCCTCTGGAATTATTATCTTTTGGAAGTCGATACAACTCATGGTGATCCACCCAAAATTTCATTTAATTTGTTGAGTGGAATCCAATGGATGACCAATTGATATTTTTCTAATAGGATTTACTAATTAAACTAAGGAATGAAATAAATTTATTTTTGGTAGATTTTGAGGAATTACTTACCGGAAGTCATCAAGATGATCTTAGGATATCATTCTTAGCATTATATTTTTTTCAAAGATCTAAATGAAAAAGGCATTTCAAGCTTAGGAATTCATCAATGTTAATCATTGACCAGGCCCATGATGGAAGTACAACTTGGAATTCACATCATTGAATTTTTTGGAATCATCTGAGTTCCCTCAAGAAATTATAGGTCTAGAATCTATACCATTATTTATGGATGATACACCTTTAATGATGAAACCAATAACTGTATGGAATAACAAAACATACAAGTTAATTAATTTAAAAGGATAAGTATCCCTTCTATTAAATAATTTTCTCAATAAAGGAAACTATTTTCAATAAGAAGTGATGTAGTCATTCCAACACAAAATTTAGTTTGTTTATTTTAGATATTTCACTTGTAATTGAAAGGACAAAGAAACCATAAGGGCAAGATTTGTTTCGTAGGAAAATGGGTTTTTCTAAAGGCTAAACCAATAAAATGAAAGGATTGTTTTGGTTATTATTAAAATATCGTCATCATGGTAATTGATAAAAAACATCATGGATTGTTTAAGGTTGAGGTTGTCATCTTCTAATGTATTCAAAAGGACTCATATCATGTCTAGATTAAGGTTTATGTGGATAATTGGAAGAACTTAAAATTTAGGAGCAATGAAAAGAAAGTACCTTGTGCAAAAAATGGTATATTTTTTAAATGGAATGAATTATAGTTAAAAAATAGCGCACTTACCTATTCCATTTAAAATAATACTTATCTGGTATAAAACTCAGGTTTGGGAAATAATGGGATAATCACAAAACAATAAAAAAAGACATGAAGAAAAGACATATTTACCTACACATATATAACAAAAATGATAGAAAACAAACCAAAAATAGAGGGAAGAGAAGTGAAGGAAATAACTCAAGGCTTCCTATACTTGGTATGAAATAAGAATCAAATGTGGGACATAGAATATCAACCAATGTGGATGCGATGAGAGGTGGAAATCTAATGAAGGGTTATTATCCTCAAATGAGGTGAGGTAAATTTAAATGTAAAGAGCGTATAATTTGAAAATTAATTAATTTTAAATAGGTTGTGTCATCTGAAGAAACATTCATCGAAACCACACCCCAAACATACATCCCTACTATATAAGAGAACCAAAACCCACAATGTTATATTTACTTTTATAAAAACTATTCTAAAACCATGAAAAGTCAACCTAAAATAAATTTCTTATCTTACACATATCACATGCCCCCTTCACATGATTTCCCAAACATTTCTCTACCCTTTTCCAAGACACATGATTAAGGTTCATGGTTAATGCAAAATAACCATGTACCCCATACAGATTTATCAAATATATATCATTGCAATGTTATCCTTTTTGATACTCCTAGAACCCCAAATACCACCTTGGAAGGTTCTACTATCATTAAATAAAGAGATAACAAGAATACAAATTATGTTAAAAATCAAAATTTTTAAATTATATTTGTTTCCCAAATAATTTAGTGTGAAATATTATATTATATTACACACATAAAAAATTTAGACGAACCAACAAAACCTTATATCATTAATAATTATCATTAAATTAGTATGCTATGAAACTAATTAAAATGATAAACCATACAACTGAAAAAATATATATAATAGAGTTGAATAAAGTGGGAAAATGGATATCCCAATCCTTCTATAATCATCTCTCACACAAAAATTACTGTAGAAATTAAATAAAATATCATGAAACCAATGATTATATTGATAAATAATAATATAACCTTAATTAGAATTATAATGGATTTTGATTGAAAGAATAACGTGGTATTTAAAGGGTATAGAGGTAAAGGTGACCATTTCTATTTGATAGTTATATGACTGTTGGTCAAATATGAAAATTGGTCATTATAACCGATGGTTAATATTTCCTTTTTAAATTATACCCCTTGTTGAAAATGTTTCCGTTATAATTAGTTTTTATAAGCAGAAATGACAAATCATTATTCATACATAGAGGATAATGGAGGGCATTAAATAGTATATTTTTGTCATTTGAATCCCATTTTTTGGAATATGGGATAGAGTTAGGGTTACAAGGGTTCACCCTTCCTAAATCCCAAGCCGATCTTCAACATGTAAAGATTAAATTAAATCACATATGTGAGAACATTATACTACTGGAAATTACCACTCGATCGATGTTAGCCTACCCACACTATAAAACTATGACCATCACACAACTCCCACTTTTTGAATACATGTGATTAATTAGGGGTAACATGTTTAGTGATTATTTTCTAAAAGTTTAATTTCATTTGTATAAATAAGTTTCTTATTCCATAAATTACTTTTAATAATAGTTATTTTTTAATAAAATATACTTTTAATTAAGACATATTTGATAAATTAATTTCTGGAAGTTTAATAAAATAAATATTTTAGAGAATATATACATTATAAATGTATTCTAAATAATTAATGTTTTAATTAAATAACCATAAAAACACTATTATTTAAATTTAAGTAAAAAAATAATTTTATTGTGTCATGGAAAATTTATTAAGTGTTGAAAATTTTGACTATTCCATGATAACTTTTTTTAATTAAATAAGGAATTTTATATTTAAAGGTATACATTCTCATTATTATAATATTATCATGATAAAATAAATATTATATTTGAAATAATCGTGTTGAAATTAGGTTTTTGTAAATTTATTATAATTTTTTAAAATACATTATTCTTCCATGAATAATAAAAAATATTTTTTGGTTTTTCAAATTATTTATTACCCTATATTTATGTCATTATGATATAATAATTAATGAAACATAATGGAACCACAAAAATACATAATTTTATTAATATTAATTATTTTAATAGATATTATTCAATTTAAAATAGTATATGTGACTTTCCGAAGCCTAAAATTGATATTATTATTTTAAATAACATTACTTTTTAGATTCATTAATTTTTAATTCCAATAGAAATATTAGAAATTGTTTATCGGTTTTGGTGGATTAAAAATTTCAAAAATGTGACTCAGATGTCCAAAACAATAAGAAAAACCCATAGTTAATCCAATGGTTTTTAATTTTCCACAACCAAGATTTCCAAGTCGTCTATTCAAAAATTATCTAACAATTCCTCCACTTTTTCTATAAAGACCCCCTCCCATTTCACCATTTCCCATAACACCGCAAACATCTTTGAAAAATATCTTTTAATTTTTTCTCTGAGGTATTTCCCCAATATTTCCTTAACCCCCAAGGTTCCATCCTCATGTTTCGTGAATAGCTCATCAAGGTAAGCTCAATCTCTAGTTCTCTTTTACATTTATGTTCCCTTTTGTGGTGTGTCATCTAATCTCCAAGATAATTCCTTTTTATCCACATTCAAGTATCCCATTATTTTAAAAATCTTATTTTATCAATGGAATCCCCATTTCCCCTATCAATTCAAAAATTTTAAAACCATGTTCTATACCAGTCATGCTGTCGAATGTACTTCACAAATTTCTATCTTTTACACGAGAAATTATCTTTTCATTTTTAGTTGAATTCCCAAAACACTTTTATTCTCAATGTGTGTTCAACTATATGTAATCATGTATTTTTTATTCTGGTATTTACATATAAAAACACACAAAATTTCTTTCAAGGGATAAAAATTATGTAATGATAATGTCAATAAGAAATTTTTGTGCCATGATTTTGATATGAAATCCATTATTTAATCTTCATGGGTTATTAAGATTTTTTTTCTGATCTATGTAGATCACATGAAATTATTCCTTATGAGGGTGTTTTTTAATAGGCCTCCAATTAATTATGTAATGAATTTAATCTATAGATATGATTTCATTTTTGATAACTTGGTGAATAACCTAGAAATTTTCATTAATGACACCCTGGTGATAAACCATGTTGATAAATTTATTAATGGCACATTTAAATTATTTATCCATATTTCCATGTAATGGTTCATTTATTATTATTATTATTATTATTATTATTATTATATGCATATTTTTTCCTTAATATTATTCCCCATGTTCTTGTTGATAGGTACAAAAAACAATAGGTGAACACATGAAGATGCATTTCAAGTGGATTTAGACAAATATTTCATGGTTTCAAGTATTTTTTACCTTATATGCATGAAACTAAACATTAAAATATCATTGATTTTTCCTTGTTAATGAAAAAATATATAATAAAAATGCAGTATGTCGTAGTTTGTTTTCAATGGAAAGATATCCTGGATTGAGCTTTTTCTAGATGCACCTCCCAAGACGTCTTTTGGAGATGATCAGTGCAGATGGAGAAGGAATTGGATGTATAATGATATAGAATTTCCTCATTATTAATGAATACATGAATGAATTTCTTGAATACTTACCTAGACCTCCCAAACAAATGAGTTATAGTTCTCCATTTATGTAATACCAAGATCTAAGTAGAAATAACGGACCCTATATATAAGATAGAATATGGAGTTAGTGGTATTAAAGAAAAAACATCAAGATCTTATAGAGAAGGGACTAATCTGAAAAACTATTTCTCATTGGTGAGAAAATTTTATCTTTATAAATAAGTATTTATCAATGCATATTTTCATTGATTACAGATAACGTAATAGGATTATAGTGAAGAACATGCACCCTCTCCCAAGGATTGATGATTTCTTTTACCAGCTTTGTGGGGATCAATTCTTCTTCAAGATTAACCATGAATATGGGTATCATCAATTGATTCTAAAGAAAAAAGATACGTCATAAAATACCTTCCAAAAAAGATATTAGAATTATGTTTTTTTGTTTTTCATTTTTTTTGACTAATTCCTTCTCTATATCTATAGATTTAATGGGTATAATCTTTAAATAATGCTAGGATAAATTAATGGTTCTTTTTATTATTGATATTATTATATTTTATAAATTTTTCTTGGAGAATAAGGATCATCTAAGGGTTATATTAAAAACTCTAAGGAATGAAAAGTTGTTAGGAATCTTTAGAAAATGTGAACTATAGATACAAAAAGATATATTTTTTGGGAACGTTGTCACCATTGAAGGAATATCAGTTGATTGTGCAATGAAATAGGATCTATAAGAGTTTTATATCTCAAAAAACATATTGAGATTCACATTATCCTTGGTTTTCTTGAATATTATACAAGGTTTTTTAAAAAAAATCATAATATTATAATCCACTAACCTATTATACTCAAATGGGGAAATGTTAATCTAGAAAAAGGAGAATGAAGAATGTTTCTTAGAAATGAAGAACATATTGGATATTTCCCCAATGTTGATTGTACCCTCTATTAGATAAGGATTTTTTATTTATAGTGATTCATATATGAAAGGGATTAAGTGCGTTGTGATAAAAATGACAAGGTCATCTCCTATGCATCTCAAGAGTTAAAGCCTCAACAGAAGAGTTATCCAACGCATGACTTAGAGCTAGCTGGTGTTATTTTTTTCAAAAATATGGAGGCACGATCTTTATAGGTATAAATGTGATATATACAGAGATAAACTTTTTTTTAAGTTTATATTCATGATAAATGAATTGATAATGAGAAAAATAATATGGTTACGTAATCTTAAAGACAATCACTGTTCAATTCATTATCACCCTAGAAGAGAAAATGATGTCGCTAATTTATTAAAAATAAAAGACCCTATTGTGATAAAAATGATTAAAATTTAAAGAGATCCATTGATCAATGACCTATTATGGTTTGAAATGGGAATAAAGAGTGAAGGGATATTATAAAACATATCCAAAATGATTTATCAACTGTCAGTACTAGATAATATCAAGAGAACTGAAAGATAAGATCCCTTAATACAAAATAATATATAGGATTTAAATATTTGGACATTTATGGATTTTAATATTGGTCAAGAAGCATTTGTAAAATTTCTTATTATTTTATGTGTCCCATCTTTCCGGAAGATAAATAAGGAGATTATGGATGAAGCTCAAAGCTCTATATTCTCTATACATTTTGGAAGCACTAAAATATATAGGGAACTTTGTGATCATTATTGATGGGATAATTTAATAAGGGATATTTTGGACAACACTGCATGGTTTTTGGTGTGTTTTTAAGTGAATGTAGAGAGAAAAATTCCTAAATGTCCATTATAACCACTACACATACCAATATGATAATGGGAAAATATCACTATAGACTTTTTCACTATTCCTCTAATAAAAACAAAAGGAAACAATGTGATATGTGATATAGTGGATTGACTCACTAATAATTCCAATTTCATTTCTATTTTGTAATATTTCTCTCTGGACCAAATTTCCATGACATATGTAAAGGAAGTGGTCAAGCTACATGGCGATCTACATTCAATAATTTATAATCATTATACAAGGATAAAATCTAATTTATAATGATGTCTTCTATATTCTCTAAATAATAAATTGAATTTTATCGTGGAGAATCACTCCAGAACAGATATCCAATATGAAAGGACTATTTAAAAACATTAGGATGTGTTAAGAACATGCTCAATTGAATTTAAAGTGGGATGGTAAAAAACCTCCCATTAGTGTAGTTCTCATAAAAAATAGATTCCACTCAACTATTCAAATGGAATTATATAAATCTCTTTATGATAATTGATCTATAATTCCCACTTTTTTGGATAACATTTGTGAGAGAAAGCTAATCATGCCCGATCTAGTGCATGTGATTAAAAAAATGGTTCATGTTATCCAAAAACATTTAAGGAGTGCTTGAATTATACTAAATAGATATGTTGATAACTATTTAAGGTACATTGAATTAAATGTTGTAGGAAATGTTTTCCTTCATCAATCACCAAGGAATAGAGTCTTCTGATTTAGAACAAAATGTAAACATAACCCTAGTTACATTGGCCCATTTGAAATCATTGATCCAAAATGATAAGTGTCAAATCAACTATAACGTCCAATAATTATAAATTAGTATCAAGATTTATTCCATGTATCTATCTTGTTTAAGTACATACTTGATCCCTCACATGTAATAATTTTGGAGTTGGTACAACTAAAACATGAACTCTCTTATGAGGATCATCCAATGGAGAACTTTGAATGTGGTGACAAGGTTCCATGAAATAAGACTAGCCACCTTATCATGGTGTTGAGGAGGAACCAAAAATATGAAGTAGTGATATGGGAATGTATGGAGAAAATGAGGAAGAAGTACCCTCAAATTTTCTCAACTGTGATAATGACTTTAAATTTAGAGGATAGAATTTATTATGGGGTGGGGGAGAATGAAATGAATGAGAATTTTTAAATGTTTTCTTTTTCCTAAAAAAATATTTTCAACACATTATATTATATTATAAACAATAAAAAATATAGTGGAACCATCAAAACCATATCTCATTAATAATGACAATTAAATTAGTCAACTATGAATCCAATTATGATTCCAATCAATAAAAATAGACAAAATATATAAAATAGAATAGCTAAAATGGAAAAATATGCATTTCCCTAATCTTCACGAATCATCACTCCCATTTCCAACACTAAAGAAAGGATACAAAATATTAGTAAACCAATCAATATGAATCCAATTATGATTCAAATATTATTCAAACATTATATATCCATTGGTAAAATATGATAGTTGGTAAATATGACCATTGAAAACATAACCCTATGTTGATAATGTAACCCTTATAATTAGTTTCTATAACTATTTAATACCATGGATAATTGATACATAAGGAGAATTGATGGCCTCAACCAGTAGAATTATTTTGTTTAAAGACCTATTATATGATATTGGGAGGGAGATATCATTATTAGGGATCATCCTTTACCAATCCTATGACGATATTTAACAAGTAAATGTTGAATTAAATCTCCCATTAGATAACTGAGAGTTCAATGATATTACCAATCGATCGCTGTAGTGGCCTATTTCAGCCCACAATCATGATGTTGTCTCCTTTGGGCCTAGCCTTCATGGTCTTGCTTTCCCTGGGCTCTGGCCCTTAGGCCTCACCTAGGAAAAGTACTCATGATAAGAGATGTATCAACACAACCTTATAAAGGTATGGTTCATGATCTTCCTTGATTAATGTGGGATTTCCATTATCCTCCCCCAAGAAGGTCACATAATCCTTCCTAGAACATCAAATGGGCACTATCTCTAATACCTTTTGTAATGGCCTAGTCCAACCCATGATCACGATATTATCAACTTTGGTATACCCCACACACTTTTTCATTCCATGGGATATATCCCTCATACAGATCCAAGGAAAAATTCACATGATGTTAGAGTTATCCACACCACCTTATAATGGGGTGCTTTATGCTCCCCGTCCTTCGATGTGGGATTTAAATAAACTGTTCTAACATCCTGGCCTGAATAATCTCAAAACCAGTAGCTAGACAGGTTTCCAAATGGACTCATGCATGCCTCCTCGTATGTTGGATGCTACCGACAACCAACAAGGGTCTCAGGAGGTGATAATTGGGAACTATACCCTCGTATTATGGATGTACAATGGTATTACAAAAATAAAGAATAGAAAATAAAATAAGCAGAATAAAAAATGAAAAACATTGGTTGAAGAATAATAGTTATATAAATTTATGTGTCCAATGCCAGTTTACACAAATCGTTCATGCTATATGATGATTCATAATCTAAAATGGGAAACATAATACAAGGTTACAATATATTATAATACAATATTAAAGTAAAGAAAAAAAGTAAAAAGACCAAATCTGATCTCTTAGAGAATCCTAATCTCTATCTCAGTCATGTTCTCCTATATCCTCAAGTAAAATCATAAGACAATTAGAAAAGTACAACATCTTGTGAAAAATAAGGCATTCTCAAGTACCCCATTACAATGGCAGCTCGAGCGGTGTCTGATATATAAATCTCAGTAGGCCTACACCCATGATGACTAGACCAATACAATCCCTATATATATATATATAATAATGTTGTATAGGAATCAATGTAAATAAAAAGAAGTACTGAAATAAAAATCATATAAAGTCCAGGTTCTTATTTTTAACCAAGTCAATTTAATAAATTTCATATAGTTTATAAGTCTTGAGACTTGGATAAAATCCTAGATTCCCTGTGATAGTCGTTAGAAAAACGGATTCTTAATGAGGCTATCTAAAAGGGAATAGGTCATGACTTAATAAAAGATCATGCATTGTCATGGGAGATCCGTCATAAATGTCATTTTAATCAGTATTCAATTTAGAACATCATTACATCCTTGAAATTCCAAAGTTGGAATTCATGTCTCAATCCTGGTAAAATAACATCCAACAACCTAAAAGCAAATCCAAGGAAAACCTCTTAGGAACCCAGGTATCCCTCTAGGTGTGGTATAATGTGTCATCCAATCACGTCCATCCTAGGAGATCGAATATGGGAGCATGAGTATCACCCATGGAATAAAGAATCAAATTATCTTTGATTACATTAATGGAATTCTCCTGTGAATCCATGAATCAATCAGTATATAATTCATGCCTTATATTTTGTCCTTAGTATTCCACTAGGGAGTCCAAGTATAAATAAGGCATAATTAAGGTTTATTCTAATTGATTCTTTCTATGGAATTATATTATGAATCCACATACCACCAAAATCATAAAGGTAAATAGCTAAATGAGTACGTCAATGGCATTCTAATATGAATCCAGGTATCAGCCAAGGATAATAAGTATTTAAAAACTTCAATACCATTTAATAAATTCATTTAAACTTTTCACGATCAAAACAAATATTATACCATTCACAACTCACCTCAGAAGGCGTTTCAAGTCCTTATCCAAATTCAGAAGGATTTTCTCTATTTATATCACATGGGAAATTCTTTATAAGGATATATCATGCCAGAGAATTAACCAAACATAATTCAATAGCATTTAGTGAAGAATATTTAATATGTCTAGGACAAAACGAATACTAATTCATTTACACCTCACCTAAAAAGGCGGATAAAGGAATTGATATTCTCATCAGGCTTAGCCTTTAATTCTACTCACATGAAAAATTAATTATAACAAACGCCTCAGGATTGACCAGCTATCAAATGGAATTGACTCCATTTGAGGACATATTTATGGAGAATTCCCTTGACATACCTTATACCAAACAATGATGTTAAAGTAGTAAGAAGGATCTAGAAATATGGACAAGAATGATATATATCTAAAATCACCCCTATGGGATTTTGAAGATAGTGCACCTCAACCCCGGGGATTTATTATAGAAACATGAATTTTTTTATCAAACTATTCCTTTTAGATTTTTTACATTTATTCCAAAGGCATGTCTCAATTAATCAAAATAATAATTATAGGATGATACCAAACATAGGAAAAACCATTACAAGGATCAACGGAAGTCAGAAAAGGTTCACAAGGATGGTAATTAATGAATTCTTAAATTTAAAAGAAAATATGATAGGGATCCTTCATCTAGAAAAAGAAGTCCAAGAAGAAAACATTGGCACTTGTCATTTTCATTGGTGAGAACTCGAAGCTTCTACCTCCTAGATTTGAGAAATTCCCCTTCAGATATATATAAGGAAACCTATCCCCAATATACATATTCTTATGGACATGAATACGTAAAAGGGGAATATGACATATAGCTTATATTTATTAAATTGTTTCCACACACACCCCCATACATTTTTCATATATATACATAAGAAAACCTATCCCCATATATATAAATATATACACATATATGGGTGAATATACATATACCATGGGAACATACATTTATATATCCCTACCTATGAAAATGTGGTATGTCACATTTGAATCTGGTGACTCAAACCCTCCTAAAGGATAAACATAACCCACTAAAAATAACTAGAGATCCTAAATCAACAAAAGGGACCAAAAGGAACTTTTTCTAGACAATTAAATGGAAGTAAAATTACATCAAGTGGGGATGGAAAACTAAAAAGGATCTGGAATTCCTTTTCTCTGGTGACAAACACTGACAAATGAACTAAGAGGTCCCAAGAGATGCACTGCATGACCTAACCTTGGAAGAAAAAACAAAAATCTGGTTATCAAGAAACATAGGATTCTTTTGAGCAACACCTAGTGATTGGGAGGAACAAAACAATGGGAGAATGAAGGAATATGAAGCTTACCTCGAAGTATCTAATAAGAAACTCCAATAAATCTGGAGAGAAATCGACGAATGGAGAGGAGCTCGAGGAGGGGAGTCATGAACGTCCTAGGGATATGGGGTAGAGATGTTCCACAAGCTAAGATAGGGGGAGAAGTAGTTTAAGTATTTAATTATTTTAAATTTTTTAACTAAAATAAACAAATTTATTTAAAATTAACACATCGTATGGTTTGGGTCACATGGTTAGCTGAACCGTGCGCCAATCATATAGTGAATAGGGTTCATATACTTCCTAAAACAATAATCATGCGGACTAGGGGAACGATTTGGAAAACTATGTGAAACCTGTGAGTACTGACACTACTGCACCTTCATATGGCCAAATAGTTTAAAACTGAGGGATGCACTATTTTAGAAAAAATGAGAAACCCATCCATACCATTTCCATTTTTAGTTTATAGGGTCTGAGAATCTCAAAAATCATTGGGGGTCAATGGAACCTTATAGGACCTCCCCTAAGTCCAAAAAATCACTTTTAAGGGTTCAAATTCTCATAATAATGTTCCAATTATTAATTTGTAAAATGGAATGTCCAATATATGAGATATTCAAATTCCATTTCATTTTCATATGGCCCAAAAACATCGGACCTTGCGAACTCCTGACATTAGAACTTCTCATACATGAGAATCCTTTGGGAACAATGGAATAATTACCCATCCTACAAGTTTGGTGAAGTCTCATTCAAACATGGTCATTGTGTTTCAAAACGTCTAATGAACAGTTAATCATATCTTAAGAAAACAATGCTTACTCCATTTAAACACAATCAAACAATTTTTTCTCAATAGAAACATCGAAACAGTTCTTACCTGATCTCATTCAACTAGGGACATGATAATGTTTTCATATCATCAAGCATCTAGACGAAGGTGTCTCCCACAGGATTTATCCCTGAAAGGGCCAATTCTGAACCAAGACACCTCCACCATCAAAATTTCCTTTCAAGGTATGAACTTATTAATATTAATTATGATCCTCGCATGTTTTATTTAACTCGATGAACTCAAAGACTTCTAAAGTCTTAATAGGGACCACATTAGAGAGAACTAGTTGAATCTAGATCAACCAATAGAAACTGGTTTCTCTACCTTTATGAGATGACCTAGTAAACCATTATATTATGTTCACCATAAACTAGAGATGTGATTTTAAATGGTTTCCCTCGACCGTATACATCACGTAATAAGAAAAATCAGTTGAGTCACTATGACTGACTATTCCCAAAATCATTTCTTAAATGGTTAAAATATTACAACAGAACTGTATTTCATTCTTTCAAGACTTTATTATTTGCAACAAACACATCCAATGAAGCTCAACCCTAACTTCTAGTGAAATCTTATGATCAAACCTAGACTTATCCATTTTAAACTATTATAGGTCAGCACAAATGAAGGTATAGTCTAGTTATATCCCATTGGAATCTTTAACCTTAAAGAATCACCTATAAACTTGACAACCAGTCTTGGATAACCTCATTTCGTTTAAATGGAGTTTATGTAACTAACTCCATGTAGTGTATACTCCACGTTTTCAAGTGAGAAATTGGTATTAAGACAAGACATCCACATCAGACCACTAATTGGGCTCATAGTGGCATCCACCTTCCAGTTACATCATAAGAAACATCCATTATCAATGAGTCTATCCAAGGAATTACTATACAGGAACCCAAGAATCACTCAGGAATAACCAAGCTGCAACAAACCAATGCATTGGTGTGAAACTAATATAGAGATCACAAAATAACCCAATTACTTTGAAACATTAGTACGACATAGGAATGATGATCTCCAAGTGAATCAAGAAAAACATCAATCTAGGGGGAAAACTAGTCACTAAGTTTAAAAAACTATTATGATCCCATGTCTTACCATAAATAAGAGCATTCAAACCACTACCGGTTGACCTCTTGATAGAATCCTTACTTTACCTATCGCTGCATCATCCTATAATAGACCACAATTCCCTAACTACATGAGGTGTTCCCGTGATTTTTAAAACATAACCATCATAGTCTAACCATTACCAATGGTGAATCTTAGAGGTTCTGTACACTTTCAACCACATCAACATCATGATGTCACAAAGGCAACAATATTATTTTGAATCTTGTGAGCCACAATGGAATTTAAATAACTAATTCTACCATTCCAAGTGGGCTCCCTTGATTGTGATCTTTCTACATGGAAGGACACATAATACCATAACTAATGAAATTATTCCCACTTTTGGAATGTCCTTGTTGATAATAATAAATACATACTAGCCACTCACAGTCATGCTAGATCAAAAACACCTCAAACGAATATGTTATTCCTCACCATTCCATGATCATAACATCTAAGTATTTGGAATGAATCCAAAAATAATCTCACTAGTGTGTCAAAACATTTAAGTGTAAAAATTTCATTCTGAGTAGTGAGGCGAACATGATTCTCAGTTGTTCAGGCTACTCCACTTAAGAGATTAACTGAGAACTTAGTCAATAGATATATGCTCATCAATCAAACCGAACTCAACCATTTTGTTACATATTTTAGGAACATGTTGAGTATCACATATATGAACGCGTACCACCTAGATATTTAGAATAAATGAGACACACCCTCAACACAATTCATTTTATGTCAACCCTATGCATCCATGTATCATGTGGTTCACCCAGGAAACTATTTCAAGGACATTCCATTTCATACGACTATAAAACAACTAATGACCACAAAATTAACCCAAAGAAAATATATGATCATGTGATCTACTAAGTGGTTGACCAAGCCATTTGCATGGATAAACTACTAAAAACGGGCATTTCTCAAAGATCAAGCCCATAAAAAAGGGTTAACATTATAACAACCACCCTTCAAAATAAGGGTTCCTTTTATGAGCTAAGATTCCATATAGGGAAAATGATTTCGGAACAGAACCAAACATAAAAAACCTCAAAACATTTATTATGGAATTTAATGCTGAGGTAACTACCTTCCATGGGAAAACACATTTACAAAAACACGAGTGTCGACCCTGTCGCTAGGTCATGCAAAAAAAGTCACTAGGATTAAGAGCCTAACATCTAATCCATTGCTAAAAAGGAAATGGCATAAGGAAAACTCTCATGTTTCTATTCCAGGTCAATCAATGAGAATTTAAAACTACCATTACATAAGGGTTTAATCAAAGGGCACCTCAAAGGTTCTGTTTTAATCCATTTTATTAATCCACTTCAATCATTAAACATTTGAACGGATTTAAAACCATACTTAAAGTACCATTTTATGAAAAAATGAAAATTGATATATAATTAAACTAACATATTGAGAAAAAAATGGGAATGTATTATCAAACATACTTTTTTAAAATTTAATATTCATTAACATTCTATCAAAATTATAAAATTTACCATAAAATGTTCATTTAACAGATAAGGAATCCCATGGGGATCCATTTAAACAAACCTAGGTTCGTCAAATAGAATACCAATAGTAGTCGTTTAACAATAGAAAGCATAAACACCCATAATGAATAATCTCATAAAACCATACCCCAACTAACCTAATTTGGTCCAGCTGGTAATTTTGAAATTTAATAATTCTATTTGAGTTCAAAACATATTTTCATTCATATTTATAACAATCTACAAATATACCATGGTAATATAATTCATCATTCATATGGGTGGCCATATACCGATAAATAATTTTCACAAACACTTTAGTGGTTAGCATTTTCATCCTGTTGAATCCAAAACATTCCACCTTAAATTTTGAATTTTAATATACTTTACATTTCAACAGGGGTCTACAAAAATTCATATAAATCCCGAATAATGGTTTGAGTATATGGGTTACCATTTTAAATTTATAATAAACCCACAAACCATAAAACTACAAACTATCTCCTATTTAAATCGCAACCAATAAAATTATTCCCATGAAACCATTTCACATATATCAAAAACAAAGCATAAATGTCATAATAAGAGATAAAAACTAAAAGAATTTCAAAAAGCTTATAAGCATGGAATATATTCACATAATAATGTTATAATACATTTAATACATGATAAATAGAAAGGGAGCATGGAATGTTATTAGAAAATCATGTATGTAAATAGGAATGATAATGATTTACTAAACATGTAAAAACTAAACATGGAATAACACCCAAGGTACACAATCATAATCATCAAGAAACCTATAAATACATCTACATGGCCTGGAATATACATGACATGTGAATTTCTATGTGCCTATAGTGATCAATAAAATTATACTACTTTTCCAAAACAGGCCAAGGATTAATTTTGTAAGTATATATGATGTAAAAAAATCAAATGAGGTGATATCCCAATCAACTATAATAACAATTTCATGAAAATCAATCCCATCCTTAGATATTTGGCCATTTCCTCATGGTTGGGGTGATAATTACAATACAAAATTTTTTACCAAACACTGATATACTCCTTGTCTCCTGATTACCAGCTGAAAATAGTAAGACAAGGAAAAATAAATCTATGATACCATATTGTAACATCTCATCCCACCCGACCACAAAACTGGCATCCAAATAGATCACCATAAGGCCTCAAGAGAGACTCCCCATACACAGGAGGTTACTAACTAGAATTGAGTGAATTTGGAAATGATAGTGGGTAGACAATGACCTCATGTCAGGGTGGCACAATGGTATTTTTGAATTAAATAGGAGTAATTTGAATAAGTGGTGTATAATGATAGAACAAACATGGTGGAGTAATACTAGTAAACTAAATTATAGTGTAAAATACTAGTTTTTAAAAAAGTACGAATGATAGATGAAGATACCTAAGCGAAATTATAAAACAAACCTAATCCTTAACAATACATCAAAATGAATGACTCTAGTATAGAAAGGAACTAAAAACCCTAATGAACATCCTTATACCTAAAAATAATGTTAAATAAGTAAGAAGGATCATGATATATTTCCAGGAAAGCTATAAATCATAAATCACCACAATGAGAGTTTGAAAACAATAAAACATAACCAATGGGTTTTATTATAAAAACATGACATTGTGTTTCAAACAATTCATTTATAATTTTTATAATTTATTCCAAATGCATGACTTAATTCATCAATTGAAGCACTATAGGAAACTACCACACAAATCCAAAACAACTACAAGATTAAACAGATGTAAAATAAGGTTCATTATGTAGGAAATTAATGTATTCTTAATATTAAAGGGATATAGGATAGGGATCTTACATCAAGAAGAAAAAGTAAAATATGAACACATTGGCACTTGACATTTTCATTTGTGAACACTCGAAGAATATTCCTCCTTCCTCAAACAAAATGCACATTTTCATATACATAATAACATTTATCCCATATGTACAAATTCTCATGGACATTAATATATACATGGGGATCCATACATATAGCTTATTTTCATACACCCATTTCCACTCACACCTGTATGCTTTTTTCATATATATTTGTTAGAAGAGCAAGACCCACATAGATATATATAGACTACCATGTGTGAATATACCTATAATTGGGGATCTTAAATTTATATATTCCTACCTATGCATAGGCGGTATTTCTCCATTGACTATGGTGACTCGAACCCTCCTTAAGGATTAACATAACACACTACAAATCCATTAGGAACCCTAAATCACAAAAAGCACCCCAAAGAAATTTTTTTATGACAAGGAAACAAAAATAAAATTTCCCCAAGTGGTGATAGAAACCCAAAAGGATCTGAAATGCATCACCTTTACTAGAGAACATGGAAACACACATGAATACATCCTGAGAGACACTCAAAACACTCTATCACCGTAAAAAGAATAAAAATTCCAGTTAAACCAAACCCTAGGGTTTTTCCAAGATACATCATATGATGGGGAGTGGTAAAATCAGTCAACCAAAAAAATAGGTAATACATAGGGAGATTACCTAAATTAATCAGAAAACAAACCCCAATAAATATGAAGAGAAATCGAAGAATGGAGACGAGCATGAAAATGGGAGTTAATTACGAACTTGGGCTCCAGGGAAGAGGTTTCACATATCTGAGAAGGGGGAGATATTTTAGGTCTTTATTTGATATAATATTATTTTTAAAAAGATTTATATTTTAATAAAATTATCGCACCACGCTGTTTGGGTTGCATGGTTAGCCAACTCGTGTGCTAACCGTGCAGTGAATAATGGTGTGGTAATGCCCAAAACGTTATCTCTTTATAATAGCTACACTGTTTGAAAAACCATGAATATGCCATGTGAACTATCACTACCTCACCTACATATGGCCATATGGTTTACTGCTACGGGTTACATGATTTCAGAGAAACTATGTTCCCTATCCATACCTATACCATTTTGAGTTTTGAGAGTCTAATGCTTCCAAAAATTATCAGGGGACCCAAGGAAACTATCGACACCTTAACCAAGACCAAAAAAATTACATCAAAGGGTTCCAAATATGTAAATTATGTTCCAAATCTCAGTTCCGAAATCCAATAGTCCTGTAAATGAGAAATAAAAATTCTTTCCATTTTCAACCAATCCAAAAACACATGACCTTATGATTGATGTTAGCCGATCCACCTCTAGAAACCATGACCTTCACACACCTAACCCTTAAGGCATACACACGAGTAATAAGGTGTTACTTGTCTAGACCATAGATTCTTAATGTGTAATTTCCTTTTAATAAATTAAATTCGTATTCTGTCAATTACTTTTATGAATAGTTTTGATTAATAAAATATACGTTTAATTGAGAAAAAAATTAATAAATTAATTTCTACACAGAAAATAAGCCTAATTTTTTTTTATAAAATATATACATTTTAATGGTATTATAAATAATTTTATTTGTAATGAAATAATTTTTTAACACACTCTTATTAAGATATAAATAATAAAATAATTTTATTTTGTCCTCGGAAAATGTAATAAGTGTAAAAAAATTTATCTCTACCTTAAAAAATAATAATTTTAAAAAATAACAATTTTTATATAAAATTCATGGAGTTATCATATATAGATAATTATTAAAATATAATAAATATTATAATTTATATCTATACATAAAAATTATGTTATGCTAAATTTATGAGAATTTTTAAAAATACATTATTTTTTCATGATTACTAAAAATATAGTTTTCGGTTCTTGGTATGTTTTGTGACCTCATAGTAATTTTATAATGATATAATAATTAAATAACCACAATAAATGAACTCAAATATTTTATTTTATTAGTATTTAGTATTTTAATAGATATTAATCAATTTAAAAAACTATTACATACTTTTAAAAGTCTAAAATGAAAATTTTTATTTTTAAAAAAAATTATATTGTAGAATATTTACTATTCCATGCCAAAAGTGTAATGGTCCGGACCCTCCTGGTCCATTACTTTTCCAATTGTGGTGTTTGAGGAACCCTGGACCCCATCAGTAAGCCTCGAGGGTGGCGGTGTCGGTGGGAGGATGTCACCGTGGTGTCACCCATCGGTGACACCGATCGGTGCTACAAGGGGCTTATCGGGGTATTCTTTCCCCAGTTTCATGTAACGCCACTTTTAAGTATTTTAACCATTTTAAAGTGGTTCAAGGACATTTTTAGAGACACAAACAATTTTTTTAAATAACCTAAGAGTGGAGTGACCCTCAACGGACCTGTTTTCCTCTCTTTAAATGAAATCCTTTAATGCACAGCTGTTATGGACAACTCTCTAATGAGAATTATTAAATAACAATTTATTCCATCGTGTGGAACCATCCAACCACGTGGTGAAACCATGACCTACCTTTAAATCCATTAAAAATTCATATCCCATAACTCTAGGATCTCACCTTTTTTCGCACGAGAAATCTTTCTTCTTCTTGTCCAGTCTCTTTTCCTTTACATGGTGCGTTTGGAGACCCCTTCTCAAGGCTAGCAGTGCGCCTATGATGGAGCCTTTCCTTCTCACTCTTGTAGTCCTCGAAGTTCCTCCCCTACAAGTCACACATCCCTCGTTCATGGTGCATAGAGAAAAATTTTGATCATTGATCATCCAAGTAGGGTTCTTTCTTCTTCTCTCTTTATTGTGTGTCATGCGGGGTGGGTATGATAATTTTCCTTTGGGGATGTATGAAATCAATCCTTAAAGAAGATAATAAATGGTTTTTAAAGAATGAATGGGTGTTTTAGATGATGATGTTGTACTATTTTACCTTTTTTACATGTTGTGAATTTTTATGGGCTTATGTCTACAAAAAATCATGGTCGTTGGTGGTCCCTTTTTGCGCACTAATGAACCTCTATTTTTCTAGATATTTTAGTGATTGAATGGATGTAACAAGGAAATTGGTTAATCAAATAAACTTTCTTGATTTAAATGGATTCCCAATGAATAAGAATACTTTTGTTGTAACGCCCCGACCAAATTTACCCAGAGTCGGTGCATTATTACATAGCATTAGTATGATCACAAGGGATCAAATCCCGAAAGACCAGCCAGTTTAGTATTATTGGAAACAAGATTCATACATAAGTTCAACTTTACAACTTGAAAAGAAATACAACACTAATTTATTCCATTAGAAATATCCAAGCCTCCTAGATTATACCTGTAAGTAACTCATAACTAACTTATTCATATCCTGGGAAAATAAAACATAAGAAAGGGGTGAGCTCAAACTCTTAGTAAGGGTAAGAAATATAGCAGAAGATAACATAAACATAAGTCATGGTGAATAATTGAAAACACATGACTTTACAAATAATAAACACGAACACTTTATGCAAGGAATATGAGCTGAGTAAATAATTCCAAAATAAAACATAGTCATGGGTATTATACTAGTTGAATAACCACATGAACCGTCAATATTATTGTCATAATGAGGGAATGTATAATGCCAGACATTCCGAAATAATCTGTCAAGGCCTCGGCCAAGACGTCTAAAACTGATTTAGGCCTAGGCCAAAACTATATATCAAATTGGGAATGGGCTCAGTAAATTCCACGTCTAATTGTATCATGAGACCTACAAATGAATTGAGGAGCTATAACGGGCTCCACCCGTCACTAACTAATTCCAGTACATTCCTCATATGAAAAGGTTGAAATTTAACATAAACATTCGTATTAAAACTAGCATACGAAATGTCAATACATTAACCATAAACCATGAATGGTATAAAAATAACACATCCACAGTCAAACATATCACAAAAACTTCAATACAATAAGGAATATTTGTATCATAATTAATCAACTTCCAACAAGTATAAAATCTATCAATGGATGTTGACATAGATGAAATCAAAACTATTTGAGAGAAACATCTCTTCCCATTTTCGAAATAATTTAAATTCACATAATTTTAAAAGAAAAAAAATATTTTGAAAAAATTATTATAATATTTTATGGGAAGCTTCTATGATGTTATAATGGCAAATAATAACCACACCCTCCTTATAAGTTAAAAAATACATTCTTACCTTCATTTTGTCGAAATGGTCATAAAGTACCTTGTTTGGAAAAAAAGAAAAGATTCCTTTCAAAACATATATGGACAAATAAGTCAATAAATGACTTTAAACCATATTATAGTAGATAGTAAAAATTATTTAAAATACATTTTTATGAAAACCTATATGTGGATGATATAGAAGTCTCAGTAGATACTTACGTAAAAACAACCTTGGATATGTAATGAGATTGTGAAATTAACCCTTACCTTGTAATTTTCCTTGGTCGAGGGTATGTAAAACTCCTTTATAATGGTTAAATAATTTTTATTAAATTATACAAGAACCGTATAGGTAATTATGATATCATATATGATCTTCTAATATTGGTTTGTTAATAATATTTTAGTATTATCGCCGTTTAGGGTGTTATCTAATTCGTTTCCCTTTATATTATTTGTTAAGTAAGTCATGTTTGTTTTGGATGGGATGTATATTATTCATATCCAGAATGATATGAAGTATTTAAACATAATTTTTAATCATCAAATGAAAATTAGTCTTGAATGGTTACGATGGGGAATGAATCTCATCGTGTTAGTGGTGACGGTAATCTGTATGTATCCACGAGAGAAAATATCATTCTTTTGATATTAAAATTGTATGTAAATAGATGTTATATCATATATACAGAATCATTGACATGTTTTATTTTTTATTTACATCAATTATACATCATTATTATACCCATCCAAAAATAATGTAATGAATACCAACTACACCACGACGTGGAGACGGTAAGCCATACGTACACACGTATAGTGACTTTGTCATTCATATGATGGATATAATAATGAATATTGTTGTACCATTTTTTATATAACCTCACATTATATATAAGATATTGGAGTTATTATTTTATAGTGGAAACAACAAATAAATAGGATTTTGAAGAAGGAAATAACTTGAAAGAGGTGATAAAATATTTACCTCTTATTCGGGTTATTCCTTTTGATTTGATCAAAAGGGGTTTTTAGGTTGGCTTAATGACCAATGTAAGGCCTATAATATGAAGGGGGGATATTTGGGAGGATATTTGGGTAGGGTTTGGCCAATAAAAATGACTTTGGAGGTGTGAAATTGAGAGAAGGGGAAGTTCCCTTTTATAAGAGGGGTGAGGGGAACCTTAGGAAAAGATTGAAATATTATTTTATAATAAATTCATATTCGGTTTATAATGTCTCCAAAATGATTTATTTAAAGGATAAGGTGGGGATGGGTCTAACTCTTCTCAAAAAATAGGTTTTATTCCATTTTTTGTCACCATATTATCCTTATCTTTTATATTTAACTCTTAGTTAAATAGTTTTACCTTTACCATGTCTCTTTATATTTTTATATTATATGGTTAATAAAAATACTATAAACTTCCAAGAGAACCAAAAGTGGTTATTTATTGATATATATGACCTTATATAAGTACTTTGGCCTAAAATTATATTTTTATGAATAGAATATCAATTAATAATATAATATTTTTTTAAAACTCTTTTATGTAAATTTTGACACATTTTAGTAATTGATTTTTGTTAAAGTCATAAAAAATTTATTATTTCAAAATAAATTCCATTGATTAATCCTAAAATGTCCTATTAACCTCTAAAATTTGTGTATTTCATCAAAAGTCTCAATTTACATTTATTTGGGTATTTATAATATCAATTATTTTAATATTTCCTTAATAAGGTAATTAATGAATCATAATTGTGTCATAAATAAATTAACTTATTTAATATATAAAAATTATAAATAAAATTACATTATTTAGGACATATTTTTATATTTATAATGAATATTTATAGTCTAATTTATCTTATGTATAACCCTATATTAATAATATTTTAGTTATTAAACTTTGAATTTTACGCTTTTAAATCATCTTAAAATAAAATAATAATAAATTCCATAATATAATCCAAGTGGACCTAAAGGATCATATTTTTTTACAATGGTTATTTTTGGTCGAAATACACTTATCCAATAGAATTATTACATGTTTTTTTATAATAATAATATCATTTTTACCTTTAATTAACCTATTTACTTTTAACCACGTTAAATAATATTCAAAAGTTACTATTCACAAAAAATTATTTTCATCTTATTGAACCACATTTTACTTACTGATATTTATTTTGTCTCTTTTATTTTTGAAATTCAACTCACAGAAGCAGTAAAATTATGTTTTATACAATTTTGAAAATGCTCATAAGAGGTGGGTAAAAGACAGTAAAAAGTTCAATTAAATTTTATACATCTAATTTTATCATAAAAATGAATCCAATTAATTACATTGAACTAATATTGGTATTATGTATCTATTTTTACTTAAAATAAATTTAAATAAAATAAATAATTACTTAAATAAAAAGTCTGTTTTAAACAATAATGGAGTGGTTTTCACTACTTGTCAAAAATTGAATGTTTTCAGAAAAATACCAAAAATTCACACTAAGCTAAATTTGATATTATGAATCCAAAAATGAAGTCCATTTTGAAAGATAAAATTTATAAAATTTTAAAAAGTGGGTATTACTATTCATAATGGCTAGTTTGATTAGTCGCGGTGTGTTAAAACTCAAACTTGCATACAATTCAAGCTATTGTATTATTCAAAGGGAAACATATCGTAGAAGCATGGGGTGTTACATTCTCCCCTCATTCAAATAATTTCATCCTCAAAATTTCTAGAATACTAACGCATAAAAATATTTTAGTGGTTCTTCATCATAAGTTCCTCGGGTTCCCACGTTTCCATTTCCATCTTATAGTTTCTCCAAAGAACTTTTACCAGGCAGGTTGTCTGGTTTCTCAACACTTGTTCTCTGGTATCAAGAATCTAGAAAGGCTCCTCACAATAAGACAAATCAGGTTCCAATTCAATTTTCTCATAGGAGAGTACATGCATTGGGTCTGGAATGTATTTTCTCAACAGTGATACATGGAACACATCGTGAACATTGGAGTGAATTGGCATCATTGACAAATGGTAAGCTACAGTCCCAATTAGTTCAAGAATTTCAAAAGGTCTGATGTACCTGGGACTCAATTTACCCTTCTTACCAAATAGTATAATTCCCTTCCATGGATAACCATTCAGGAAAACATGATCTCTGACTTGAAATTACAAATCCTTTATTCATTTATCGTCATAGCACTTCTGCATACATTGAGCTTCTATGATATGGGTTTGGATAAGCTTCACATTTTCCATCGTTCCCCAACATGTTCTAGGCCTATGAGTTTTCTTTCACCAACATCAACCCAACAAGTTGGTGTGTGACATCTCTTTCCATATAATGCTTCATATGGTGACATCTAAATACATGAATGGAAGCTATTGTTATAGAAAAATTCTACCATAGGTAAATATTGAACCCACATACCTTGAAAGTCATGTGAGCATGATATCAACATATCTTCTAAGGTTTTAATAGTCCGTTCTGATTGTCCATCAGTTTGAGGGGGTAGGCAGTGCTCAAATAAAGTTCAGTATGTTGGGATTTCTGAAGACTTTTCTAGAATCTATATCTAAATGTGGATCATGAACAGAAACAATCGATAGGGGTACTCCATGATGTCTTAAAACTTCATTAATATATAGTCTTGTTAGATGTTCAAGTGGTAAATCTTCTCTTATAGAAATAAAATATGATGACTTGGTAAGACGATCAACAATGACCCATATTTCATTGTTACTTCTAGGAGTCATTGGTATCCCAATGAAAAAGTCCATCATAATATCATCCCATTTACACTCAGTTATGGGAAGAGGTTGCATGACTCCTCTAGGATGTTTTCTTACAGCTTTTACTTTTTTAAAAACCATACATCTTGACACATAATCAGAAAACTCTCACTTCATGTTGTCCCCCCAAAAATTTTCCTTCAAATCTCTATACATCTTGTTGCTACCAGGGTGTATAGAGAAATTGGAGCTATGGGCATCATCTAACAATTACCTTTTCAGATCATGTATTTGGGAACCAAAATTCTCATCCCAAATTTCAAAATTTCATCTTCATATATAAATTCACTCAATCTCTCGTCATTCACGGCTTTAATCTTATTTTGTAACTCCTCATCATCAGCTTGAGAAGTCTTTATCCTTTCTAGTGAAGATAGTTTGGCCACCATTTGAAAAAGTATCGATGTTTCACCTACCATAATTATTCCCATTTCCATTTTTACTAGATCTATGTACATATGATCCCTTTCAACTCACATATTATTCAAAACTCCATGATCCTTTCTGCACAAATCATATGCCACCTTATTTTCCTTCCTCGAGTGGTAGTGTTTAGTGCAATCATAATCTTTCCATAGTTCAAGCCATCGCCTATGCCTCATTTTGAGTTCCTTTTGTGATAAAATTTACTTCAAACTATTTTGATCCATATATATCTCAAATTTTTCACCATAGAGATAGTGTATCCATATTTTCTAAGAAATTATTATAGTTTCTAACTCAAGATAATGAGTGGGATAGTTTTTATCATGAATTTTTAGTTTTCATTATGCAAAAACAATAACTCTATCATTCTGCATAAGGACACAACCAAGTCCTTTCTTTGAAGCATCACTATAAATAACAAACCCATCATTCCCCAATGGTAGAGTCAAGATAGAAGAATTTACTAGTATTCTCTTCATTTATTCAAAACATTCTTCACACTCTTTTGTCCAAACAAATTTAACCCCTTTACATGTGATCTTGGTTAATGGGTTAGCCAATCATGAAAAATTCTAGATGAAACACCAATAATAACCTTCTAAACCAATAAAACTGTGTACCTCAATTATACTCATTGGTTCTGGCCATTCTAGGATTTCCTTTGTCATAGAAGGATCAATAGAGATTCCATATTTAGTGAAAATATGGATCAGAAAAGATATCTCTTGAATCCAGAATTCACACTTTCTAAACTTCGCATATAATTCATTTCTTCTAAGAGTCTTTAGGATAATCCCTAAGTGGTTTTCATGATCATTGTAGATTTTGTAGTATACCATGATATCATCAATAAATTCAACTATAAAGTCATCAATATATTCCGTGATACCTGTGTTCATTAGATCCATGAAAATAGAGGGTGCATTAGTCATCCCAAAAGGAATCATTGTAAACTCATAATGCACGTACCTGGTTCGAAATGCTATCTTTCGAATGTCTTCCTTATTTCTATACAACTGATGATATCAAAATCATATGTAAATATTTTAAAAATATTTAGATCCATTAAGTTGATCAAATAAATCTTCAATGCAAGGCAGGGGATACTTTTTATTTATTGTTATATCATTGATCTCCCTGTAGTCAATGCACAACCTGATAGATCCATCATTCTTCTTAACAAAAAGAACAGGGGCTCCCCATGGAGAAACACTAGGGAGAATAAATCCATTATTACTCAATTTTTCTAGTTGTTTCTTTAGTTCAACTAATTCCACAATGGCCATTCTATAAGGGGTCTTCGATATGGGCCTTGAACCATAAATTTTTCAATGGAAAACTCAATTTTTCATTCTAGAGGATGTCCAGGAAAATCCTCGGCAAACACATCAACATATTCATGAACAATAGGTATATCCTCTATTTGAACATTCCTTTCCTCACCCATAGTTATTTCATTCTATTCTTCCTGAATAATTGAATTTAATTGAGCTACTGGTGGTGGATCTGGATAAGAATAAGGTGGTGATGTTTCTTCTCTAAAGATAAGGTACTCCTTTTCATCATCGAAAATTGTAACCTCTTTCTTCTTATAATATATTTTTGCATCATGGTCCAAAAAAAAATCAATATCGAGGATTATATCAAATTAAATTATGGGTATAACGATGAGAACAGTAGAAAAATAACGTTTATATACCCTAATGGGGACTGATTCACAAAACTTTGTTGCAATGATACTTCCCTTAAGTGTTTTGACTGACAAATCCCTTGTTAAATCAAAATGGAAATATTTAATTATCTTAGAAAACTGGGAAGATATGAAATAATTTGATTATCCAGAATCAAATAAAGCATTGGATAAACTTGATGAAACCATTAAATTACCTCCCACCATGTCTTTCGGAGCTTCAACCTCAGTAGTAGTGATCGCATAAGCTTGTCCTTGATCCCTTTGCCTTTTTTTAGGTAAGTTTCCCTTTCTCTTAGGAAATTTATTTTCATAATGTCCCATATCCCTACAATTGTAGCTTTGAACATTGGTAGCTTCTTTATTTCCCTTACAATCACCAGTAAGATGGAATTTCTGTTCACATTTGTAGCATACTTCTTTTGCTTTTAGACAGGAACCAGGGTTCTTCCTTCCATAATTATCACAAGGTGGAAATTCAAATCTTCCCTTCTTCCATATTTTTATTATTTCCTTTCCCAGAGTGTTCAGAAGATATCTTCTTCTCTTTCATTTCTTTAAAGTCTTAAGACTTATAGAATTCCTTTTTTGTCTTGATAGCACATGAAAAAATATCTTTGTACACTGAGAAGTATTGTCATTCTAATGCATGATGGAGAAATTGTTTTAACACATTGAAGAAATGTTCAATCTTACTTCTTGGGTTACATATATAATCTGCAGCATTCCTTGATAACCTTGAAAAGCTAGCTTCATACTTTTCAACATTCTCATCCTATTTTTTTCCTCAGAATTCGAAATTTCCTTTCCATATTCTCTCGATGGTCACATGGAAATTACTTTTCTAATAATTTTTCTTTAAACATCCTCCATTCTATACGTGATACTTCTTCAACCTTCTTTCCGTTTTTAATTAATGACCACCATTGATCTGCATCTCCAGTGAGGTGATAAACTTCCATGACAACTTTTTCCCTTTCTATACTCCCTAAAACATGAAATATTTTCTCTAATGAAATTATCCATTGTTTAGAAACAAATGGATTTGTAGACCCATTAAATGTCGGTGGTTTTTTCCACATGAAGTGGTATAACATTGATCCTCCTCGTTGCATATCAGGGTGCGCCATACGGGTAAGGTAATTATTCATAACCTGTGTGAGTTGTCCCAATATGGGGATAATCTGATCAGCACCAGTTGCATCACCAGCTCCGCTATAATTATCATGAGTAGGAGGGAAATTCCTATAAGGATTACGTGCATTGATATAGTTTCCATTACTTCCACTAGGCACCATTTCTAAATAATGGCATAAAATAGATTAGTTTATGAATCGAAATACATCATTCTATACTTGTAAAACACATGACAAAAATTGAACAGTTTATGTATATAATCTACAATCATAAAAATATTTTCTTTGAGAAGGTATATACTCAAAAATCCATCATAATGGTTTGTAAAGAAAATGAGAATTATCCTATGCATATCCCCCAGGAGTGTCATAACCAAGAGTGCAGTAAGGCCCGTTGTCATGCACCTGTTCTTATTCGAGTCTTGCTTAAAGTGGTGTTTTCTGGTTTTACCCCTTGGTACATTTGTGCCAGAGCCGCCTCTACCTACACATATCCAGACAGGGATGTATTTCTTGGAAAACTCAAAAAATCTCTACATTACCAAAATTATAGGATGTTCTTCTATACTAATCCTCAAAGTCTATCTTTGGGTAATGTTCTCTAATCATAGTTTATCTAAATCTAATTTCCATGGTTTGTACTAAAATTCCTCTAATACCAACTGTAATGCCCCACCCCCAGTTACCCCGAGTCGGTGAATTATAACATAGCGTTGGCATGATCACAGGGTTCAAATCCTGAAAAACTGATCAATTTAGTATTATTGGAAACAATATTCATACATAAGTTCTACTTTACAACTTTAAAATAAATACCACACTACTTTATTTCATTAGAAACATCCAAGCCTCCTAGATTATGCATGCAAGTCACTCATAAGTAAATTCTTCATATCCTGGGAAAATAAAATATTAGAAAGGGGTGAGCTCAAATGCTCAGAAAGGGTAAGAAATATAGTGGAAGATAATATAAACATTAGGCATGGTGAATAATTGAAAACACATGCCTTTACAAATCATAAACATGAACACATTATGGCAAGAATATTAAATGAGTAAATAATTACATAATAAAACATAGTCATGGTTATTCAACTAGTCAAATAACCACATGACCATAAATATTATTTTCATAATGAAGTAATGTATAATTTCGGACATTCTGAAGAAAAAAAATTAAAGGCCCCAGCCAGGACGTCTAAAAATTCTTTAGGCTAAGGCCAATACCATATATCAAAGAGGGAAAGGCCTCACACAATTCCATGTCTAATTGTCTCATGAGACCTACCTATGCATCGAGGAGCTATAGCAGGCTCCACTAGTCACTTACTAGTCCAATATACATTCCTCATATGAAAAGGTTGAAATAAAACATAAACATTTGTATTAAAACTAGCATACAAAATATATATGGGTGTCATTACATGGGGGTGTGGTGACCCAAGTGTTTTCGGGTGTAGTTGTGGTGGTGGTGGCACAAAATGTTGTTGTTGGGGCGGCAGTTGGACTGTGGTGAGAATGTATAGGGAGGTCTGATGCATAGTATGTCTTCAATAACCAGTGGGAAAGTGGTGCGGGGTACCCAAAAATCGATGTGTTATTTCTATTACTTTACTTGACTTGTGTTATTTGGGGAGTGTGACTTGGTGAGGTTTGGGGTGGATAGTTTCCTTATTAGGTGCTTTGGTTATCTTCTTTTCTTAAGGGGAATTAGAATTCCTCCCCACTTATGCATGAGAACTTTTGGTTTTCCCTATTGGGTATACCTATATACTCACCCTAAGTATATAAAACTGCTTTTAGTTTTCCAAGAGGATTTTGAGGACCATGTCGTACCCTATTAGCTCAGACGCCCGGACCATCGACATTTATTTTATTTTATTTTGGAACATCCCTTAGTATTTTTTTATATTTTTATAGAACTTATTATTGGAACATGCATATGGGAATGGAATTTTATGGATTTACATTTACTTCTAATTTTGGCATTGTTTGGAATTTACTATCTTATCTCTTGATCCTAATAAATAAATGGATAATTATTTACACTTTACGTGTGATCCTATACCCTTGGTTCAAGTCGCCGCTCTAGGGCCTATTGAATGCGGGTCTTGAGGGTCATTATCTCTCCTTTAACTTGAGGAAGGAATGGTTTGGAAATTTGTTGTCTTTTCCCTCATCTTGGTGAAGGCAGGTCATGAAAGAATGGTATTAGAGATGGTTTTGAAATATATGATGGAGTTCAGAGTTAGGAATAGTGAGGATTTCATGAGATGGTAGGGAAATGGTGTTAGGAAATATTGGCATGTGAAATAGGCCATGGAAGACCTACTGGGACATGGGATTTTAGGTCCCCTCGTGATCCGATGCAAGAACTCTCGACCTACCAAACGACCAAGTGAGGCTACACTGATTGTATGGTAGAGACCCTTGGAAAGATAAATGCATCATAATGAATTGTGTTCATGTGTGTCTTGGGTATTTTGGGTATTTTGGGTATTTTATATAAATAAAAACTCTACAAAAAATTTAAAAGAAATATTCTATACTACTCAGGCTCAGGCATTCCTTGTTTACTTTGTAGCTACGGCACCCGGATGGTGACCATAGGTAGTGCGGGAAATCCAGGCCTAGGGGGTATATTTGGCTGATCAAAAAAGTGCTGATCGAGAGGAGGGGGATGACCAGTGGTAGAGGATTCTTCACTCCTTTCATCGGTAGACCCTCAGGAATTACGAGGGCGGAATCTCGGACATGGAGACAGAGATTTGGACTAAGGAGCTGGTGATAGCTTTCAGCATGATCTGGGCTCTAGTAGAGTACTAGGTTACTCTAGCTATAATACAGATGTGGGGAGGATCATGTCAGTGGTGGATGCTCTACCTTGGGGAGAAGAGGGATGCTGAGGTTTTCTGGACTGACTTCGAGACGGAGTTCTGTGCAGAATTCCTAACTTCCATGATGAAGGTAGAGAAGAGGTGGGAGCTACTCTCCCTTTAGCAGGGGAGAATGTTAGTTAGGGAGTTGGGGATCATGTTCAAGGATCTCCTTCACTCTGATCTGAACCTCATTCCATATGAGGAGTCTTGGGAAAGACGTTTAGAGGAGGCACTCTGACCTTATCTTCAGTATTCTGTTACTCCCTTCACTCTACCGACATACTTGTAGGTCTATAAGAAGGCCTAAGTGGTGAGATGATTCACATTCTAGGAGGAGTGCCATGAGATAGGATCTAGTTGGGCCCTTCAAAGGGGAAGGCCGTCAGCAGCAGGCCTCCAGTGTTAGGGCCTTCCAGGTTTCGACCAGTGGGGAGTAGGCCCCAATAGTTCTAGTTTCGATCTCCCGGTCCTCACCCCTTATTTTCAGGTCAAGGACCAAGATTATTCATCTGTAAAAGTCAAGGTAACCTTCAAAATAAGTGGCTAGACTGAGAGTAGTATAGTGGGTGTTGGAAGGTTTAGCACCCACTTTAGCAGTAGCAGTTTCCAGCCTGGCCCTTTCAGCAGCAGCAGAAAGGACAGCAAGCTCCTGCTCCTCCGAGATCAGACGTTGCAGGTGGAGGATAAACTCACGGTGCTCCTCAGGGACCTCGACTAAGCGTGGTAGGGAAACCGGTCGAAAATCATGGGGTAGAGGTGCTGGGTGTGTGCAGTTGCATGCCGCAAAGGCAGTAGTTCCAGCAGGGCCAGAGGTCATTCAAGGTAAAATCATCTTGTTATTTCTCTTGCATATGACTTGTTTGATTGAGGAGCTTCCCAATCCTTTTTTCACCCAGTCCATCCCATTCATTGGGTCTAGATGCAGAGAGACTTCCCATACCCCTGGTTTTGAGTATGCTAGTCGGATGTGAGACCAGGTTTTCTCATGTTTTCCGGGGATGTAGACTGATGTTGGGACCACATCAGTCTAGTGGGGTCTTTCTTTTGATGTATATATATCCATATGATGTCATTCTAGGCATCTAATGGTTGTTCTCTGTGTGTGCCATTATCTACTACTTCCGAATAAGGGTCATGTTTTCATATATGGGTGGACAACGTGTGACTTTTTTCGGTGGGAAGGGTTTCCAAGAAGGTAGCCGGCAAGTGGAGCTCTTTCTTTCCTTGTTAGTCGAGATGTCAGTGGAGTCTGTGGACTCAGGGATGGTGGAAGTTTCAAGAATTGTTAGTGTGTTCATTTACGTCTTCCCTAAAGAGGTGGTGACTCTACCACCTCAACGTGATGTTGATTTTGGGATAGACATGAAACCCGGTGCCCATCCGATTTTGATGGCTCCCTATCGGATGGTGCCTTATGAGATGCAGGAGAAATAGATTCATATTAATGATATGATGAAGAAGGGTTTTTCCTAACCAAGCATGTCACCATTGGGTACTCTGGTCTTGTTCACAAAGAAGGCAGACGGTGGTCTCAGGCGGTGCATAGACTAACGAAGACTGAATCAGGTAACAGTCAAGAACTATTACACTCTACCGAGGTTAGACATCCTTTTTGATTCATTGAAGGGGTCCATATGGTTCTCCAGGATCAACCTGTGGTCATGATATCACCAGTTGAGGCTGAAGGATGGTGACATCTCGAAGACTACCTTCAGCTGTAGATATGGGCAGTTTGAGTTCGGGGTCATTTCGTTTGGCATTACTAACACACCAGTTGTGTTCATGGGACTCATGAAATCCATCTTCTGGGAATATCTGGACCGTTTCTTAGTTATGTTTATTGAAGACATCCTGATATACTCAAGATTAGAGGAGGACCATGTCGAGCATCTCAGAATGGTTTTAGGGGTCCTACGACAGCACCGTCTTTATAGGAAGTTTTCCAAGTTAATGTTTCGGATACGAGAGGTGCACTTCCTTGGAAACGTGGTGTTTGAGCCTGGAATATTGGTTGATCCATCAGTGGTTGAAGAATTTTCTTCTTGGGATTCACCAAAGAATTTTATGGAGGTTAAAAGATTCATGGGTCTGGCAAGATATTATCAAAGGTTCGTTCCCGACATATCTCGAGTTGTAGCTCATTTGAAAGCTTTGACCATAAAGGACCATGCCTTCATGTAGAGTGAGAAGTGTCAGTCAACCTTCAGTTTTATAAAGGTGAAGTTGGTTAGTGCCCCAATGCTGAGGTTTCTAGATGAAGGGGTGATGTTAGAGGTGTTTTGTGATGCTTTAGGAAATGGCTTGGGGTGTGCGTCTAACGTCTCAGTTCAGGAAGCCACACAGAGGCACCCCGTACCCAGTTAGTCACATAGCCTCAAGCACATTTCCTCGAATGCCAGAGGCTGCCGACTAGAAGTGAGGGCCTTGGGTGTGATAGTGGGGAAACTATTCCCTCATTGGAAGAGTAACACAGTAGAAGGTAAAAAAATATACAATAGCGGAAGCAGTAATTATCCAACAATAGTAATCAGCGGAAAACAGAAATAATAACAACTGGAGCACATATATATAAAATGATGCATGGATCATAGGTCTATAAAAACATCCAAACAAGTCACAATGTTGAATAAAAAAAGTACTAAACCAAAGTACAAAAGAAACAGATAAACAACTCCTCAGCATCGCAAGCCTAAACTTGGTCCCATGCACTCCAGCTCCACAGCAAGTCAATTAACTGATGTAGAAGGGTGCTTTCCCTTATCCATACCTACATCAATATAATTTTTTTGTGCCAAAAATCATGGCCCAAATAGGGTGTAAGACTAAATTATAGTAGGCAACCACCCAAATATATGTGCCTAACAGTCAGTGAATATATGGTAGATAAAAGTACAGAAAGTAGTAAATATGAAGTACTCAACAGTAAACAATCCCAAGTTCAATATCAAGCAACAGCTAAAGACAAATTGGTAACCCTCTTGAAGTACTCACAACCATCCCTTATCTTCCAACCTAACAAGTACAAGAAACCCTCTGGGATGTAAACTCAGCCTAACCCCTCTTGTTCTTTCATAAGAATTCATAAATAGACTCTCTGAGGAAGCTCACCCAGTCAATTCTCCTTATAGTCTAAGGTAGTCAAGGACTCTCAATGAAAGCTCACATAGTCAATTCCCGTTATACCCCCAAGGTCAAGGACACTCTAAGGAAGCTCACTCGGTCAATTCCTCTTATAGCCCAGGTCGTTCATAGACTCTCTATGGATGCTCACTTGGTCAATTCGTCTTATAGTCCAGAGTAAATCAAGGTAATTCAAAGTAAAAAACAACAACTCTATGAGGAAGCTCACATGGTCAATTACCCTTATAGTCTAAATTAGTCCCAAAATCATAGAGGTAGATCACTCAGTCTATCCCCCTTATAGCCTAAAGTTCTCAAAGACACTCTGAGGAAGCTCACTCAGTCAATTCCCCTTATAGTCTACTACACCAGGTTCTCACAGCCCTGCGCAGGTCAACAAGAATAGAAATAAAATATGGACAAAGTTAACCTACAAAATTACTTGGATAAATAGTCTACAACATATCAAGAATGTAAGAAATAAAAACACTCCATCCTATAGCAACAGGCATGGAAAACAGGCAAGGCGGCCAAACTGGATAAACAGGATCAAACGTTCGTAAACAGAACATGCATGGGAAAAACATACAAAGCATATAAATTCAACCCTACTCATGTCCAATTAACCTCTACACGGAAATACAAGCATGTCAGGAAATCAATAGGGTAAAACGGTAAACATTCAATACCCCGTTCAAGGGTATGGGTGGAATTTGCACACAATACTCAAAGACATCAAACGGAAAGGCACAAACCACCCTACCTTGGAATTTGAAGATGAATTTTCTTTAATCTAGAGGCTTGAATCATCTTATAATTCCGTATATCTATGAAAACATATAAAACGTTAAACCTACGATAACTTGGAAGAGAAAAGGAATTGGAAGACGATGATATTAGAGAAGGAATAACTCTTCAATGTGATTCCAATGCAACCAATAGTGTTTGATTCGGAAGAAGAACTCACGTTCGGGGGGTTCATGGAAGATTCGTGATCGTACAATGCTCTCGGTCGAAAGGGACCTAAAAGAAGATGGTTCTGGTGATTAGACACGACCCTGGTGCATTGAATGAAATAAAAGAAAGTACACGACATGTACTTTTGAAGTACACGGCATGTACTCGCCTCTTTCGTACTCCTTTTTATGCGGCCTCCAAAAACCCCCACATGGTCGTGTGTGTGGCCCCTACACAGCCAACCCACGGACTCCTGTGGCATCATAGTACATGGTGTGTACTCATATAGTACAGGGCGTGTACTTCTAAAAATTCCAGAAAAACTTCTTTTCTCCAAAAGCCACTAGAAAGGGGAAAACATACCTGAATAGAAGATTCGGGTTCTTACAAACTTCCCCCCTTAAAAAAAATTTCCCTGAATTTTTCTAGAGTAGCATAGAAGAAGAAACCTCAAAAAAATTCTAGCCACTATGCTCGTACATCGGCACCCCTCTCCAAAGTATCATCGTGTACTCGCTCGTGCTACCATAACACCCATACTAGATGAACATATTGACAATAGAGAACCTTTGTACAGTGATCAAAAATCCAGATAGGATGCTCCTCGAAATATGCATCCATCTACAACTCAACATCCTCGAGTTGGAAAGCATGAGATGGGTCTGAAAAGTATTGTCGGTGCTGAGAAATATGGAAAACGTCATGCATATCCCGGTACCTCTGAAGTAACTACAACTGATAGGCCACCGGTCCAACTCTCTCTAACCCCTCAAATGGCATGACGTACCTCGGCGAAAGCATACCCTATCTCCTAATCCACCTGTGCCCTATCCTCGGTGTGACATGCAAGAAAACCTGATCCCCAACCTAGAACTCCAGAGGTCGTCTCCACTGATCAGCATAAGTCTTCTGACAAGACTGTAAAGTATCCATCCTCTTGTGAATCGACCCTATATGCTCTGTGGTCTCCGAAACAGGACGAGGTCCCAACCAAGCTTCCTCTCCTACCTCCAGCGAACATAAGGTTGATCGGAATGGCCTACCGTACAAAGCCTCATAAGGTGCCATCTGAATAGTTTCTTGAAAACTATTGTTGTAGGCAAACACCTCAAGAGGCATATGCTTCACCCAAGAACATCTAAAATCCAGAATGCATGCTCGGATCGTGTCCTCAAGAACCTGAATCATACACTTGGACTGGCCATCTGTCTGGGGGTGGTAAGTTGTACTAAAAAGTACATTTGTACCCAAATCCTTATGAATCCCCTACCAAACCTGAGAAGTAAAACGTGCATCCCTGTCTGAAACTTTGGAGTGTGGAACTCCATGCAGGTGTACAATCTCACAGATGTACAACCGTCCCACCTCATCAATACTGAAGGTCTCCTTAATCAGAAAGAAGTGAGAATCCTTCGTAATCCTGTCAATGAAAACCCATACTGCATCATTCCCTCAAGCCGACCTCCGGAAACTGGTCACGAAATCCATCACGAAATCATTCCACTTCCACTCGGGAATGGGTATGTAACGACCCGAAATTTTGAATAAATCTTGTTTCCTAATTTTGTGTGTTATTTTATTTTTGATACTCAACAAAACTGTTTCATTTGATAACATGATTATAATTAAAATGAGACCTTTGGGTTTTGACTATTATATGACCATTGGTCAATATAACCACTGGGAACTAAACGTTTTGATTATTGTCTCTAAATACAAGTAATCTTGGTTAATTAATATAGAAAGAAGATTTTATGGCCTCACCCAGTAGTCTTGGACCGATCGAAGCTCATCTAACAGAACTTGGGAAGGAGGTAGCACCATTGGGCTTTTCTCTGGACCAAACCCAAGTCGAACTTCATCGTGTGAAGCTAGAACGGAATAGCCTTTGCGAGAAGTTCAAACTGATAGAAATTACTACTCGTGCGATGTTGGCCGAGCCTCCCTCATATTCTCTCACCTTAGCACACCTTACACTTAGGTCCTATGCTGGTGTGATAAGGGGATATGTAAGGAGACCGTAACTGCCTTGTGTAACCCTTTGTTTTAAATAAAAAATTTGATTTCTTCTTATGATGAAGTTTATGAATTTTCAAATGTCCGGATAAATATAGTATTCATATTTTTGATGAATTTTAGAGAAAGGATATTTTAAAAATGTTTATGTAAAACTTAAATAAATAAAAATGTGTAATGATTTTCAAAAAATGGTCTTCTACAATTATGTTCAGTACGAAATTTCGAGTCTAATAAGATCAACTTAATTTTTGATGAATAGTAAATTATGAATAGTGATATTATGATTAGGATTAGTAATGTGTCCAAATGAATTAGTAATCTCACTTAAAGAAAGTATTAATATAATTTAGACACCTTGATTAAGTAATGAGATTCAATAAAATGGGTAAATAACGGTTTCATAAATTATTAGTCAAGTATTAGTTTTTTCAGGTGAATAGTGATTTTTAACTAAAAATTTAATTAAAAATAATTAGAAAATTATTTTTATAAAATTGACTTTATTTTTGAACTCAGAGCATCGATATTATGTTATGGTAATTTTTGGGGATTTTTCCAAAAAATTGAATTCTCGATGAATAGTGTTTTTATTTAAAAATTAAATTAAAAATATTTAGAAAATTATTTTTATAAAATAGAGTTCATAAATGTAATTCTATCATTGATTTTGGGTTAAGGTGAAATTTTGGGTTTTCTCTGAGAAAGATGAATTTTTCAGTGAATAGTAAAAATGCAATTTTAGGGTTTCGGTATGTTTAATGACATCATAACTGTGTCTGATGATGTAATGAGATTACTTAAGGGTTGGCCGGACAAAGGTGATGAATTTTTGTATTGAGGGCCCCATGTGGCCTATCTCCATGGTAAATTTCATGGGAGAGCCCATGGTTTTGAGAAAGGCACTTGTGAGGTGTCCCTTGGCCATTAATGTCGTGTCCCCTCAATTTCCCTATAAATACCCACCCTTTCCTCCTTTAGTTTTCACTCCCAACTCACCCCCAACGAATTTCTGGTCTCCTTACCTCCCAAGGAGTCCTTCCAAGGTGCCCCCAAGCCCTCAAGGTCCAAACCACTGAGTTTTAAGAGTTACATTTTAAGGTAAGGGATCCGACCTCTCTCTTTCTTTTCAAGAAATCTCTTTTTTGTAATTTCTTGTATGCTCCATGTTATTATGTTAAAGGATGTTCTTTTATACTCCTATTACTGCCCTTTTCATGTTCATATAATGAGAGATCCCCTCTTACTCTCATTATTTCGTTTTATGAATTTTTAAGTGGCGTCGTTAGGCTGCCGAATTTTAAGTGGTTCTTTCACCTTTCTCCCTTTTCAAAGTTCTAATTCCATGTCAAGTATTGAAAGTTGATTTTTATTATGTTGGGGTATGATCTCTAAATCTATCATACTGAACTTTTATTATCATATGATGAGAGACCCTATTTGATCTCTTCAATTCAGTATTTTTAAGTTTTAAGTGGCATCGTTAGGCTACTGAATTTCTAAGGGGTTCTTTCACCCTTCTTGTTTTCAAGATCTACTTTCATGTAAAGTATTTTAAGTTCCTTTTTATAATTTTGGGGTATGATATATATATATATAATACTTATCTTTTATGTTCATATGATGAGAGACCCTATTTGATCTCATCAATTCATTTTTTTGATGTTTAAGTGACGTCGTTAGGCTGCCGAATTTTCATAAGAGAAATCTTATTTTTGTCTTCCTTTCATGTTCTTCATTTCATATGGTACATCTTTAAAATTTCATTACCATGTTCATATATCCTTCATATTCTGTCCCTCTACTATTTTATGGATCATTTATGAGTGTGCAACCCATGTCCCCTCTCTTTTCAATGTTTTCTAAAACCTTGTAACATAGCTGTTATGCTGCAGAATTTTCTTCTCAAAATGCCTCTCGCTTTTTCTCAAAATTATTTTATGTTATTATGTGAATACTCAAAGCTCTTATTTATATAGCGGTATTCACATATATATCAAAATGTTCTATTTTAAATTCTGGTATTTACATACATGAAACCCGCTTTCCCTTTCCGTGGGTTTAAAGTGACATAATGATCATGTAATTAAAGCAGTTTTTAAAACGTTGTGATTCTGAAATGAAACCCATTTATTTTATGATATATGGGTTTTTTATGAAATGATTGATGATGATATATGTGTCTCACATTATAATAAATTCATGTCAAGGGTGCGCCCAGATAGCGCCCCAATGCATTGGGTAAAGACTTAATCTCTAGAGATGACTTTTTAGACTGATACCTTGGTGAATAACCTTGGTAATTTTTAATGACACCTTGAGGATGGACCTTGGTGAAACGAAATGATTTTCAATATTAAATTTTGCAGCCACATATTAAAGTTATGAAAAATTTTATTTTTATTATGATATGCCTCGTGATTTCTTTCTCATGACTTAAAGTTCTTTTCATGACCTTATTGAAGTATCTCAAGTTCACATGTAAAATGTTTCTCTTGTTTCCCTTACTGGGCCTTCTGCTCACCCTTTCTTTCGATGTATGTCCCCAGGTTATGAGATGGAGTAATGAACCTAGGATGAACATGAGGAGAATCCTTTCAAGTGTTTAAGAATAATGTTTTATGTTTTCATGTTTTAAGTTCCTGGTTTCCAAGACACTAAACCTTAAAGATCCTCAGTTTTGTAAAATGTAATGAAAGTTTATGTGATAAAAGGCGGGATTCTATAGTTGGTATGAAAGGACGGTTTAGTTATTTGTGGAAATTAGGATATGAAAACTTTAGGAAGAATCCTATAGAAAAGTTTATATATAGGGAATCTTCCTGGTATTTTGGTGAGTATTGAGTAATGGGTTGCCAAGAAAATACATCCCTGTCTGGATACGAGCAGGTAGAGGTGGCTTTGGCACAGATGTACATATGGGTAAAACCCGAAAATACCGCTTTGAGCTATACTCAAACGGGAACTGGTACACGACAACGGGCCTTGCTGCACTCTTGGTTATGACACTCCCGGGGGATATGCTTTGGTAAATTCATAAGCTTAGTATGAACCATTGTTAAAGGAACAAAGATAAAATAAAATAAAGATTCACATAAGAATATATGATCATGGATAACCTAGATGGGGACCTAGGGGATCAAAATTTAGGGTGTAATTTTCTTCTACAAGTTATCCTTATATGCTTTAAGTTCTTTTTCATGATTATTGGCTAAGTATTTAAGCCCCTAATTATACTTTCTCTTCTTAGTTAATGGTGATAAATGTAAGAACATGTCCCAACAACCAATGTGATAGGAAATGCGATGATTGTCGTATTTATATGATAGAGATGATTAGGGTATTAAAAGATGATTATTATTTTGGAAGATGTTCACTATTTTGGGGACCCTATATGATCGAGTTAAATAGATTACTATGGTATTTTCATTGAGGAGTAAGGTTGACTTATATTTTGAAGAATCGATGAATTTAAGGTGGACTTATTGTAATTTAGGTTACTTATGGGAATGATTAACCTATCTTGGGTAAAATATGTTTAGGTTAGCTACTTTTGTTATAAGATTTTAGGAGTGGTTGATGTTGTTTGGAGATGAACAATGAAGTTTATTTTGGAAGACTATGTTATCAAGTCCTTCTTGTATTTGGGTTTCAATCTTAGTTTGGTTTATTTTGAGGAATTTTAAGGACCGTTATTTATGGAATGGTCTATGATGAACTTTGGGTAGTACCATGTAACTTTGAAGATTTAAAAGTAGTTTCCATTCCTATGAATTTATTTCTTTTTGAAGAGTTGTTTTATCTTACCCTTTCTGTTATTGGGAGTAATGTTTAAAGATATATAGTTTTTCTTTTGTGGAATACGTGATTCTCTAGAAGATCATTCTTTTGTTTTGATGAGACCAAGTGTTTTTGAATTCTCATCATTTGGAGAAAAGATTAGTTTTGGTAGAGACTTATTAAAGGGTGAAACTCTACTTGAATGTAGGTATATTTTCTTATGTTTTTTTTCTATGTAGTAAATGAATTCCTCAAAATTATGAAAAGGAACGTAAAACAAAAACGTTGTTGGTTTACATTTCCTACTAGGTAATCAAAGACCGTTTATACACATCATAAGTTTGGGATTTTCTTATGGTTAACTTTCTCCTAATCAGGTTTTCTATCAATATCCCCCAGAACTTGACCCTTTGTTTTTTCTTCCATATACATGTTTTCCTCCATGGAATCCTAGTATGGGTTAACTCGGGTGACCTTTGTAGTTCCCTTTCTTTCTTTTAAAGTAATAGTTTTTCTGACTCCTTTTCTGATGTGGGACTTTCAATGAAATTTCAAAACCCAATTTTAAAAAAATTGCGAGGACGCAATTTCTTAAGAGGGGAAGATTGTAATGACCCAAAATTTTGAATAAATCTTGTTTCCTAATTTTGTGTGTTATTTTATTTTTGATACTCAACAAAACTGTTTCATTTGATAACATGAGTATAATTAAAATGAGACCGTTGGGTTTTGACTGTTATATGACCATTGGTCAATATGACCACTGGGAAGTAAACGTTTTGATTATTGTCTCTAAATACAAGTAATATTGGTTAATTAATATAGAAAGAAGATTTGATGGCCTCACCCAGTAGTCTTGGACCGATCGAAGCTCATCTAACAGAACTTGGGAAGGAGGTATCACCATTGGGCTTTTCTCTGGACCAAACCCAAGCTGAACTTCATCGTGTGAAGCTAGAACGGAATCGCCTTTGCGATAAGTTCAAACTGATAGAAATTACTACTCGTTCGATGTTGGTCGAGCCTCCCTCAGGTTCTCTCACCTTAGCACACCTTACACTTAGGTCCTATGCTGGTGTGATAAGGGGCTATGTAAGGAGACCGTAACTGCCTTGTGTAACCCTTTGTTTTAAATAAAAAATTTGATTTCTTCTTATGATGAAGTTTATGAATTTTCAAATGTCCGGATAAATATAGTTTTCATATTTTTGATGAATTTTAGAGAAAGGATATTTTAAAAATGTTTATGTAATCCTTAAATAAATAAAAATGTGTAATGATTTTCAAAAAATGGTCTTCTACAATTATGTTTAGTACGAAATTTAGATTCTAATAAGATCAACTTAATTTTTGATGAATATTAAATTATGAATAGTGATTTTATGATTAGTATTAGTAATGTGTCCAACTGAATTAGTAATCTCACTTAAATAAAGTTTTAATATAATTTATACACCTTGATTAAGTAATGAGATTCAATAAAATGGGTAAATAACGGTTTCATAAATTATTAGTCAAGTGTTAGTTTTTTCAAGTGAATAGTGTTTTTTAATTAAAAATTTAATTTAAATTAATTATAAATTTATTTTTATAAAATGGACTTTATTTTTGAACTCAGAGCATCGATATTATGTTATGGTAATTTTGGGGGATTTTTCTGAAAAAAATGAATTCTCGATGAATAGTGTTTTTATTTAAAAATTAAATTAAATATATTTAGAAAATTGTTTTTATAAAATGGAGTTAATAAATGTAATTAGAGCATCAATTTTTGGTTAAGGTGAAACTTTGGGTTTTTTCTAAGAAAGCTGAATTTTTCAGAGAATAGTAAAAGTGCAGTTTTAGGGTTTCGGTATGTTTAATGACATCATAACTATGTCATGATGATTTCATGAGATATTTTAAGGGTTGGCCGGCCAAAGGTGATGAATTTTTGTATTGGGGGCCCCATGTGGCCTAACTCCATGGTAAAGTCCATGGGAGAGCACATGGTTTTGAGAAAGGCACTTGTGAGGTGTCCCTTGGACATTAATGCCTTGTCCCCTCACTTTCCCTATAAATATCCACCCTTTCCTCCTTTAGTTTTCACTCCCAACTCTCCCCCAACGAATTTCTGGTCTCCTTACCTATTAAGGAGTCCTCCCAAGGTTCCCCCAAGCCCTCAAGGTCCAAACCATTGAGTTTTAAGAGTTACGTTTTCAGGTATGGGATCCGACCTCTCTCTTTCTTTTCAAGAAATCTCTTTTATGTAATTTCTTTTATTCTCCATGTTATTATGTTAAAGGATGTTCTTTTATACTCCTCTTACTTCCCTTTTCATGTTCATATAATGAGAGATCCCCTCTTACTCTCATTATTTCGTTTTATGAAGTTTTAAGTGACGTCGTTAGGCTGCCGAATTTTTAAGTGGTTCATTCACCTTTCTCCCTTTTCAAAGTTCTAATTCCATGTCAAGTCTTGCAAGTTACTTTTTATTATGTTGGGGTATGATCTATAAATCTATCATACGGATCTTTTATGATCATATGATTAGAGACCCTATTTGATCTCTTAAATTCAGTATTTTGATGTTTTAAGTGGCGCCGTTAGGCTGCCAAATTTCTAAGGGGTTCTTTCACCCTTCTCGTTTTCAAGATCTACATTCATGTCAGGTCTTTTAAGTTCCTTTTTATTATGTTGGGGTATGATCTCTATATCTATCATACTGATCTTTTATTTTCATATTATGAGAGACCCTATTTGATCTTGTCATTTCATTTTTTTGATGTTTAAGTGATGTTGTTAGGCTACTGAATTTTCATAAGAGAAATCTTATTTTTGTCTTCCTTTCATGTTCTTCATTTCATATGGTACATATTTTAAATTTCATTACCATGTTCATATATCCTTCATATTCTATCCCTATACTGTTTTATGGATCATTTATGAGTGTGTGACCCATGTCCCCTCTCTTTTCAATGTTTTCTAAAACCTTGTAACATAGCCGTTATGCTGCAGAATTTTCGTCTCAAAATGCCTCTCTCTTTTTCTCAAAATTATTTTATGTTATTATGTGAATACTCAAAGCTCTTGTTTATATAGGGGTATTAACATATATATCAAAATGTTCTATTTTAAATTCTGGGATTTACATACATGAAACTCGCTTTCCCTTTCCGTGGGTTTAAAGTGACATAATGATCATGTCAATAAAGTAGTTTTTAAAACGTTATGATTCTGAAATGAAACCCATTTATTTTATGCTATATGGGTTGTTTATGAAATGATTGATGATGATATATGTGGATCACATGATAATAAAGACATGTCAAGGGTGCGCCTAGATAGCACTCCAATGCATTGGGTAAAGACTTAATCTCTAGAGATGACTTTTTAGACTGATACCTTGGTGAATAACCTTGGTAATTTTTAATGAAACCTTGGGGATGGACCTTGGTGAAATGAAATGATTGTAAATATTAAATGTTGTAGCCACATCTTAAAGTTATGAAAAATGTTATTTTTATTATGATATGCCTCATGATTTCTTTCTCATGCCTTAATGTTCTTTTCATGACCTTATTGAAGTATCTCAAGTTCACTTGTAAAATGTTTCTCTTGTTTCCCTTACTGGGCCCTCTGCTCACCCTTTCTTTTGATGTATGTCCCCAGGTTATGAGATGCAGTAATGAACCTAGGATGAAAATGAGGAGAAGCCTTTCAAGTGTTTAAGAAGAATGTTTTATGTTTTCATGTTTTAAGTTCCTGGTTTCCAAGACACTAAACCTTAAAGATCCTCTGTTTTGTAAAATGTAATGAAAGTTTATGTGATAAAAAGGCAGGATGTTATAGGGTAACTGTTGTAGAAGCATTTCTAGTCACTGATGCTCTGCCTTCATCTGCAGACAAGTGGAAAACCTCATGATGAAACCAACAACACCCCTCTTCATACCTGGCCACCAATACTGACAGTGTAGATCACTATATATCTTGGTGACACCAGGATGAACTTCCCAAACTATGGATTGAAAGTCCTGCATCAGCTCCTCGTGTATATCTACTGGCACCCATACACACCCCTGGAAATGCAGGATCTCATCCTCATTTATGGTCCATCCAGGAATAGGGTCCTCTCTTGAAAAAAATTCCCTTAGGACTAGGCCTTCAGAGTCTGATAGCTACCTCATTCGAAATCGATCAAGAAGAGTAGAGGTAACAGCTGCATAAGATAGAAAAGTCTGCCCCTATCTGTCATGAATCTCCAAATGCATCTCAGAGAATAGAGCCATAAGTTGCGACTCACTTCTGGCCTCATGAACTACCTATATCTGAGTACTTCCGCTCAACGCATCAGCCACTCCATTGCCCTTCCCTGACGTATAGGCAATCTCAAAGTCAAAGGATTGTAGGTACTCAACCCACCTCTGCTATCTCAAATTTAGATCACACTGAGTGAAGATGTACTTGAGACTTTTGTGGTCGGTGAAAACCACAAAATAATCTCACATAAGGTAATGTCTCCAACAACATAAGGCATGAACAACAGTTGCCAATAAGAGATCTTGCGTCGGGTAGTTCCTCTCACGTGGCCTCAACTGCCGAGACCCGTACGCAACGACTCCATCTCCCTGCATAAGAACAGCTCCCAGCCCGATACCTAATGCATAAAAATAGACAGTATAGCCCTTTCCTAGATCTGGAAAGACCATTATTGGTGCTGAAGTCAACCTTCCTTTCAACTCCGGAAAGGCCGACTCACAAGAATCTGACCATAAGAACTTTGCACCCTTCTTGTTCAGACTTGTCACTGGTGCTACTAAGTGTGAAAATTATTGTATGAATCATCTATAGTTTCCATCCAGCCCTATAAAACTCTTCTCCTCAACGATGTTCTTCGGATTCTCCTAGGAAACTACAGCTCTCACTTTCTCAGGGTCTTATGATACTCCTGCCTCTGAGATAATATGACCCAAGAAGTGAATCTGTTCTATCCAAAAGTGGCATTTTGAGAGCTTAGCATATAAATGATGCTCTCTCAGTGTACTCTGAATGTTCTCAAGATGTGTGGCATAGTTGGGTCGAGTGTGAGAGTACACCAAGATATCTTTCACGAAAACCACCACAAAGGAATCCAAGTATGTATGGAACACTCGGTTCATCAGTGCCATGAAATCTATTGGCGTGTTCGTGAGACCGAACGGCATAACCATATACTCGTATAGACCATACCTACTCCAAAAATCTGTATGAGGTATATCTGATGGTCTAACGCACAACTGATGGTAATCGGACCTTAAGTCAATCTTCGAGAACAACCTAGATCCTTAAAGCTGATCAAAGAGATCATCAATCCTGGGCAATGGATATCAGTTCTCGACCATAAACTGGTTCGACTTCCAATAATCCACACAAATCCTGAGAGTATCATCTACCTTCTTCGCAAACAGGACAGGCGAACCCCAAGGAGAAGTACTAGCTCAGATGAAACCCTTTACCTGCAACTCCTCCAACTGTTTCTTGAGCTCCTGTAACTCTAGTGTAGCCATCCTATAAAGAGGAATGGACCTCAGTGCCAATCCTGGCATAAGATCAATAGAAAAGTCTACCTCACGCTCTAGAGTCAAACCTGAAAAGACCTCGGGAAAGACATCTCTGAAACAATCCACCACTGGGGGAAATTCTAACTGTGAATTCCCCTAGTCATCTATATATATACTGGCAATCGGGGTTGTAACTCCTCCAAACCCATGATGCTCTGGACCCGTTCTGCTCGCCTAGACATCCCATTCACCCCTATGAAGAAACGATCCTCCCTCTAGTGATATGAAACTCACCCTACGTCGATAGCAATCGATGAGTGCCTGGAAGGGGACTAACCAGTCAATTCTATGAATGACATCATTGCATGTCATCTCAAGGAAATAGTGGTCCCATAGAAAGTGACACCCACCATCCTCAAGAGGTCACTCTATGCACTGACACACACTAGATGTTCGCATCCCCAACAATGTGTCTAGCATCATGATATCGGCAGAAGAAAACATGCAGAGCCCAAGGATCTCTACAACAGAAACAGAGATAAAGTTATAGGAAGCCCCCATATCAAAAAGAACTGGAGACAAAAATGAGGCAACTAGGATCGTACCTCGAACTATAGAGGATCACGAATCCTTCTCCTGTTGGGTCTGCTCTACTGCAAAGGCATGGCCTGTACCATGGCCCTGTGACCCTTCCTGACTACTATGAGCTAATCCACCTTGCTGTCACCAGTAGCCTGGTGACTACCCACTGCGGCCGCGACCTCCACCTCGGCCCGATTGGCTAGAATAACTCTAGTTCCCAGAATGGTGAGAAACTGGTCGCGCCTCTCCTAAATGAGGAGTAATAGAAGAACCCCTGTTACCATCTGCTGGTGAGAAGTACAGAAAAAAAAAGCACTAAAGGTGACCCATATTGCTGCATGATTGGCACTCCACTAGATCTCTTGAGCAACGAGTCCTCATATGCCTGCTTCACCCGCCCTGGTAGCACACCACCTGGAAACTAGAAGATGAAAATAGCCTGCTCTGATCTCCTCGTGCTGACTCCCTGCGGTGCTTCCTACTACTTATAGGTGGAACGCTAACTCTGGATGTCGAACCACCCTATCTCACTGCTCCAGAGTACCTCCGGTTGCGCTTTGTGATCATCTCCTACTTGACGATAGAGGATATCAAAGTCAACCTGAAGATTTTCACCTATGATCGGATGTTGTGCCTCAAACCATCCTAAAACATCCATGCAAGTAACAACTCATCACCTCCTGGAATAGGTGTGAAACGTTGTAGCTCTATTAAGCGAGAGGAATACTCCATAACAGTAAGAGTACCTGCTCCAAACTCATGAACTCTTGTGCTCGATCAGCCCTCAAGGTCTCCAGATAGAAGAAATTGTAGAAGATGCACCAAAACTCATCCAAAGCCATACTCTGTTGGAGACCCGCCTGTGAGATCACATCCCACCACCTCTTGGCAGAGTCCCAAAGCATGTAGGTATAGAGCTTCACTATCTTCTCTGTAGGTATCTCCAAATGCTCGAAAATCATTATCATAGGTTCTAGACATTAGTTTGCAGCCTGGGGTCCTCCATCACATGAGAAAGTAGGAGGATGATGTTGCAGAAAGACCCGTGTTAATTCTACCATCGAGGGGTAGGAGACGGTGCTCCCTAAAAAGTCTGCATAATCCTTATAAATCCCTCTATGAACTATGCATCAGCACCTATGTCGGGTATAAAAGATAGTGCAAAGACTGACATGATAGGAGGATCTACAGGTAGTCCATGATAAGCCATATCCTACATCTGATCATCGTCCGGTAACTGGCGGACAACAGGAGGACGTCTCGATGGCATGACTCTACAATTTCAAGAGCACATCGTAGATCAAGATTATTAAAGACTGAAAAATAGAAGTGTGAGAGTGGAATAGGAGAATGTAATCATTTATGTTTAAAAATGCATGACTACACGGTGTGTACAATTCGTACATGGAGTGTTCCTTTAAGCCATTCACATGGGTGTGTACTTCTTATAACACTGGCTTGTAAAACCCCAAACACATGGTGTTTTCTCCTAACACACGGGGTGTACCTGAATCTTATTTCCCTACTCGAGTCCTTCTACACGGTTAAGACACACTGCTCTCCTAAGACAAAACAACACGGCCTGTTCAGAGTAGACATGGCGTGTACTCGACAAGCATCACCTAGCCCGTGTTGTTAGTGACACGACCTTTGTACCAAGGTTAAAATACACAGTGTGTTCCAGATGGACGCCGCGTGTACTAAGAAGTCCCAACCGAAAGTGTGGTTAGTTACACAGCCGTCTACATGGCTAACACTACATGGCATGCTCCAGACGGACACGGCTTGTACGAGAAAGGATAACACCGACCTGTGATGTTAGTGACATGGTCGGGAACCTGGGTCATCATACACGGAATTTTCAATCCTGACATGGTGTGTGTAGCTTAATGTTTTTCTTACCATGCTATTATTTACACTGGCAGAAATAGGGTCAATACCACACTGCGTGTACAATCGATACATGGTGTGTTCCCACAAGATTTTCCCTATCTCGTGTCTCAGCCTGCCTAGCCTATGACACGATTAGATACTACATGGCGTGTACATAAAGTACACGTCGTGTACTTAAGAAGAACAGTTCTTCCCGAATAGAAGAACATGTGGAATGTAGTCAAAACTACACTGCATGTATTCTAGTTTTTTCTGGAAAATAATCCTCAAAAACTACTCTGTATCCCAGAAAACACTGAAGCACACATTGAAAGTGCCAAATTCCAATCTGTGAGGGCCCACACTCCCCAAGAATCCATGTTTGGAATCTTATACATGTTATAACATGGTAAAAAAGTTGATGATACACAAAATTCCGTTCCATGAGGTCCAATAACACCTCAAGAACCAAAGTTTGGAATCCATCTAAACAAGGACTTACACAAACAATACCCTATAAAACAGCATATATTTTATCAAGGCATCTATCACAACAACATGAATATTTTGCACAATATCTATCACAAAAACATGCAATCACTAATGCATCCTAGATGTCATGGAAAGAATTCATGACATGTGATTTCTAGAAAGTACATATATGATGCATGATATGGAATACCCTCATCTCATCGGGTTGCAACATAAATAGAAACTCAATAACATCAACGATAACAACACAATACATGTGAGTCACCCAACAGTGAAAATCAGATCAACCGTAAGATTTAAAACTAGAAAAATTTAAATAAACGAGGTAGATTGGATTTTTCCTATACGCAGGTTAGCTAATCCCGGTCACATATTATTACCAAGTACCTATTCTATCTTATCCCTAGATAAAGACTCAAAACATTATGTCATGAGAAAAGAATTCCATTGATACCACTTTGTAATGTCCCGGTTATGGAAGCCACCCAGAGGATCCCTGTACCTGGTTGGTCACATGGCCTCAAGCACATTTCCCCGAATGCCAGAGGCTATCAACTAGTAGTGAGGTCCTTAGGTGTGATAGTGGAGAAACTATTCCATCATTGGAAAAGTAACACAAAAGAAGATAAACTAATATACAATAGTGTAAGTAGTAAATATCCAACAACAGTAACCAGCGGAAGACTAAAATAATAAAAACTAGAGCACATATATATAAAAGGATGAATGGTACATATGTCTAGAAAAACAGCCAAAAAAGTCACAATGCTGAATACAAATTGTACTAAACCAAAGTACAAAATAAATAGATAACTATCTCTTCAGCATCGCAAGCCTATGCTTGGTCCCATGCTCTCCATCTCCACAGCAAGTCAAGTACCTGAAGTTGAAGGGCACTTTCCCTTATCTATACCTATAGAAATATAATCTGTTTGAGCCCAAAATCATGGCCCAAACATGGTGTGAGATAAATCCCAGTTGGTCACCTCCCAAAGATTTGTTCTACTAGTTAGTGAATATATAGAAAGTAAAAGTACAGAAAGAAGTAAACAGGATGTACTCAGCAGTAAACAATCCACATTTAAATATCAAGAAACAACTAAAGAAAAAAAGGTAACCCTCTGGAATTACTCTCAACCATCCCCTTTGGTCCTACCAAACAAGTACAAGCAACCCTCTAGGCTGTACACACATCCTAACCCTTCTGGTTCTGTCATAAGAATCCATAAATAGACTCTTTGAGGAAGATCACCCAGTAAATTCCCCTTATAGTCTAAGGTAGTCACGGAATCTTTGATGAAGCTCACATAGTCAATTCCTTTTATATCCCCAAGGTCAAGGACTCTCTGAGGAATCTCACTCGGTCAATTCCTTATATATTTTAGAGTAATTTAGGGTAATTCAATGTAAAAAATAAAGACCCTCTAAGGAAGCTCGCACAGTCAATTACCCTTATAGTCTAAATTAGTCTCATGTTGTCTAAGGAAGGTCACTTAGTATATCCCCCTTATAGACTAAAGTTCTCAAAGACTCTCTGAGGAAGCTCACTCGTTCAATTCTGCTAATAGTCTACTACACCAGGTTCTCACGGCCCTGTGCAGGTCAACGAGCATAGAAATGAAATATGGCCAAATTAACCCTACAAAATTACATGGATAAATAGTATACATCATATCAATCATGTTATAAATACAAACTCTCTATCCTATAGCAACAGGCACGGAAAACCGGCATAGCGGCCAAACTGGCTAAACAGGACCAAACAGTCGTAAACAGAACATGCATGGGAAAAACATCCAATGCATTGAAATTCAACCCTATTCATGTCCAATTAACCTCTACACAGGCGTACAATCATTCCAGGTAATCAAAAGTGGAAAAATGGTAAACACGCAATACCCCATTCAAGGGTATTGGTGTAATTTGCACACAATACTCAAAGACTTCAAACGGAAAGGCTCAAACTATCTACCTTGGTGTTGGGAGATCAATATAATTGAATCTCGAGGCTTGAATCACCTTAGAATTCCATAGATCTATAAAGATGTATAAAATGTTCTAGCCAGGATAACTTGGAAAAGAGGAGTAATTGGGAAACGATGCTCTAGGAGAAGGAAGAACTCACCGATGTGATTCTAACACAATCGATGTTGTTTGATTCAGAGGAAGGATGCATGATCGGGGGTTCATCGATGATATGAGGTATTATGGTGCTCTCAGTTGAATGGGACCTAAAAGAAGATGGTTCTAGTGATTAGACATGACCCCAATGCATTTAATTTAAAAAAAATAAAGTACACAACGTGTACTTTCGAAGTACACGACATGTGCTTTCGAAGTACACAACATGTGCTCCCCTTTTCTATACTTCACTTTAGGCAGCCTCCAAACACCCCCACACGGCTGTGTGTGTGGCCCCTACACGACCAGCACACGGACTCCTTTGACATCGTAGTACATGGAATGTACTCATATAGTAAACGGCGTGTACTTTGAAAATTTCTAGAAAAACCTCTTTTCTCCAAAAACGAACAGAAAGGGAAAAAATACCTGAAAAGAAGATCCGGGTTCTTATAGTGTGCTGATACAATAGAAGGTGGTGATCTCTTATGGGTCTAGGCAGTTACTTCCCCATGAGTGTAGCTATACCACCCACGAAATGGAGCTCACTGCGGTTGTGTTCGCACTAATGTTATGGCAAAACTACCTCTTCGGGGATCACTTTGTGGTCTTCACGGATCACAAGAGCTTGATGTATATCTTCTCTCAGTGAGAGCTAAACTTGAGGTAGTGGAGGTCGATGGAGTTTCTTGAGGACTATAACATTAAAATTTCCTACACCTCAGGAAAGGGGAACGTGGTGGCTGGTTCCTTGAGCAGGAAGTCATAGAAGGATGTAGTTCGAGAATCGATAGATGCTTGGAAAGCACTATAGGATATGGCTACCCTACACCTAGATTTAGGGGTGTAGGATGGCATATGCTGTCTATTCTAGATGAAAGTGCATTACTCTCTGTTGTGTTAGGTGGAGGAGTCTCAGTGGGGGGACTTATAGGCTGAAGTGATGCGCGATCTTGTTATCCATGGCGATGCATCGAAAGGATGGTCTGAAGACGGGAATAATAAGATGTTGTTTCAGAGAAATTTGTTAGTACTTTTGGGAATGCATGATAGAGTTCTTGGTGAGTTCCAAAACCCAACCATGTCAGTGCACCTAGGAGTTTCCAAGATGTATCAGGGATTCAAGGTCAGTTTGGATGGCCTGGGGTGAAGCGGGCAGTGGCATAGTTTATGGCAAAGTGCCTCAAGTGTCAGCAGGTGAAGGCTGAACACCACATCCCAAGAGGTATGTTACAACCTTTATATTTCCTCGAGTGGAAGTGTGATGAAATCTCATGAATTTTTTCATAAGACTACCTAGAGTTCAAGGGGGTTTTGATGCTATCTGTATAATAGTAGACTAGATAACGAAGTGAGCTCACTTCCTAGCAATCAAGGAGTCGAGTGTGGTGGATTCCCTTGAAAAAAGATACATGGATGAGGTGGTGTAGTTTCTTGGATATTTGAGGTCCATTGTCCCTAATAGGGTTTCACGGTTTACCTCAAAAGTTTTGAGTGGATTACAGCTTGCTTTTGGAACCTAGGAACACCATAGCACTGCTTTTACCCCTATACAGATGGGAAGACAGAGCGCATCATCAAGACGTTAGAGTATATGCTACGGGAATGTGTTTTGGACATTAGAGTATTGTGAGTATGACACTTTCCTCTGGTAGAGTTTTCCTAAAACAATGGATATCACTCTACCATTGGAATAAATCCAATCAAAGATTTGTACGGGAGGCTGTGTTGGTCACCCGTGTGCTGGGAAGAGGTCGAGGAAGCAAGTGTTCTTGGCCCTGAGGTAGTGCGTAGCATGAAGAATAAGGTTCAGATTATACGAGAGAGTATTAAGGCATATCATGACCGAAATAAGTCATATGTCGATTATAGGAGGATAACCTTGGATTTAGATGTCGGGGACCACATGTTCTGGAAGGTCTCCCCTCGGCGTGGGCAACAAAGGTTCAGCAGGGGGAGTAAGCTTTCTCCCTTTTTTGACAGACAATTCGAGGTGTTACGGTGGGTCGACAATGTGGATTATCATCATTCACTACCACCACCACTACTAAGGGTTCACGACATGTTCCATGTGTCTCATATCCATCGGTATCTACACGATGATTTCATTTCCTTGACTTGGGAATGCAGGATATCGAGGACGACACAACATTCATAGAAAGACAAATGAGGATTTAGGATCACGAGGAGAAGGAGATTCGTGGATGAACCATTCCCTTGGTTCATGTGTTATGGAGGCATGGGGGACTTGAGGAGAGTACCTAGGAACAGTAGGCACAGATGTGTGCCCACTACCCATAGATGTTTTGAGTTTCGTTCTGTTTTGTTTGATACTTTTTTGTGATGTAGTGGTTGACCTTGTTAAGTATGAAATGTGTTGTTTTCCTTATTCCTTGAATGTGTGTGAAAACTCGTGACTGTAGAAAGGGGAGGAATAGATCTTTAATCAAGACGTATTAAAGTGGATGCGATTAATCTCATGCGGTCGAGTCGATGCCATCCAAAGCAGATAATATATTGACATGGGGGAAGGGAGTCCCTAATACATAAGACTGGATGGTGTGAACTTTATATTTTTGTGTGTTCACATGAGGTTGAGGTGTTCCTATATGTCTAGGGTTGTTTGTGAGTGAGAGGTATCTTTTAAGATGGTTGTTTTGACCCCTCTCTTTGCATCATGTTTAGTTTTAATTCTCGAGGAAGAGAATAGTTTGAGAGGTATCTAATATAATGGTTTGAACCTCCTGGTCCATTACATTTCCAATTCTAGTGTTTGGGGATCCCTGGACCCCATCATTAATCTGGAGGGCATTAGTGTTGGTGTTAGGATGTCACCATGGTGTTACCCATCGATGACACTGATGGGTGCATCACATATCATTGGGTTACCAATCGGTGCATCACCGATCGGTGTGGAACCAATCAGTTAATCATCGATCGGTGCCACACTCGATCGGTGCCACATGGTGCATGTCAGGGTTTTCATTCATAAGTTTCCAGTAATGCCACTTTTAAGGATTTTAACCTTTTTAAAGTGGTTCAGGGCCGTTTTTATCCCCCAAAATAATGTTTTAAATCCCCTAAGAGTGGGGAGACCCTCAACAGACCTATTTTCTTCTCTTTAAATAAAATCCTTTAATGAAAAGCTATTATGGCCACATATCCAATGATAATTATTAAATAAAAATTTATTCCATAGTGTGTAACCATCCAATAGTGTGGTGAAACCATGATCCTCCTTTAAATCCATTCAAAATTCATATCCTATAACACCTGGATCTCGCCTTTTTTCACACGAGAATTATTTCTTATTCTTGGCCGGTCTATTTTCCTTTCCATGATTCATTTGGAGTACCCCTTCCCAAGGCTAGTGGTGCACCTTTAATGGAGCCTTTCTGGATCACTCTTGGAGTCCCCAGAGTACCTCCCATACATGTTGTGCATCCCCAGTTCTTGGTTCTTAGAGAAAAACATCGATCGTTGATAATCCAAGTAGGGTTATTCCTTCCTCTCTCTTTACTGTGTATCATGTGGGGTGGGTATGATAATGTTCTGATAGTGATGGATGAAATCAAACCTTAATGAAGATAATAAATGGTTTTTAAATAATGAATGTGTGTGTTTGAGGATGTTGTTGTACTCTTTTACCTTTGATTATATGTTTTTGAATTTGTATGTACTTATGTCCACTGAAAATTTTGGTCGTTGGTGGTCCCTTTTTGTGGACTAATGAACCTCTATTTTTCAGGATATTTCTCTTATTGAATGACTGTAACATGGAAACTTGATAATCACGTAAACTCGATTGATTTAAATGGATTCCCCATGAATAAGAATCATTTTGTGGTCACCCCATTTAACCAAATAGAAAGACGTATCTAAAGTAATGGTGTGTTTAAAAATGAAAACCCCCTTGCTCTGTTCTGGTGATATGTGTGGTTGTTCTTCTTGATGCTCATGGGGTGACGTGGATGGGGATGGGATCCCATATTGTGCAGTTGTTGGTTTCTATATTTGAGGTCGTGTGGGGCCATATTTGGGGGCTTGGTTTGGTTCTAGTACATCGAGGGATCTCAGAGATACCTTTTGTTGTTGTGACATTACAAGAGAACTGGGTGGGAATGCTTAATTTGCTGCTTGAATGTTTTCCTTCTTTAGCTTGTGGCTATGCCTGTTAGTCTCCCATTAGTGAACAAGTATTCCAATGAAACCACTTGAATGTGATCAAAAGAATTGGTTCAAATGGGATTTGTTTTTTGGTAAGGAGTAGTGACTTGGTTGTCATCTTTGTGTTTTTTTATGAATGAATAGTATTGAGGGTTTTTGCATATGGGCTGGTTTTGGAACCCCTTTGGTTGGGATGAGTTCTTGTTTACCTATATGTATAATTTAGTTCTTATGTTTCTTATTCTCACCCCACCCATGTTGATAACTTCGTGATGAACACCACCATTTCACGGGGGATGGTGATTTTCCAAACACTCCTATGAGTACCAAGTTTTTAGCTGCTTTTCTGCTCCCTTCCCCGAGTTGCCCAAGACTCCTCGGGTAGGTTGTGATGGCCTGAGGTCCATTATAGACCAGGATTTTTTAGGCAGGGCACGTTGTAGTGGTTGGACCAGGTGTGTGCGGGCAGTTTGTTTTCCCAAGTGTATTCGGGATGAGGCCTAGGAGTCTTTGGGTGTGGCGGTAGTTGTTTGGGCCTAGGAGTCTTCGGGTGTGGCCTTATTTATTCAGTCACAGGTGTCTACGGGCGTGGTTACGTATAGTTGTGGTGGCCTAGGCTTTTTCAGGCATAGTTGTGGTGGTGGGGGACCAAAAGGTTTTTGTTGGGGCGGCAGTGCGACTGCGGTGAGAATGGTGAGGGAGGTCTGACACGTAGGATGTCTTCAATAACTAGTGGGAAAGTGGTACGTGGTACCCACACATCGATGTGTTATTACTATTACTTCACTTGACTTGCATTATTTGGGGAGTATTTCTTGGTGAGATTTTGGGTGGATAGTTTCCTTACTAGGTGCTTTGGTTATCTTCTTTTCTCACGGGGCATTATAATGCATCCCCACTTGTGCACGAGAGATTTTCATTTTCCAAACTGGGTATACCTGTATACTCACCCTATATATATAAAACTACATTCAGGTTTCCTAGAGGATTTCTAGGACCGTGCCAAAGCCTATTAGCTTGGATGTTGGGACCGTCAACATTGCTTTTATTTTCTTTTGGTACTTCCCTTTGGAGTTTTTTGTATTTTTGTGACACTTATTATTTGAACACGCATATGGGAATGGATTGTTTGGGCATTACTTTGACTTCTAGCTTTGGTGTTGTTTGGGAATTACTATCTTAACTCATGATCCTACTAAATAAAAAGGGTAATGCCTTACATTTTACGTGTGATCCTATACCCTTGGTGCTAGTCGCCACTCTGGGGCCTATTAAAGGCGGGTCTCGTGGGTCATTATCTCTCATTCAACTTGACGAAGGAAGGCTCTAGCAATCTTCTGTCCCTTTTTTCATCATGGAGAATGTTGTTACTAACAAAAAGTATTATTACAAATGATTTATGATAATTTTGGATTAAAATATCATAATATTTTTCTCAAATGTCTCAAACCATGAGGAAAAAACACAAGTAATCCAATAGTCTTTCATTTTCAACAACCATGATTTCGAAGATATAAATTTGGTAATTATTAAAAAATTCCTTCACTTTTTCTTTAAATACCCAACCATTTCACCATTTCCCTTCACTCACCATCTATACATGATATGTTTGTTTTTAATTTTCCTCCCTTGGAGTCACCTACGATGTCCTGAATCCCCCAATGTTCCATCATCAACTATTAGGAACAACTCTTCACGATAAGGGAAATCTCTAATTCTCATTTCCATTCATTTTCCATTTTTTGAGGTATGTATTATAATTTCAACAAAAATTCTTTTTAAAAAAGTTTATATTATCCCATTAATGTAAGTGTAGTCTTTTATTAATTGGATTACCTTGTCCCCTCTCATTTTTCCTTTTCTAAAACCATGTTTTATACCAGTCCTACTAAAAAATTTACTTCATTAATTTCTCACTTTTACAAGAGAGAATATATTTTCTATTCTACATGAACACCCTAATCTATTTTCTTTTCCCTGGGTATTAAGAAATATGTAAATATTATTTTTTATTTGGGGGTTTATATATATAAAACCCAGATTTCCATTCATGGGTGAAAAATATTGTAATGATCATGTATTTATGAAATTTTTTACCCCATGATTTTGTTAAGACACATGAAATTTATTCTCAAATGGTTATTAATGAAATTATTGATTATGGTTTATGTGTCTAAAATGAAATTTATACATATGAAGGGTTCTCCCTAATAGCGCACAAATGCATTGGTTATCATATTTAGTCTCTAGATATGCCATGTTGTACGATACATTGTTGAATAACCTAGGTAATTTTCATTTATGAAACCATGGTGAAAAACCATGATGATATGTTTATAAATGTATCATATAATTTTATGGCCACATTTCAATTTTATGATTCATTTTATTATACTTATTATATTACCCATGTTCATTCTCTATTGGTATGCCTCATGTTCTTATTGGTATGTCTCATGATTACATGAATTTGGTCTCCCTTTATTATTCCATTATTGGGCACCATGATCACCCATTCATTTTTTGTATATCCCAAAGATTTGAGATAATGTAAATGTAACTTAGGGTGAACCCATGCCGATTTTTTTCCAATTGGATTTAGAATAATGTTTCATGTTTTCATGTATTATGTACATTATTTAAATGAAACTAAACATTAAAAGAAACTCTATTTGTCCCATGTAATTAAATTTTATCTAATTAAAATATGTGATTCCATAAAGTGGTTCTTAACATAAATAAAATATGGGATCTTACAACCTCCACTTATTAAGATAACCTGACTCATTGTTTTACTTGTGTGGGGTGTTGATCTTCATGTAAGAATAGTTCATGCCACAAAGCATTTATGTTAGAATCTCATTCACAAGTCTCCTCTAGTACACATTCATTCTTCCATAGAACATGAAATATATGAACTACCCTTTCCTATGGAGTATTAATTCTATGATTGATTATATTAATTGGATACTCCTCAAATGATGTATCATCATCTTGATAAACATTCTCAAGAACAAGGTAATGATATTTCTAGTAGTAATAATGGTGAAGCTACGAATCCTAGAAGAAATATTGTATATCTCTACACTAACATGGGAGATCAATTTGATATGTCTGTCCCAACCCACCCTAACATCTAAAATTTCTCAGTAAATCTAGGAACTATCTTTCCTTGCCTCCTAATACATCAATGTACCTATATTGATGACAAACATAGATATACCTTATACATTACCTCCAACTCCATAAGATGGTGACACCAAACAGTATATGAATTATACCACGATAGAGTCATTTTCATATGGTTCCTAATAACATAAACCTTCTCTAATCTCTCCAAAAAATACCTGGTCCCAATATGATCACCTTTCCTACCTCCAAAAAGTACATAGGTGAATCAAATTTGATTTCGTACATTGAATTTTAAGGATATATCTATATAGTATATTGGATTCTATTTTTATATGATAACAGAGTAAGATGTAATTTTTTACCCCAAGATCCTCTAAAATCTAAGACACATTTTAAAATATGTTCCTCCAATATTTGTATAGTCCAGTCATACTCGCCACATATATGGCGTGATAAGGTGTACAAACAATACATGTGATCCCAGAGAATTACGAAAACCTTTACAAAACTAAGCAGTAAATCAATCATCTATTTTTGATAAAATGCTACATGGAATCACATAATGATTTATGATCTATTGGTCAAAGAGTCACTCTATCTCGTCTAATGAGAAAGTATCTTATATCATAAAGAACTATGAGACCTTCTTCAGCCTGTAAATAATCACATATACAACATCATGACATCAGAGTTATCTTAATAAACTCATCATAAAATCCATAGCAATGTCATCTCATTTCCATATCAGATGGGTAGTTGTTGGAAAAGTCTAGAAGTCCACTGATATTTCACTTAAAAAAAATTATTCAATACCCTTTTTCATCAAAGGCCACACATACTGGTGGAAAAAATCATGGTGTATCATTTTGATTTCAAGATTTAATTCCAATTTAAATTCTTGAGATACATGTATCAATTTATCCCACATGTTTGTAGTAACCCAGAAAAACCCATGTATATGCAATATATCATCCTCATCAATAACCTAACCAGGTAGTGGTTAATCACCCAAACCCCTTCCCTCGTGATCAATACGTTAATATATAAAAGTTTATTGTAAATCATATTATCTAGATTTTTTGAATGCACTATAAAAGGAATGGGGATAGGTTATTTGTGAAGCTCGTGGAATTCAATGAATATTTTAGACATTAAAGCCACTAATTTTCACACACTAATAGCCTATTTAACATCTTGAGCCTATGTATTTTGACTCATATAACTATTAACTAGATTTCCATTCCTATGTGTGTAATTAAGATCAATGTCAAAATAATTAAGATATTCAACCCATCTTTGCAATCAAAGATTCCAAGACCACTAAGAAATTATATATTTAAGGCTTTAATGGTAATTTATTACAATAAATTTCTTCCCCCAATATGTAATGTTTCCAAAAATTCAAGTCATGTGTAACATTCCCAACCTGGAAGCCACATTCAAACATTGTTCTAGGTTAGAGGGACATTGGCCTTATGAAAGTATCCATGTACACCAATGTATGCTGACTATGAGAGATGGTGTATTAGATTAAAAGTGGGGATAAAATACCCTTAGGGTATATATAATAATGTTATGAGATCTAATATATAACATGTAGTGGAAAAAGACTCAACAGAGTCAAACCATGACTATTAAAGGTGGAAGAAAAAATAATAACATTAAATAGTTGAAACATATATAATAATCTGTGGAAATCTATAAATATTATGTCTAACCACTTATACAAATTAAAACATATCATGATTAAATTATTTTTCATACAATATTAAATCCATGATGGTCTCCAATGGCTGACCAACAATATATACACAAATAAAATAGTATGTTGAAAAAAAAGGAAAACTAAAACTGAACTCTATTAGAAGAAAAACATCAAGGTCCCATGACAACATCCTTCCCAAACCCATACTAAGGTGCATCACTTGAAGTGGATACCCTACCTTAATTCAAAACATAAAGTCAATAAATGTATTGAAGGACCCATTTAGGGTGTCAGAACTTTTCATAGTAGTATACCACCCCCATATATTGGTAGCAAACATAAGTGTTTTAGAAGGTTTGATATAATAAAAAAAGTGCACACATGGAAAGTTAAGACATAATTTCCTTGTTCTCAATAGCCATAAGGAAGTCATCACCTATGTCGGCCAATGAAAAAATAACTGGATATGAGGGGATCCCTGGCCCATGGCATAATGTATCCCCTAATGTCACATATTCTATGTAAACCCTCATATTCCACCTCAAATCATGTACCATGACACCATGTTCATCCAAAAACCTCATGTATCAAATCAAATAGATGATTCCTCAAAGTCATGAAAAATAAAAACAATTTATTCCCTCAGACTCATTCTTGTAAGATGTCATTGGATCAGATACAAAATAGGAGGCACAATGATATATATCCACAAATAAAATCGCAATTGGCTCAAATAACAATGTTTGGAGGAACCATGATATTCGTTCTCCAAAATAAATCCATACCCAACTATCTTAATACAGGAAGCCACATCCCACAACTAATAACCTCAATGCTATAAACTGAATTCTCTTTTCCTTCCCTGTAGAATTTTAGAGAAATCACCCCCAACATAGTTTTCTATGTTACACTACCAAGGGCCTCTACCAACATGAGTGGTAAAAACCACCTCATCATAGATTTAATATATATGAACACAACTCAAATCAGCACTTTGGATGATACCAGTGAGTGGAAATTACCAAATCAATACCTAATCCACAACAAATTTAGCACCATAAGCCCCTGCGGCCATGTCTCTCAAGTATGATGGTCATGTCATCCAATATCATGGGCCATGAACAACACTTGACATTCCTAAAACCTCAATAAAACTTCTATGATTCCCAAAATGTGATCACATCACCCAAGTATTCTAGGAAAGCCCAACCAGATGACCACATCACCTTAATCTTGATGTACATGCCACCTAAACATCAGTTCATTCCTATCATGACCCATTGGGTCTCATCACATGAAAAATAATATATATATATATATATATACCAATTCAAATAAAGATTAAATTCTATGTAATTGAATTGAAAATATTGAATTCAATAAATAATTTAATTCAATCAAATAGAACTCAACTCAAATAATCAAATCAAATAAACAAGAATTCATTATAATTGAATTGTACAAATTCCATAAATCAAAAAAATAAAACAAACCAATAATACACCCTGGCCTAACTACCAAATGTGGTCAACGACCTATAACTCAACCTCACATGTATGATATTAACTTTGGATTTCCAAAAAACATCCCATAAGGTCACACCGTCTATTTGACATGAATCAATAAGGCCTTTATAAATATCCCAAAAGAGATCTAAATGATGTGCCGAAAAAAATTCCATAGAAAACATGAAGAAAGGTATGCACCCCCAAAACTGGACACATAAATATAGGTATGTACAATACCAAGAACTAACTTTAAGTAGATTGGAACAAATACGAGTTTCAGTCGAGCACCATGATAATTTTGAAAAAAATATCAAATGAAATTAGAAATCTATGAGGTGGTAGAAAGGGAGAAGATAAGCATGGGTGTGAAGGTCTATTCTGCTACTCTTCTAATGCGCCCGGTGAATATGAAAATGAACCACCAATGGTGGAGATGGATCAAAATCCAAAGGAGAGGGATAGGTTGGTTTCCTAAAACACTATATGAAGTAAAGAGAGTATAATGAAGGTGGAAAAAATAAAAAGGATGGGAGGTCAAAAAAATAATTTTTCCACTTTAATGAGGTCAAATAGTTAGCCCACATGGTTTTACAATATGTGCAATAACCGTGTGACCCCCAATGTACAAATCACAATGTCCATATGGTTTACCCACACTGTTTTCCAAACTGTGTGGGAACCTGATGTCAAAATTGCAGACCACAATTCATGGTCATGCACCCCAGTAGTAGGGTTTAACTTAACCCTAAAACAGTTCAAAAATAGGCTTCATGGTTAGCTAGAAGAGGACGCATGGTTTAGCATAAATAGTGGGCAATGTTCTAAAACTACTGAAATAGGATTTCAAGCATTCGACTCTCCTGAAACCCTTCTGAAAACCCAAGGAACTCTTTAAGCCTCTAAACCCAACTACAAAAATGATATAATGATGGGGAAAACTCTCATAATATTATTTTGATTAATGAAAAATAAAAGGGATCCATCACTAATTTATAATTCAAAAAGGGAGTGGTTTTTAACAAGAATCAAAAACCCGATACATTACAATATCCCCACATTAACATAGCTCATACCCTGAGCAATAAAAAATACAGATATGGTCCCGAACAAAATCATCCTTTTAGAAACAACATGTACTTCCTTGGTGTCTAGGGTACTAGTAAACAAACCTCAAGGGGGATCTTCACCTTTACATTAACCTACCACAGTATCAACCGACCCAAAAATCAAATCATTTGGTGCTCTAATCAGCAAATCCTAGACTCAAATTTCCTCATTTGACACATATTTAGTTGTGCAACTCATTAGGTTCTCTCGTGTCATTCCAAACACTTATCAAATCTTGCACCATATTGGCACCCGCCTTGTGCCCATGTCTCACATGGCACTCACAAGGCCATGAATCTCAATGGATTCTCAAAACAATTCTTGGTGCCTCACACCTCAATCAAGTATCACACCATCTTGGTGACCATATCCCTATGCACCTCTTTTAACAATATATTCTCAAAGCATCGATTCCAAAGCACATCAATAAGTCACATATCCAATGATCCTCATGATGTGAAGCACATAAACGCCCATTCCTAATGGTTATCAAACATAGAACCTGGTTCCACACACCTCATATTGAGATAAAGTGCACCTTATCTAGTGCCGACATACTAAACAATATTAGGTTAGTCCAAAAACAAAATGTACACCTTCGACACCTAAAACAGACATGCCCGAGTAGGCTATTCCAAATAAATAAAAGAAAATAAATTCCACAACCATGGTGTACCTCTAACCATAATTGGCTCACTATCATGCTCATCCCCTTGCAACTCTACGGTGTGCACTTGTCCAGACGCTTGACTTCCTAATGCCTGACCTTCCTATGGTGAAATACTAGCCACTGTCTATAGACCCCATTACTAGGTCCCAATATCTGATCCACGACAATTGTACATAGCTGAAGCAGGACTACCCTCACCTGGTCCCAATCCTGATCTAATCCCAGACACATGTCTCTACCCCAGTAATATAATCTATCTTCCAAAGAGTATTCCTACACAACTTCTTTATGTGGATGACATTTCCACATGCTTGAAACTCTTTTGGAGGTTGTTCACATTGATTCCATACATGTCCTTGATTCCTATGTTGATATAAAATTTTCAGAGACCCAATCCAATGTGGACTGGAAATTTCCCTGGATAGACTACCATACTATAACTCATCTCATCCTCATTTCCTTCCCTTTGAATCATCATCAATGAAGTAACATAAAGCCAATTCCTAGATCTAGTATGACCTATCCATTAGGTTCCCCTCAACTATGTGCAACTGGTTCACAACCATTGAGAATAAGGCCAACCTAAATTTCATTACCACTAACTAAATGGTATGTTGTAAAACATCCTCCAAGTGTCTCACCATCAAGTTTTCATCACAGACCAGATTAGGTGAAAATATAAAAAAATTAGTTAATGTCGCTGCATTGTCCATGATGGACATGCCACCGTGCTGAAGGCTCAAGAACTCCTTGTCCCATTCATCCCTTAGTGACTCTAGGAAGAAATTATCAAAGAACCTAGCATCAATGTCCTTCTAGGATAGTCCCTCATGTCTTCCATCTTGAACTTGCACGACCAACCAGTTCTCACATGATCCCATGTGCCTATAGTTTTCAATTTTACTCTCTATCCTACATGAATCCCAAGCTTCTCAAAAATCATGTAAAAACTCTTCATCCATTTTCAACCACTAGTAGACCACACTCACCCTGGAAAAGCAGCGGGTGATGTGATAATAACTCTCGAGTCAAATACTACATTAATGACTCTGCACCTTGATAACCCCTATCGATACCCTGGATAATCTATACAAGGCTTTGTATGAGATTCTCACCAAGACATGGATAAAACGAAATAATGATTGGTGGCTACCCCACCTATAATGAAACATGTGTCTGATCCTACTCCTAATCCAAAACCTAATCATGTACCTAATCACCCCAAAAATCATGGTTATCAATCTTATCATGCACCTATGGAACCGAACAATCACCTTCCTAATGCTCCATTTGATTCTCTGTAATGCCCCGACCCCAGTTACCCAGTGTTGATGCATTATTCCATAACATTGGCATGATACAAGGAAATAATTTCCCGAAAGACTGATCAATTTAGTAGCCTTGTAAGTACTTGATAAATTCATAAGTTTTACATTACATTATAAATTGAAAACCTAAAACTAAATTGTCTCTATAGGCCGAACTCATATCCATTAGACAATCCCGACAGGTCAGTCATAATATACTTCTTTGCATTCTGGAAAAAATAAAACATAGAAAGGGGTGAGCTCATATGCTCAGTAAGGATAACAATATAGCATAAACCTTCATAAATAAGCTTAAACATTTTAAGGCAATGTATAAGACTAAAACATTATCATTTTAAACATAAACTTCATCATAATATGGAAAATATAAATCTAAATAATTCCATTTACTTATTCAAATTGATATTCTACTAGTCGAATAATCACATCCAATGTCAATAGTCAAATTCATAATGATGGAATGCATAATGCCAGACTTCATAACCACATATTCAAGGCTTTGTGCCAAAACTACAAATAAGATTTTGTCAAGGGCTTGTGCCCAGACACTAGTTTTTCTCAGGAGACATACCGATGCATCAAGGAGTTGTAGTGGGATCAACCCATCACTTACTAATTCCAATGAATTCATCATATGAAAAGGTTAAAACATAACATAAACATTTGTATTAAAATGATCATACTCAATGTTATTACTTTAACCATAAACCACGAATGGTATAAAAATAACACATGCATAGTAAAACATATCACAAAACCTTCAATACAATAATTAATATTTGTATCATAATGAATTGACTTCAAAAAAGTATAAAATCAATAAAAGGATGTTGACATAGATAAAATAAAAACTATTTGAGAGAAATATCTCTTTATTTTTTTTAAAAATCATTTAAAGTCACATAATTATAATAGAAGAGATTTATTTTGAAAATATTCAAATAAGATTGTAAAGGAAGCTTGAAAGGTGTAATAATGGTGGAGAATACCCACACCCACTGTATAATTTAAAATAAGACATTCTTACCTTAATTTTGTCGAAAAATTCATGGAGTACCTAGTTTGGAAAACGACGGAGAGATTCCTTTCAAAACATATAAGGTCAAATAAGGGTATAAATGACTTTAACCCAAAGTCTAGTAGATAGTAAAAGTGTTTTGAAATACACTTTTAAGAAAACATGGATGTGGATGATAAATAAGTCCCAGTATATTACTTACATATAAATAACCTCGAATAAGTAAAGAGATTGTGAAATTAACCCTTACCTTGTACTTTTCCTTGGTCTAGTGTAGTTTAACCTCTTATATAATGGTGAAATTAATGTCATTAAATTATACAAGAACCATATACATTAATATTATATCATATATGATCTTCTAATATTGCTTTTTTAATGATATTTTAGTAGTATCATCCTTTCGGATATTAAATAATTAATTTTCCTTTATAGGATTTGTTACATAAATCTGAACACAAAACACTTGACAATATTTTCCCATCAAAAAAACAGACTTTTAGTTCTTCTGGTAGAACTGAGTCCTCTGATACAACTTTTTCATGACCTGTTTCCAGAGACCCTTGCTGTGACAAGCCACAAGCCCACCTTCCATAGGCCAGGGGCATGTGACTAGAATCAGAAAGGCATAACCCAAAAAGAGAATACATTGCCTTTAAAACTATACACACAGAGAGGGAATGCAGCAAAACCAAACCACAAAAGAAAATAATGTAGTATAAGAACCAAAAAGTATCACTATTGAGAGTAATGTTTGTAAAATGAAATTAAATTGTCCAGGATAAAAGTCTAACTTAAATGGATGTACAAAAAAATATGTATCGGCTTCATAGATCATCTGCATAGGATCCTACCAGAAGGGTAGGTACAGCTCTCTATCTGATGTTACTGCAACACATCGTGTTTATGGATCCACCTTCGAGAATAGTTTAGTCCTAGATCACCAACTTACCATTCAAGGATGTTTGTCATCTACACAAGAGACAATATGTGTGGGTGAATCCCATTAAGGGGTAATTATAACAATAATCAGTAGGGACCCTGAGACCCTTGAAGGTATCTCATTATTTTGATATTAAAATAGTATATAATTGGATGTTATATCATATATATAGAATAATTATCATTTTATATTTATTATTTACATCAGTTATACTCATTATTATACCCATCCAAATGATGAAGTGTTTGAATAACAAACTACACCATGACGTGGAGACGGTAATTTGTACGTGCACACGTTTGGTGACTTTGTCATTTATAGGATAGATAGAATAATTAATATGGTTGTACCATTTTTATAATAACATCACAGTATATAGATGATACTGGAGTTATTATTTTTGAATGGAAACAACAAAGAAAGAGGAAGTGGAAGAAGAAAATAACTTGAAAGATGTGATGAAATATTTACCTCTTCATCAGGTTATTCCTTTTGATTTGATCAAAAGGGCTCCTTAAGTTGGATTTATGACTAAATTATGGACTCTAGTATGAAGGGAGGATATTTTAGAGGATATTTGGGTAGGGTTTCTCCTATCCAAATGGCTTTAAAGGTGTGAATTTGAGAGAATGGGAAGTGCCCATTTATAAGAGGGGTGAGGGGCGCCTTAGGAAAAGATTGAAATATTATTTTATAAGAAAATCATTTTCAGTTTCAAATGGATCCAAAATGATTTATTTTGAGGCTTAGGTGGGGATGGTCCGAACATCACTCAACCAATAGGTTTTAGACAGGTTTTGGTCATTATATTAATCTTATCTTTTAGATTTGACTCTTAGTTAAATAGTTTGACATTTACCTCGTCTCTTTGTATTATTATATTATATGGTTAATAAAATTACTATAAACTTCCAAGAGAACCTCAAGTGGTTATGTAATTACATATATGATACTATTTAAGGATATTGGATGAACCTTATATTTTAGGGAACAGAATATCAATTAATAATATAATATTTATTTTTAAAAACACTTTTATGTCAGTTTGGAAACTATTTGGTATTTTATTTTTTTATTCATAACATTAGTATTACTTAAAACAAAATGAATTTAATAAACCCTAACATGTTATATTAACCTATAAAATTATTTTAATTCATTAAATGTCTCATATTAGTTTTATTTCGATATTTTTTATATCAATTATATTAATCATTCATTAATAAGGTAATTACTGTATCATTATTGTGTCATAAATAAATTTAATTATATAATGTCTAAAAATTATAAATAAAACCCCATTATGTAGGAAATCTTTTTATCTTTCTAATGAATACTTATAGTCAAATTTATATAATTAATAACCCTATATTAAAATGTTTTAGTTATTAAACATTGATTTTAACTCTTTTAACTCCTCTTTAAATTAAATAATAATAAATGTCCTAATCTAATCCTAGTGGACCTAAAGGAATATATTTTATTCATAAGGTTGTTTTTGGTCGAAATAAACTTATCCAATATAATTAGGGCATGTGTTAGGGTATTAATAATACCATTTTTACCTTTAATTACCCTATTTACTTTTAACTGTGGTAAATAGAAGGCTAAAGTTACTATTCACTAAAATTTATTTTTCATCTTGAAGATCCAAATTTTACTTACTAATATCAACCGTTTCTATAGTATTTCTGAATTCAACTCGCAGATGTGGTAAAATTAGGTTTTATGAAACTTTTCAAATGCTTCTAGGAGGTGGGTAAAAGACGGTAAAAAGTTCAAATTTTTTTATATTACTAAAATTATTATAAAATGACTCCAGTGAATTATATTGAAATCATATAGGTTTTATGTATCTATTTTGACATAAAATAAATTTAAATGAAATAAATAATTATTTAAATATAAAGTGGGTTTTAAACAATAACGTTGTGTTTTTCACTATTCATCAAAAATTGAAAGATTTCAAAAAAATACCAAACATTCATCCTAAGCTAATTTCGATATTCCGAATAAAAAATTGAAGTCCATTTTTAAAGATAAAATTTATAAAATTTCAAAATGTAACACACCAAGCTTCCATGGTACGTTTCCCTTCGAATAATTCAATAGCATGCATTGTGTGCAACTCCAAGATTATAACACACTGGGACCAATCAAACGAGACATTATGAATAGTAATACCCCCTTTTTAAAATTTTATAAATTTTATTTTCCAAAATTTAATTCATTTTTAAATTTGGAATGATGAAATTATCTTAGGTTGAATTTTTGGTATTTTTCTGAAAACATTCAATTTTTGATGAATAGTGAAAAACACTGTGTTATTGGTTAAAACCGACTTTTCATTCAAATAATTATTTATTTTATTTAAATTTATTTTTGGTAAAAATAGATGTACAATAACTATATAAATTCAATGTAATTAATTGGAGTTATTTTATAATATGTTTAGATATATAAAAAATTATTGAACATTCATCGTCTTTTACCCACCTCCTAAGAGGATTTGCAAATTTGCATAACACTTAATTTTACCACTTAAATGAATTTAATTTCAAAAACATGAGAGACATGGTTGATATTAGTAAGTAAAATGTGGTTCAATGAGATAAAAATAATTTTTGGTGAATAGTAACTTTTGACTTTTATTTACCACAGTTAAAAGTAAATAGGTTAATTAAATGTTAAAATGATATTATTATTACCCTAACACATCTCCTAATACTATTGGATAAGTGTATTTCGACCAAAAACAACCTTAGGAATAAAATATGATCCATTATGTCAACTTGGGTAAGATTATGACATTTACTATTATTTTATTTAAAGAATAGTTAAAATGTTAAATTAAAAGTTTAATAACTAAACCATTTTTAATATAGGTTTGTACATAAGATAAATTCAACTGTAAGTATTAATTAAAAATATAAAAATATTTCCTACATAATGGTAATTTATTTGAAATTTTTAGACATTAAATAATTTAATTTATTTATGACACAATGATGATGCAGTAAATAACTTATTAAAGAAATATTTAAATAATTGATTTTTAAATACTGAAATAAATGTAAATTGAGACTTTTGATGAAATCCACGAATTTTAAAGGTTAATATGACATGGTAGGATTGATTAAATAAATTTATTTAGAATTAATAATGTTTTAAGGACTTTGACAAAAATCAATTACTAAATAGTGTCAAAATTGACATAAAAGGGGTTTTAAAACAAATTTTACATCATTAATTGATATAATATTCCTAAAAATTTATTTTTAGGCCAAAGTACTTATATAATGATAGGTATATCATTAATTTACCACTTGGGGTTCACTTGGCAGTTTATAGTAAGTTTAATAACCATATAATATAAAAATACCGAGAGACATGGTAAATGTCAAACTATTTAACTAAGAGTTAAATCTAAAAGATATGGTTAATATGGTGACCTAAACCTATAAAAAAACTTATTTTTTGAGAGAATATAGACCCATAACTACCTTATCCTAGAAATAAAAGATTTTGGTGCCATTATAAACCGAATATGAATTTATTATAAAATAATATTTTAATCTTTTCCTAAGGTCCCCTCACCCCTCTTATAAAAGGGCACTTCCCCTTCTCTCAAATTCACACCTCAAAAGCCATTTGGCTCGGCCAAAACCTACCCAAATATTCTCCCAACAATCCTACCTTCATCCTATAGGACATCCTTTGGTTATAAATCCATCCTAAGGAGCCCTTTTGATCAAATCAAAAGGAAGAACCCGAAAAAGAGTTAAATATTGCATCAGCTCTTTAAAGTTCATTTCTTCTCCCACTTCCTCTTTCTTTGTTGTTTCCATTCTAAAATAATATCCCTAGTATATTCTATATACTTTGATGTTATTATAAAAATGGTACAACCATATTCATTATTCTATCCATCATATGAATGACAAAGTCACCATACATGTGTTCGTAAGACTTACCATCTCCACGTTGTGGTGTAGTTGTTATTCAATTCATTATTTTTGGATGGGAATAATAATGATGTATAGTTGATGTAAATAATAAATATAACATGTTAATGATTCTTTATATATGATATACCATCTATTTACATACTATTTTAATATCAAAAAAAAATTATTGTCGCTCATGCGTACGTACGGATTTCAGTCTCCATGAACGCGATGAGATTCATTCCCATCGTGAAAATTCAAGACTAATTTTTATTTGATGATTAAAAATAATGTTTAAATACTTGATATAATTCTAGAAATTAATAAGATACATCCAATCCATAACATACATGACTCACGTAACAAATAATATAAAGGAAGATGAATCAGTTACACCTGAAACGACGATAATACTAAAATATTATTAATAAAGCATTATTAGAAGATCATATATGATATCATAATTATGTATATGGTTCTTGTATAATTTAATAACAATGATTTAAATATTATATAAAGGTTTAACATACCCTTGACCATGGAAAATTACAGGGTAATGATTAATTTCACAATCACTTTACTTATCTGAGGTTGTTTTTACGTAAGTATCTACTGGGACCTCTTTATCATCCACATCCGTGTTTTCTTAAAAATGTATTTTAAAACATTTTTAAAATTTACTATACTATGGTTGAAATTCATTTTTAATCTTATTTTACCTTATATGTTTTGAAAGTAATCTTTTTTTCATTTTCCGAACAAGGTACTTTATGACCATTTCGACAAAATTAAGGTAAGAATGTCTGTTTTTAACTTATACGATGGGTGCGGTTAATCTCCAACGTTATAAAATCGTCCAAGCTTCCCTTAAAATATTATAAGAATATTTTAAAAATAAATTTTTTCTTTTATAATTATGTGACATTAAGTGATTTCAAAAAAAGAAAGAGATATTTTTCTCAAATATTTTTGATTTCATCAATGTCAACGAAGTTTGATGGATTTTATACATGTTTGAATTCGATTAACTATGATAAAAATCTTCCATATGGTATTGAAGTTTTTGTGATATGTTTGATTGTCGATGTGTTATTTTTATACCATTCATGGTTTATGGTTAAATTATTGACATTTCATATGCTAGTTTTAATACGAATGTTTAGGTTATATTTCAACCTTTTCATATTAGGAATGTTGTGGACTCAATAAGTGATGGGTGGAGCCCGCTATAAATCCTCGATTCATCGGTAGGTCTCACGAGGAAATTAGACGTGGAATTGTCCGAGGCCTTTCCCAATTTGATATATGGTTTTGGGCGAGGCCTAAATAATTTTTAGACGTCTTGGCCGAGGCCTTGACCAAATGTTTTAGAATTTCTGGCATTATACAGTCCATTATTATGAAAATAATATTGATGGTTCATGTGGTTATTTTACTAGTAGAATACCCATGACTATGTTTTATTATGGAATTATTTACTCATCTCATATTCCTGCCATAAAATGTTTATTTTTATCATTTGTAAAGGCATGTGTTTTTAATTATTCATCATGCCTAATGTTTATGTTGTCATACGCTATATTTCTTTCCCTTACTGAGCATTTGAGTTCACCCATTTCTTGTGTTTCATTTTCCCAGGATATGAACAAGTTAGTTATGAGTGACTTATGGGCATAATCAAGGATTATTGGATGTTTCTAATGGCATAAATTAGTGATATATTTCTTTTCAAGTTGTAAAGTTTAACATATGTATGAATCTTGTTTCCAATAATACTAAACTGATCTGTCTTTTGGGATTTGATCGCTTGTAATCATTCTAATACTATGTAATAATGCACTGACTCTTGGTAACTGGGGTCAGGGGGTTATAGTTGGTATAAGAGGAAGTTTAGTACAAACCTTGGAAACTAGATTTAGAAAAACTATGATTATAGGACATTACCCTAAGATAGAATTTGAGGATTATTATTGAAGAATTTCATAGAATTTTGGTAATGTAGAGATTTTGAGTATTTTCCAAGAAATACATCCTTATCTGGATACAAGAATTTAATGGCGTCTCTGGGACAGATGTACCTAGGGGTAAAACCTGAAAACACCGCTTTGAGCTAGACTCGAACGGGAACTGGTGCAAGAAAACGGACCTTACTGCACTCTTGGTTATGACACTCTTGGGGGATAGGCTTCGGGTAATTATAATTTTATATAAAATCCATTATGAATTATTTATGAATATATACCTTCTCGAAGAATTTTTTTATGATTATGGATTATATCCATAAACTATTCAATTTATGTTACTTGTTTTACAAGTATGAAATTATGTATTTCGATTCATAAACTAATATATTTTATGCCATTTTTTATAAACTGATCCTAGTATAAGGAATGAAAACTATATCAATGCATGTAATCCATGTATGTATTTCCCTCCTACTCAAGATAATTATAGTGGAGCTGGTTATGAAACTGGTTCTGATCAGCTTATCACCATACTGGGACAACTCACTCTGGTTATGAATAATAACTTTACCCGTATGGAGCACCTTGATCTACAATGTAGAGGATCAATATTAGATCGCTTCATGAGGCAACAACCACCAACATTAAATGGGACAAAAAATCCATTTGTAGCTGAACAATTGATAATTTCCTTAAAAAAATATTTCATTCTTTGGGGAGTAGCGAAAGGGAAATATTTTTCATGATAGTTTATCACCTCACCAGAGATTCAGTTCAATGGTGGTCATTAATTCAAACCAAAAAAGAGGATGAAGAAGTATCAATAAGGGAATGGAGGTAGTTTAAAGAACTTTTCTTAGAAAAATACTTTCCCCGGGACCATTCAACGGATATGGAAAGACAATTTCTGAGTCTGAGGAAAAAAGAGGATGAGAATGCTGCAAAGTATGAAGACCACTATATAAGGTTATCAAGGCATGTTTAAGATTATATACATAACCCAATAAGTAATATTGATTGTTTCGTTGATTGGTTAAAACTATTTCTCCATCGAGAAATAGTATCTCAATCCATCTCATCGAATGAAGATATTCTGTCATGTGTTATCATGACAGAAAAGAGATGCTCTATGTCTTACGACTATAAATCAAAGCAAGAGAAGAAGAGACCTACTGAACACTCTGGGAAATTAAATAGGGAAATATGGATGAAGGGAAGAGTTGAATTTCCACCCTGTGATAATTGTCGAAAGAAGTACCCTTGTTCCTGTCTAAAAGGAAAAGGAGTATGCTACAAATGTGGATAGAATGGACATCTTCCTGGTGATTGTATGGGAAATAAAGATGCTACCAATGTTAAATGCTATAATTTCAGGGAGATGAGACATTATGAAAATGAATTTCCTAATCATCAGGGAAACTTACCTTAGAAAAGGCCAAGGGACCAAGGAAAAATTTATTCGATCACTACTGTTGTGGTTGAAGCTCTAAAAGATGTGGTGGTAGGTAATTTAATGGTTTCCTTATGTTTAGCCAATGCATTATTTGATTATGGATCATCACATTGTTTCACATCTTCCTAGTTTGCTAAAAAAAAGATATTTCCAAAGGATTTTCCTGAACATCCTTCAGAACAAGAAATTAATATTTCCATAGACTTAATTCCTGGTTCTAGGCCTATATCAAAAACCCCTTATAGAATGGCCACTGTGGAATTAGTGGAACTAAAGAAACAACTAGAGGAATTGAGTAATAAGGGATTTATTCTCCCTAGTGTTTCTCCATGGGGAGCCCCTATTCTTTTTTTATGAAGAATGATGGATCTATGAGGTTGTGCATTGACTATAGGGGGATAAATGCGATAACAATAAAGAATAAGTATCCCTTACCTCGCATTGATAATTTATTTGACAAACATCAGGGAGATCAATATTTTTCAAAGATTGAACTTCGATCTGGATATCATCAGTTGTGTTTGAAGTAGACAAACATTCCAAAAACAACATTTCAAACCAGGTACGGGGATTACAAGTTTACAATAATTCCTTTTGGGATGACTAAAGCAACCTCTATTTTCATGGATCTAATGAACATATTTTTCAAGGAATATCATGATGACATTGTAGTGGTATTTATTGATGATATCTTATTATACTCCAAGAGCTATGAAGAACATGAAAATCACTTGCGTACCATTATGAAAACCCTTAGAAGAAATGAATTATACAAGAAGTTTAGCAAGTTTGAATTCTAGATTCAAGAGATTTATTTTCTTGGCCATATTGTCTCTAAGGATGGAATCTTTGTTGACCCTTCTAAGACGAGAGCAGTCCAAGAATTTCCAGCACCAATGAGTATAACTTTGGTACACAGTTTTATTGGTTTATCAGGTTATTATTGGCATTTCGTCCAGAATTTTGGCCGATTGGATAACCCATTAACCAAGCTCACACGTATAGGGGTTAAATTTGTTTCGAAAAAAGAGTGTGAAGAATGTTTTGAATAACTGAAGAGAATATTAGTAAAAGATCCTATATTTACTCTACCATTGGGGAATGATGGGTTTGTTATTTATAGTGATTCTTCAAAGAAAGGACTTGGTTGTGTCCTTATGAAAAATGATATAGTTATTTCCTTTGCATCATGACAGCTAAAAATTCATGAAAATAACTATCCTACTCCTTATCTTGAGTTAGAAGGTATAATCTTTTCTTTGAAGATAATGAAACACTATCTCTATGATGAAAAAAGAGAGATATATACCGATCACAAGAGTTTGAAGTATATTTCCTTAATGAAGGAACTCAACATGAGTCAAAGTCAAAGGCTTGAACTACACAAATATTATGATTTCACTATACACTACCACCTGAGGAAGTAAAATAAGGTGGAAGATGCTTTGATCATAAAGGATCATGGATTTCTGAATAAGATGAGATTTGAAAGGGATCCTATGTACATGGATCTAGTAAAAATGGATATGAGAATAATTAAGGAAGGTGAAACATCAAAAACATTTCTAATGGTTTCCAAACCATCTTTACTAGAATAGATAAAAAGTTATCTGGATGATGATGAGGTGTTTTAAAAGAAAATTAATGCTAGGAATGATGGAAGATTGATCGACTTCATATATGAATATGATATTTTGAAATTTGGGAAGAGACTTTGTGTTCCTGACATACCTGTTCTAAAAAGTGAGTTTTTGGTTGACGCTCCTAGATCCAATTTCTCCATACACCCTGGTAGTACTAAGATGTATAGATATTTGAAAGAAAATTTTTGGTGGGACAATATGAAGAGTGAGATTTCTGATTATGTGACAAGATATATGGTGTGTCAACAAGAGAAAGCTGGAAGGCAATATTCTAAAGGAGTCATGAAACCTCTTCCCATACCTGAGTGGAAAAGGGATGATCTTACAATGGACTTTATTAGGGGGATACCAAATACTCCTTGAAGGAATGATGCAATATATCTCATTGTTGATCATCTTACCAAATCAACACATTTTCTTTCTGCAAGAGAAGTTTTACCAATTGAATGTCTAGAAATACTATATATTAATGAATTTGTAAGACTTCATGGAGTACCCCTATCGATTGTTTTTTATCGTGATCCCCATTTTACATCAAGATTCTAGAAAAGTATTCCGAAAGGCCTGGATACTGAACTTTGTTTGAGCACTGCGAACCACCCTCAAATTGTTCGAAAATCAGAATGGACTATTCAAACCATAGAATACTTGTTGAAATAATTCTCACTTGACTTTCAAGGTATGTGGGATCAATATTTACCTCTGGTAGAATTTCTTATAATAATAGTTTCCTTTCAAGTATTTAGATTGCACCATATAAAGTGTTTTATAGAAAGAGATGTAGCTCACCAACTTTTTAGGATGATGTTGGTGAATGGAAACTCATAGACCTAGAACTTGTTGAGGAAATGATGGAAAAGGTGAGGGTTATCCAAACCCACATTAAAGCATCTCAAAGTACGCAGATGAGCTATGCCGATAATCAAAGAAAGGATTTGGAATTTCAGGTAGGAGATCATGTCTTCATGAAGTTATCTCCATGGAAGGGAGTTATACGATTTGGTAAGAAGGGTAAATTGAGTCCCAGGTATATCGGACCTTTCGAAATTCTAGAACGAATTGGGGTTGTAGCTTATCGTTTGGCAATGCCACCAAGTCTCTCCAAAGTTCATGATCTGTTCCACGAATCACTGTTGTGAAAATACATGCCTGACCCAACGCATGTACTCACCTATGAGGAAATTGAACTGGATCCTGATTTGTCTTATTTTGGGGAGCCTGTAAAGATTCTTGATACTAGAGAACAAGTGTTAAGAAACCGGACAACTTGCCTAGTAAAAGTTCTATGGAGAAGCCATAAGATGAAAGATGCAACGTGGGAACCCGATGAACTTATGATGAAGAACCACATGAATATTTTTATGCAGTAGTATACTATAAATTTCGAGGACAAAATTATTTGAAGGAGGGTAGAATGTAACACCCCAAGCATTGACAGTACTTTCCCTTTGAGTAATGCAATAGCTTGCATTGTACGCAACTTCGAGATTTCACCACACTCCGACCAATCAAACTAGCCATTATGAATAGTAATACACAATTTTTAAAATTTTATATATTTTATTTATCAAAATGGACATAATTTTTCAATTCATAATATCAAAATTAGCTTACGGTGAATTTTTGGTATTTTTCTGAAAACTTTCAATTTTTGATGAATAGTAAAAAGACTATGTTATTGATTAAAACAGACTTTTCATTTAAATAATTATTATTTTATTTAAATTTATTTAATGTTAAAATGGATATATAATAACTATATAATTTCAATTTATTTCATTGGAGTCATTTTATAATAAGTTTAGATATATAAAAAATGTATTGAACTTTTACCATCTTTTACCCACCTCCTAGGAACATTTGCAAATTTGCATAAAACATAATTTTTCTTCTACTTTGAATTTAATTTTAAAAATTATAGAGACATGGTTGATATAAGTAAGTAAAATTTGGTTCAATAAGATAAATTTTTTTTTTGGTGAATAGTAACTTTTGACTTTTATTTACCACGATTAAAAGTAAATAGGGTAATTAATGGTAAAAATGATATTATGATTACCCTAACACATGTCCAAATTCTATTAGATAAGTTTATTTAGACCAAAAACATCCTTAGGAATAAAATATGATCCTTTAGGTTCAATTCGGTCAGATTAGGACATTTATTGTTATTTTATTTAAAGAAGAGTTAAAAGTGTTAAATTCAATGTTTAATAACTAAACAATTTTTAATATAGGGTAGAACATAAGAAAAATTATACTATTAATATTCATTAGAAATATAAAAATATTTCTTACATAATGGTAATTTATTTATACTTATTATACATTATATATTTTCATTTATTTATGAAACAATGATGATGTAGTAATTACCTTATTAATGAAATATTAAAATAATTGATATTATAAATACCCAAATGATTGTAAATTGAGACTTTTGTTGAAATACACTAATTTTATAGGTTAATATGACATTTTAGGATTGATTAAATTTATTTATTTCGAATTAATAAAGTTTTTAGGTCTTTAAGAAAAGTAAATTACTAAATAGTGTTATCATTGACAAAACAGAGTTTTAAAACAAATATTATATTATTAATAGATATAATATTCTTAAAAATCTAAGGTTCGGCCACAAGACTTATATAATGATATTTATATCATTAATGAACCACTTGTGGATCTATTGGAAGTTTATAGTATGTTTATTTACCATATAATATAAAAATACAAAGAGACATGGTAAATGTCAAACTATTTAACTATGTGTTAAATCTAAATGATAAGGTTAATATGGGGACCTAAACCTGTCTAAAACCTATTTTTTGAAAGGATTTAGACCCATACCCACCATATCCTATAAATAAATCATTTTGGAGCCATTATAAACCGAATATGAATTTATTATAAAATAATATTTCAATCATTTTCAATGGTGCCCCTCACGCCTCTTATAAAAGGGCACTTCCCCTTCACTCAAATTCACACCTCCAAAGAAATTTGGCATGGCCAACCCCTGCCCAAATATCCTCCCAACTATCGTCCATTCATCTTAGAGGCCTTAATTTGTTTATATAGCCAGCCTAAGGAACCCTTTTGATCAAATAAAAAGGAAGAACCCCAGAAAGAGGTAAATATTTCATCATTTCTTTCAATTTCTTTTCTTCTTCCACTTCCTCTTTCTATCTTGTTTCCATTCTAAAATAATATCTCCATTATCTTATATATACTGTGATGTTATTATAAAAATTTTACAACCGTATTCATTATTCTATCCATCATATGAATGAAAAATTCACCATATGTGCGTATGTACGACTTACCGTCTCAACGTCGTGGTGTAGTTGTTATTCAATTCATTATTATTGAATGGGTTTAATAATGATGTATAATTAATTTAAATAATAAATATAACATGTTATTAATTCTTTATATATGATATAAAATCTATTTTCATGGTATTTTAATATCAAAATAATGATATTGTCTCTTGTGTGTACATACAGATTACTATATCCACGAACACGATAAGATTCATTCCCCATTAAAACCAATCAAAAATAATTTTAATTTGATGATTAAAAATAAATTTTAAAGACTTGATATAATTCTGTATATGATATGATACATCCCATCCATAACAAACATGACTCACATTACAAAAAATATAAAGGAAAACAAATCAGTTAACATCCGAAATGACGAAAATACTAAAATATTATTAACAAAGCATTATTAAAAGATCATATATGATAAAATAATTATGTATATGTTTGTTTCATAATTTAATAACAATGATTTAACTATTATATAGGTGGTTAATGTACCCTCAACCAAGGAAAAGTACATGGAAAGAGTTAATTTCACAATCTCTTTACTTATCTGAGGTTGTATTTACATAAGTATCTGATGGGACCTCTTTATCAGCCAAATACAGGTTTTATTAAAAATGTATTTTAAAATTTTAATTACTATTTACTAGACTATGGGTTAAATTAATTTATATCCTCATTTTACCTTATATGTTTTGAAAGTAATCTTTCTGTCTTTTTCCAAACAAGGTACTTTATGACCTTTTCGACAAAATTAATATAAGAATGTCTCTTTTTAACTTATACGGTGGGTGTGGTTATTCTCCACCGTTAAAACATTGTCGAAGCTTACCTTACAATCTTATAATAATATTAATAAAATGAATGTTTTATTTTATAATAATGTGACTTTAATTGATTTCAAAAAAAGAAAGAGATATTTCTCTCAAATAGTTATGATTTCATCTCTGTCAACCACTTCTGATGGATTTTATACTTGTTTGAAGTCAATTCATTATGATACAAATCTTCCAAATTGTATTGAAGGATTTGTGATATGTTTGACTGTGGATGTGTTATTTTTATAACATTCATGGTTTATGGTTAAAGTATTGACATTTCGTATACTAGTTTTAATACAAATATTTATGTTATATTTCAACTGTTTCATATGAGGAATGTATTGGACTTAGTAAGTGATAGGTGGAGCCTACTATAGCTTCTTGATGCATTAGTAGGTCTCATGAGAAAATTATAAGTTTAATTGGATGAGGCCTTTCCCAATTTGATATATGGTTTTGGTCGAGGACTAAATCATTTTTAAACGTCTTGGCCGAGGCCTTGACAAAATGTTTCAGAATGTCCTGCATTATACATTACCTCATTATAAAAATAATATTGATGGTTCATGTGGTTATTCGACTAGTATAATACCCATTACTAGGTTTTATTATGTAGTTATTTACTCATCTCATATTCTTTCCAAAAAGTGTTTATGTTTATCATTTGTAATGGAATGTGTTTTCAATTATTCGACATGCCTAATGTTTATGTTATCATCCATTATATTGGTTACCTTACTGAGCATTTGATCTCACCACTTTCTTATGTTTCATTTTTCTAGGATATGAAGAAGTCAGTTATGAGTGACTTGTAGGCATAATTTAGGAGGCTTGGATATTTCTAATGGAAGAAATTAGTGTTGTATTTCTTCTCATGTTGTAAAGATGAACTTATGTATGAATCTTGTTTCCAATAATACTAATCTGATCGGTCATTCGAGATTTGATCCCTTGTGATCATTCCAATGATATGTAATAATGCACCGACTCTGGGTAACATGGGTCGGGGAATTACACAAAAAGTGGGTTTTACTATTCATAATGGCTAGTTTGATTGGTCCCGGTGTGTTAGAATCTCGAAGTTGCGTACAATGTAAGCATTGAATTATTCAAAGGGAAACGTACTATGGAAGATTGGGGTGTTACATTCTCCCCTCCTTTAAATAATTTCATCCTTGAAATTTCTAGAATATTACTGTATAAAAAGATTCGGGTGTTCTTCATCAAAATTTCCTCAGGTTCCCATGTTGCCTCTTCCATCTTATGGTTTCTCCATAGAAATTTAACTAGACGAGCCATCTGGTTTCTCAAAACTTGTTCTCTCATATCAAGAATCTTGGTAGTCTCTTGAAAATAATACAAATCATTTTCCAGTTCAATTTCTTCATAGGTGAGCACATGCATTGGGTCAGGCATGTATTTTCTAAACAGTGATGTGTGGAACACATCATGAACTTTGGATAGACTTGGCGGAATTTCCAAATGGTAAGAAATATCCCCAATTCTTTCTAGAATTTCGAAAGGTCCAATGTACTTGGGACTCAATTTAACCTTCTTACCAAATCTTATAATTCACTTCCATGGAGATACCTTCAAGAATACATGATCTCCAACTTGAAATTCCAAATCTTTCCTTCGGTTATCGGCATTGTTCATTTGCCTAGTTTGTGATGATTTGATTTGGATTGGATTACCCTCACCTTTTCCATTGTTTCCTCAACATGTTCTAGACCTATGAGTTTTCTTTCACCAATATCATCCCAATAGGTTGGTTTGCGACATCTCTTTCCGTATAATGCTTCATATGTTGCCATCTGAATACTTGAATGTAAGCTATTGTTATAGGATAATTCTACCAGAGGTAAATATTGATCCCACATACCTTGAATGTCAAGTGATCAAGAACTCAACATGTCTTCTAAGGTTTGAATAGTCCATTCTGATTGTCCATTAGTTTTAGTGTGGTAGGCAGTGCTCAAATGAAGTTCAGTATCCAGGGATTTCTGAATAATTTTCCAGAACCTTGATGTAAAATAGGGATCATAGTTAGAAACAATCGATAAGGGTACTCCATTAAGTATTACAACATCATGAATATATAGTTTTTCTAGACGTTCAAGTGGTAAATATTCTCTTATAGAATGAAAATGTGCTAACTTGGTAAGACAATCAACAATGACCCATATTGAATCATTCCTTCTAGGAGTATTCGGTAGCCCCATGACAAATTCCATCGTAATATTATGCCATTTCCACTTAGGTATGGGAATAGGTTGCATGACTCTTCCAGGATGTTGCCTTCCAGCATTCAATTCTTGAAAAACCATACATCTTGACACAAAATCAGAAATCTACCACTTCACGTTGTCCCACCAAAAATGTTCCTTCAAATATCTATACATCTTAGTGCTACCAGGGTGAATAGAGAAATTGGAGGTATGAGGATCATCTAATAATTCCCTTTTCAGATCAGGTATATCAAGAACACAATGCCTCTTCCCAAATTTCAAAATCCCGTCTTCATATGTGATGTCAATAAATCTTTTATCGTCCACAACATTAATTTATCTAAACTCCTCATCATAAGACTTAAAACATTTTATCCATTCTAGTAAAGATGGTTTGGAAACCATTTGAACAAGTATTGATGTTTCACCTTTCATGATTATTCCCATATCCATTTTCACTCGATCCATGAAAATAGGATTTCTTTCAACTCTAATCTTGTTCAGAACTCCATGATCCTTTCTACTCAAAGCATCTGCCACATTATTTCCCTTCCCCAGGTGGTAGTGTATTGTGAAATCATAATCCGTGAGTAGTTCAATCCATCTCCTTTGCCTCATGTTGAGTTCTTTTTGTGATAAAATATACTTCAAACTCTTTTGATCAGTATAAATCTCACATTTTTCACCATATAGATAGTTTATCCATATCTTTAGAGCAAATATTAGAGATGATAACTCAAGATCATGAGTGGGATAGTTTTATTCATTAATTTTTAGCTCTCATGATGCATAGTCAATAACTCTATCATTCTGCATAAGGACACAACCAAATACTTTCTTTGAAGAATCACTATAAATAACAAACCCATCATTCCATGATGGTTGAGTCAAGATAAGATCATTGAATAATCTTCTCTTCATTTATTCAAATATTTCTTCACACTCTTTTATCAAGACAAATTTAACCCATTTACGTGTGAGCATTGTTAATGGGTTAGCCAATCGGGAAACATTCTAGACAAAATACTGGTAATAACCTGCTAAACGAATAAAAATGTGTACCTCAGTTATACTCTTCGATGCTAGACATTCTTGGATTGCCTTGGACATTAAAGGATCAACAGAGATTCCATCCTCAGAGGCAATATGGACAAGAAAAGAAATCTCCTGAATCAAGAATTCACACTTGCTAAACATCCCGTATAATTCATTTATTCTAAGAGTCTTTAGGATAATGTGCAAGTTATTTTCGTGATCTTAATAGATTATGGAGTATACCAGGATATCATCAATAAATACCACTAAAATGTTATCATGATATTCCTTGAAAACTTTGTTCATTAGATCCATGAAAAGAAAGGGTGCATTATTCAGCCCAAAAGGCATTACAGTAAACCCGTAATGCCCGTACCTGGTTCAAAATGTTGTTTTCAGAATGTATTCCTTCTTCACACACAATTTATGATATCCAAATTGAAGTTCAATCGTTGAAAAATATTGAGCTCTATGAAGTTGGTTGAATAAATAATCAATGCGAGGTGGGGGATACATTATTGTTATATCATTGATCTTCCTATAGTCAATGCACATCCTCAAGGTTCTGTCTTTCTTTTTAACAAAAATGACAGGGGATCCCCATAGAGAAACACTAGGGAGAATAAATCCTTTATTAATCAACTACTCTAGTTTTTTCTTTAGTTCTACTAATTCCATAGTGGCCATTCTATAAGGGGTCTTTAATATGGGCCTTGAACTAGGAAATAAATCAAAGGAAAACTCAATTTCTCGTTCAGGAGGATGTCCAGGTAAATCTTCTAGAAACACATCAACCTATTATTGCACAATAGGTATGTCCTCTATTTGAACATTCCTTTCCTCACCCACATTTATTTCATTCTCTTCCTCCCCAATAATTGAATTTAATAGAGCTACTGGGGGTGGATTTAGATACAAATCAGATTATGAAATTTCTTCTCTAAAGATAAGGTACTCCTTATCATCATTGAAAATTATAACCTCATATTTCTTACAATAAATTTTCACATCATTGTCTGAATCCCAATCCATACCAAGTATTATATCAAATTGAATCATGGGTATGAAGATGAGATCAGTAGATAAATAACGTTTATCTGCCTTAATGGGAATTGATTCACAAAACATTATTGCAATGATACTTTCCTTAGCAGTTTTGACTTAAAAATCCCTTTTTAAATCAAATTCAAAATATCTATTTTTCTTAGAAAACTGGGAATATATGAAATAATGTGATGATCCAGAATCAAATAAAGGATTTTCAAAACTTGAGGAAACCATTAAATTACCTGCCACCACATCTTTTGGAGCTTCAACCTCAGTAGTAGTGATACAATAAGATTTTCCATGATCCCTTGGATTTTTTAGAGTTAATTTTCCTTTGTGATTAGGACATTTATTTGCATAATCCCCCCTTTCTCTACATTGTAGCATTCAACATTGACATCCTCTTTCATCCCATTGCAATCACGATCTTGGTAGCCTTTTTAACCACACTTGTAATAGACTCCCATTCCCTTCAGAGATGTACCAATGTGATTATTCCCACCATTACAATATGATGGATAATAAAAATTTTCCATCATCCCCTTATTTTCATTTACAGAGTGTTCAACATATCTCTTCTTCTCTTGATTTGCATTAACGTCGTAAGACTTAGATAATTCCTTTTCTATCATGATTGCACATGAGACAATATCTTCGTACAATGAGAAGGATTGAGATAATATTTCTTGAAGGAGAAATGGTTTTAACCCATCAAAGAATTTATCACCCTTTCTTCTTTGGTTACGTATATAATCTGCAGCATGCCTTGCAAACTTTGTAAAGTTAGCATCATACTTTGCGACATTCTCATCCTCTTTTTTCCTCAGACTCAGAAATTATCTTTCCATATTCTCTCTATTGTCACGAGGAACATATTTTTCTATGAAAATCTCTTTAACCTCCCTCCATTTCATATTTTATAATTCTTTATCCTCAATTGTGTTTTGAATCAATGACCACCATTGATCAGCATCTCTAGTGAGGAAATAAACTGCCCTGACAACTTTTTCCCGTTCACTACTCCCCAATGCATGAAATATTTTCTATAAGAAACTTATTCATTGCTCAGGTACAAATGGATTTTTTGTCCCATTAAATGTTGGTGGTTGTTTCCTCATAAAGCGGTCTAAAATTGATCCTTCGTGTTGTGGATCAGGGTGCTTCGTACGGGTAAGGTTATTATTCATAACCTAAGTGAGCTATCCCCATATGGTGATTAGCTGATCAGCACCTATTGCATCACCAGCTCCACTATAATTATCTTGAGTAGGAGGGAAATATATACATGGGTTACGTGCATTGATACAGTATCCATTTCATCCACTATATGTCATTTATAAACAATGGAATACAGTAGATTAGTTTATGAATCGCAATAAAAATTTCAAACTTGTAAAACCGTTAACATAAATAGAACAGTTTAGGGATATGATCCATAATCATAAAAATGATTTCTTTGAAGATTTATATATTCATAAACCCTTCATAATAGTTTCTAATGAAAATGAGAATTATCCTATGCATATCCCCCAGGAGTGTCCTAACTAAGAGTGCAGCAAGGCCTATTTTCGTTCACTAGTTCCTGTTCGAGTCTAGCTCAAAGCGGTGTTTTCTAGTTTTACACCTAGGTACATCTGTGCTAGAGCTGCCTCTACTAGCTCCTATCCAGAAAGGGATGTATTTCTTGGAAAAATCACACAATCTTTATAGTACCAAAATTCTAGGAAGTTCTTCTATACTAATCCTCAATTTCTATATTTGGGTAATGTTTTCTAATCTGAGTTTTTATAAATCTAGATTCCAAGGTTTGTACTAAACTTTCTCTGATACCAACTGTAATGCCTCGACCCCAGTTACCCAGAGTCTGTGCATTATTAAATAATATTGGTATGATACAAGTAAATCTTGTCCCGAAGGACTGATCAATTTAGTAGCCTTGTATGTAATAGATACGTTCATACGTTTTACATGACATTATAAAATGAAAAACTACCACACCATTATCTCTATAGGCCACACTCATATCCCTTAGACTATCCCTACAGGTTAGTCATAATATACTTCTTTTCTTCCTAGGAAAAATAAAACATATAAAGGGGTGAGATCAGATGCTTAGTAAGGATAACAACATGGCATAAACTTTCATAAATAAGCTTAATCATTTTAAATAAATGTATAAGACTAAAACATAAGCCTTTTAAACATAAACTTCAGCATAATATGTAAAATATGAATCTAAATAATTCCATTGACTTATTCACATGGACATTCAACTAGTCGAATAATCACAAGAAATATCAATAGCCAAATTCATAATTATGGAATGCATAATGCCAGACTTCCTAACCACATAGTAATGGCCGTTTTCCAAGACTACAAATAATATTTTGTCAAGGCCTTGTTCCAAGAAACTAGTTTGTCTCATTAGACCTACCGATGCATCAAGGAGCTATAGAGGGCTCCTCCCGTCACTTACTAAGTCCAATGCATTACTCATATGAAAAGGTTGAAACATAACATAAACATTTATATTAAAACTAGAATAAAAAATATTAATACTTTAACCATAAACCATGAATGGTATAAAAATTACACATACATAGTCAAACATATCACAAAACCTTCAATAAAATATGGAAGATTTGTATCATAATGAATCGACTTCAAGAAAGTATAAAATCCATCACAGGATGTTGACTTAGATGAAATCAAAACTATTTGACAGAAATGTATATTTCTTTTTTTGAATCATTTAAAGTCAAATAATTATAGAAGAAAACATATATTTTAAAAATATTCATATAAGAATGTAAAGTAAGCTTCAAAGGTGTAATAACTGTATAGAATAACTGCACCTACCGTATAAGTTAAAAAAATGACATTCTTTCCATAATTCTGTCGAAAAATCATACTGTACCTTGTTTGGAAAACGACGAAAAGATTCCATTCTAAACATATAAGGTAAAATAAGGGAATAAATTACTTTAAAACATATTCTAGTAAATAGTTAAAGTGATTTGAAATACATTTTTAAGAAAACACAGATGTGGATGATAAAGAAGTCCCAATAGATTACTTACTTATACACAACCTTGAATTAGTAAAGAGATTGTGAAATTAACCCTTACCTTGTAATTTTCCTTTCTTGAGGGCAGTTTAACCTCTTGTATGATGCTTAAATAATTGTTATTAAATTATACAAGAACCATATAAATTAATATTATATCATATATGATCTTTTAATATTTCTTTTTTAATTATATTTCAGTAGTATCATCGTTTCAGGTGTTAACTGATTTCTTTTCCTTTATATGATTTATTACATAAGTAATGTTTGTTATGGATAGGATGTATCTTATTAATATTCAGAATGATGTTAAGTCTTTAAAAATTATTTTTAATCATAAAATGAAAATTAGTTTGAATGGATACAATGGGGAATGAATCTCATCGCGTTCGTGGAGACGGTAATCTATATGTACGTACGAGCGACAATATCATTCTTTTGATATTAAAATAGTATATAATTGGATATAATATCATATATACAGAATCATTATCATGTTATATTTATTATTTACATCAGTTATACTCATTATTATACCTATCCAAAGGATGAAGTGTTTGAATAAAAAACTACACCACGACGTGGAGACGGTATTATGTACGTACACACATATGGTGACTTTGTCATTTATAGGAATAATAGAATAATGAATATGGTTGAAATATTTTTATAATAAAATCATAGTATATAAATGATACTGGAATTATTATTTTAGAATGGAAACAACAATAAAATAGGAAGTGGAATAAGAAAAGAACTTAAAAGAGGTGATGAAATATTTACCTCTTCTTCGGGTTCTTCCTTTTGATTTGATCTAAAGGGATCCTTAGGTTGTCTTTATAACTAAAGGAAGGCCACTAGGATTAAGGTAGGAAAGTAAAGAGAATATTTGGGTAGGGTTTGGCTGAGATAATGTCTTTGAAGGAGTGAATTTGAGAGAAGGGGAAGTTCCCTTTTTTAATAGGGGTGAGGGGCACCTTAGAAAAAGATTGAAATATTATTTTATAATAAAATTATTTTCGGTTTCTAATGGCTCCAAAATGATTTATTTTGAATATAAGGTGGGTATGGGACGCAAAATACTCAACAAATAGATTTTAGACAAGTTTGGGTATATTTATTAACCTTATCTTTTATATTTAACTCTTAGTTAAATATTTTGACATTTACCATGTCTCTTTTTATTTTTATATTATATGGTAAATAAACATACTATAAACTTCCAATAAAAAAAATTGGTTCATTAATGACCATTATAATATTATTTTAGACTTTTTCCTGAACCTTATATTTTAAGGAATAGAATATCAATTAATAATATAATATTTAAAAAAACACTTTTAGGTCAATTTCGACACTATTTGGTATTTTGTTTTTGTTAAATTCATAACAGCATTATTACTTTGAAAAAAATTCATTTAATCTACCCTAAAATGTCATATTAGCCTAAAAATTACTGTAATTCATTAAAAGTCTCAAATTATATTTATTTTGATATTTATAATATCAATTATTTTAATCATTCATTAATAAGGAAATTACTGCATCATCATTGTGTCGTAAATAAATTTAATTATTTTTTGTATAAAAATAAAAAAATAAAATACCATTATGTAGGAAATAGTTTTATATTTATAATGAATATATATAGTTGAATTTATCTTATTTATAACCCTATTTTAAGAATGGTTTAATTATTAAACTTTAATTTTAACTCTTTTAACTCTTGTTTAAATTAAATAATAATAAATGTCTTAATCTAATCCAAGTGGACCTAAAGGATTATATTTTATTCATAAGGTTTTTTCGGTCAAAATACAATTATCCAATATAATTTGTACATGTGTTTGGGTAATAATAATACCATTTGTACCTTTAACTACCCTATTTACTTTTAACTATGGTAAATAAAAGTAAAAAATTACTATTCACCCGAAATTATTTTTAATCATATTGAACAAAATTTTACTTAATAATATCAATTGTGTCTCCCATATTTTTGAAATTTAACTCACATAAGTGGTAAAATTATGTATTATGAAAATCTACAAATGCTCCTACGAGGTGGGTAAAAGACGGTAAAATGATCAATTAAATTTTTATATATCTAAACTTATTATAACATGACTCCAATGAATTATATTGAACTTATATAGATATTATGTATCAATTTTGACTAAAATAAATTTAAATGAAATAAATAATTATTTAAATAAAAAGTGGGTTTTAAACAATAAAGTAGTGTTTTCACTATTCATCAAAAATTGAAAGTTTTAAGAAAAACACAAAAAAAATCACCCTAAGCTAATTACGATATTCTAAATCCAAAAATGAAGTCCATTTTGAAAGATAAAATTTATAAAATCTCAAAAATTGGATATTACTATTCATAACGGCTAGTTTGATTGGTCGCGGTGTGTTAGAATCTCGAAGTTGCGTACAATGCAAGCTATTGAATTATTCAAAGGGAAACAACCCATGGAATCTTGGGGTGTTACATTATCCTTAGAAGAACCATCTGACTACCATCAATATGTTGATATGTCCCATAACATATATATAATAAACACATATAAGGAAAGTTGTAAAATGCATCACTTCCTCACTTCCCTAACCCATTTCTATCATAACCATTCCACATGGAGTCATAGCCTCATGGATTCCTTACCTACCCTCAACTTATCCAAGTATCATATATTCCCCAGGAAATGCTCACCCCAACTACTATCATTGCCTCAATCTGATGACCTATTTTCTCAGCCTGGTGATCAAAATTCCATACCATAAAACCTACATGCTTGTATAAGTGAGAGGCCAACTTATCGTATAGTGTATAATTTGTATGCATATAAAACACATGGTATATAAAATTTCATATATCAAAGTGGTTCACATAATTGGAATCCTTGTGTTTCACATTTGACAAGGTATTTCATTATGAACTTGAATATATACTATTTAATATCCAATTATGTGGCTCTACAAAATCCGAAGTATACAAGAAACCACCCCTGACTGTATCATTACAGGGTTCAATTATCCCATCCCTTATCCTATGAACTCACAGGTCACATTATATAACACATATCATCACATTCTAGATAAGTCACCTGAGGTGGAAATCAAATAAACTATAACTAAGAAAAACAGAATAACAATTCACACCCATTGTAACTTGGTTCGTCCCTCATACCTTGGGATGTAGGCAACCAAGAAAAATTTATAAACCTAGTTCAACCATCATTATAGTCTTAAATCTAGCATAGAATAAATTGTAGGACCAATTGAAAATAAATTATATTCTTTATCTCATAAGTAGCCAGCCATATGGTACTATTAAATCCAAGTCAAGAACTGCTCTGTTACCACTTGTAATATCCCCAACCTGAAAGCCCCTCTCCAACAATGCACTAGGTTAGAGGGATAATGGCCATAGCTTCACCTTATCGTACACCAAAGGCTACTGACTTGAATCTAGGGTGTACAAGATTCAATGTGGGGAGGCTATACCCTCACGGAAGATATAATAATGGTCTGAGTACTTATATGTAACATACACTGAAAAAAAGACATATAATACTCGATCCAGTCCAATCAAAAGAGGAAACACAATCAATAACATTAAATAGTGAAATAAAATATAAATAATAATTATAAATAAATAAACATGCCATCACACGACATGTAGAAACTAAAATAGAACATGCATACATTGTTGGTGATATAGTACAATATCTGTTATGGTTTCCAATGACTAACAAATAGTATATTCATATATAATACAGCTTGCTGGAAAAAAGGGAAACTAAAATAGAACTCCAACTAAGGCAAGGAATCAAGGACCCAGGACAACATCCATGACAAATAGATACAAATGTCCTTCTCTTAATGATGATACACTATCAGAATGAAACACCATAAAGTCTACACGCTCCCCAAAGGGCCCATATAGGGTGTGATAACATGTCTCAATAGAATACCACCCATGTGTGGATACCAAACACAAGTTCAGAAGAAGTTTTTATGTAAAAAAATAATAAATCTTCATATGTGTAATGTTCACAAAAACTTTCTTGTGGTTTAAAATCCATGAGGAAGTCATCACCTGCCTCAGCCATCTCCAAAATGGATGGATATGAGGGGATCCATGGGACATGTCGCAATGTATCCCCTAAAATTTCATTACCCTGTTAAACAGTCATGTTCCACCTCAAATAAATTAACCCATCACCATGTGCCTCCTCACACCTCGTGCCTCAAATAAAATCACCTACAACCCGAAGGCAGGCCCTAGGAAAACAATATTGTCCCTCGTACCATTTCTCAAAAACACATTCAGGCTTGAAGCCTAAAAACTAATGCAAAAGTGATATATATCTACATATAAAACCACCATTTTCTCAAAGAACTATGGAATGAGTAATAGTGATGTCCTACCTCTAATATACGTCCAAGCCCAACTACCTCAATATGGAAATCCCTACCCCCAAACTAATTTCTTAAATTATATTAACCAATATCTCTTCACCTTCCTAGTGGATTTCTATTGAAAGACCCCCAACCTAATTTCCTAAGATGCGCTACTGAGGGCCTCTGCCCACATGATTGGTTAAAACCACCTCATCATGGTGTTAGCCTATGTTCACATGACTCAAATATATGATTTTGATATCATGAGTGAGAGGAAATCACAAAATTAATACCTAAGACACATTAACATCGACACCTCATTCCCTTAAAACCATGTCACTCAAGTTTGATGTCCATTCCATCCAATATCACATTGCATTCCCAACACCTGACAACCTCACCGCCTCAATATATTGTCCATGACGCTCAACCAATGATCACATCACCCATGTAATCCGGGCCAATCCCAAAAACACAACCATGTCGCCTCATCCCTGATGGACATGCCACCTCAACATCAGGACAAGCTCGTCTTGAACCCATGGGTCTCATCACATACATCTAGAGTATTTACATATATAATCAATCTAAAATTAAGAAATCAATTCAATATAATTGAATTAAATATCTAAAATTCAATAAAAAATCCTATTCAATCAAGTAGAACTAAAATTAAATAATCAATTCTAATAAAAAAATTAATTATAATCAAATTTTACAACTTCAATAAATCAAAAAAATCAAAAAAAGTCCAAGAACCCAACCCATCCTAACTACCCATGGTGGTAAAATGACCTCTAAATTATCCTCTCACATCTGAAATTTACTTTGTAAAGCCAAAATACATCCCATAAGGTCACATGGTTGGTTCTATAAGATGAAATATTGTCTATATAAATTTACCAAATGTGTGCTAAAATACGAATCCCCAAAAACTCCTCAAAAACATGATGAAACCTATGAATCGGGTACCATGGAATCATAGATAATGTGGCATTGGATATCATGCTCTAACTCAATGAGTAGTGGAAAAGATATGATTTTCTATTGAGTTCCCTCAAAATAAGGAAACAATATCAAATGGGTTAATGGATATATCAGGTGAATACATGGGAGAAGATAAGGATGGGTTTGGAGAGCCTTACTGATACACTTCTAACACTCCAAAACAGATATGAAAATGAATAGTAGACGGAGTAGAGGTATCAAAATACAAAGGAATAAGGGAGTACGGTTTCCTACACTATTTTACATGGCCATGTGGGATGAAATAAGGAGGAAAATATAAAATAATGGGAGGTAAATATTACTTTTTTCTCTTTAATAATGTTTCATTGTTACCTGACATGGTTTTCCAAGCCTCGTGGAAACCATGTGAAACCCACTGTCTAATGATCCAAGTATGCTTGGTTTACCCACATGCTTTTTCAAACTATGAAAAAATTGTGTGGGATTCCTCTGTAAAAATTTTAGTCCTCTACACATGGTCGTGAATCCCCACATTCATAGATTACCCTCACCGGGATGTAGTTCAAAAACGTTCTACACTTTTAGCTGGAATAGGGAACATGATTTACCCTAAATCATCCACCCTATCCTACAACTCTCAAAACAGGCCTTCAGGCCCTCGATGCTCTCAAATTCCATTAGAACTCTTGTTGAAATCTCCAAGACTATAATACCATTTAAAATAATGATATAAGGCTGAAAGAATCTCAAAAAAGTTTTGTTCATTGAAAATGAAATGGTCACCCCCAATAATTCAAAAATTCAAAAAGGGGGTTATTTTTAACATGATTCAAAAACCTGGAATGTTAAAACATGAATGGGTACAGTTATCATTGGTTAGTTAATCAGGTAGTATTTCTTTTGAGTCCTCAACTGATGAAACTCATACACCATTAATCATTCCACTAAAATCAAAACTATTATCATCCTGATTCATAGTGTGTCACAATAAACTTAGTATCCAATTTTAGTCTTAGGAAAAACATAGATTAGCATTGAGTTCAAACTTTCTATTAACACTAGAGAGTCCTTCTCACAATCATCAAACCATGTGAACTTTTCAAACTTCATGGTGAAGACTATAAGTAGTTATATGAGTTGAGAAAATATCTATATGAATCACCATTAGTATTTAGATAATCCAATGAATATCATTTTCTAAAAAATATCATATGATTCTCCCAAGAAACAATACCTCTCAGCCTCCTTGGATCCACTTATATCGCTAATTATTATATAATGTTACCCAATAACTAAACTATTTCAATAAAAAAGTGGAAAATAGTTAAAATGGAATATATATGGTTCTCTCTTAGTGAGTATGTATGATATCATGGTGTTCGGCATGATTATGTTTTTTATGAGAGTACACTAAGATATCATACCTAAAAACAATAGTAATGTAATATATGTATTGGTGGAAAATATGATTCATTGTGGATATTAAGTAATAAGGTGTGTTCTTTAGACTATATGGAATCAACATATATTAAAATAGGCCATACCTACATTAGAATGTTTTATATGTTATATTTGAGTGTTCGACATTCATAGGATGATTTCTTTATCTCAATTAAATCTTTGAGAATATGTTGGTTTCTCAGAGATAGTCAAAGGGATAATATAAAAAAGGAAGTGGGTACTGTTTCATAATTATACGTCAATTAAATGGTTAATTATATACACATAGCATCAATGTACTATCCACATTTCTTTAGAATATAAGTGGTGGACCCCAAGGAAAAGTATTTGGTCATATATAACCCTTGGATACATAGTCTTATAACAACCTCTTGAGTTATTGAAGATATGTTTGAGACATACTTCAAGGAGTGAAGCATAATGGTTCTACTATTGTAATAAGAATGATGGTGAAATCAGCCCCTATCATAGTAGGTAGACCAGAAATGGCATCAAGAATGTCTTTCAAAAATTTTCCAAAACAAGAGGAAAATGTCATCTCTTACTATCTAATAATAAAAAATGGCCAAGAATCTAGGATGACACTCCACCCATAATTTTATGAATAGATTTTTATCAACCTTCCTAGACATACCATTCTCCCATGCATACATAGTTTCCATAAATAGGTGGTGAGAAATACACCATTTAGAAATAAAAATCAATATGGGATAAAAAAGGAAATAACTAGTACATCCAAAGAGTTATTGTAAAACCTATTATACCAAGGATGAAAAGGTTTGACAAAAAATGGTAGTCGTATATCTCTAGGGGAAACTCAATGCATCAGTAAATAATCTCGGTCTAGAAACCCAATAGAGTGACAAGAGAGCTCACCCTATAGAAGAATTCAATCTTGAGACCAGGAATTCATATTAAGGTAGCCGATATGAATGTGTGTGAAGTTACTTCTTCATAAAAGTAAGATAATAAAGATTTTTATACTAATATCATATCTAATTATATGGATTTCATATCTCTCTACTGGTTTGGTGTAGGTTTCAATACAATAAAATTTCTAGATCCATGAGCCTAATCTAAAACTTCCCTCCTAGAGTATCTCTGATATGCTAGAGATCTGTTGGGGTTTCCCAACATATATATGTCTCTTGTGACATTACCTTGAATAGACAGTAGTAATCAATATTCTTACCTAGAATAGATCCATAGATCCCACTCCATAACATGGAACTAGTAATGATCCCCTCCCAATGGGAAATGGAGGAATGGTCCTAAAGATTCGTTAGAGGTTTCCCATTTCACAACATGCTCAAAACTGTATTAGGTGTCTATCACGCTAAGGATTCATTTGACCTAGCCGTCCACGTTAATTATGTATCGCATAACTACCACTTTAAACAATATGAAAAGAATATCCCTAGATAGAAGTCACAAAGTGATGATTCCTGCCACTAGATAAGCCACTTACATGCCTAGTTGTTGAACGACCATGCCTTATACCTTCAGTTTCCCCTACATTAATCTCGAATATAACATCTCATTAGATGATATCAGAAATAGTATTCATTTGAAGATGTTTACCTATGATATAATGGGATACCTAATTCCATCCTTAATACATATTACCCTCGGTATATCATCACCAGCAAGAGAAGGTGGAAACCACTGGAGTTTAGTGAAATGAGTTTAGTAATATTTGATAGATATAGTAAATTTCTCTAGATGAAATTTATTCCCTGTATGAATTAGCTATTATCATATTTGGGTAAAATTATTCACTGAAGCTACTTTGGAAGTCCCTCAAGACCATGCCTCAATAATTATATTCCTACATCAGAAAATATCATAACCCCTTAGAAGAATCAAGAAAAATGTAGGTTACAAGCTTCACCCTCCTATCCATATGTGTATTTGGGATCTCAAAGATCATATGTATAGCCTAAATTCATGAATCAAAAACAATAGTACCATTATTAACAATGAAAATAGTTCATTTCTACTATTGTAACTCCCTCATCAACTAAGACTTGGTAGGTAAATCCCATAGAGCTCCCTATATAGATTTCACTAGATATAAAATATCCTCTTGATGATAATAATAATTTCCTTTTCTAGAAATAACATGTGATGCTACTAGATGTTCCCAATGTGGTACTATATATGGTACAATAGGTAGTTCAGAAAGGTATATATCTATAATGCGAAGAAAAGGCCTCAAACATAAGATTATAAAGAAGAATATAATATAAATAATAATATAAAAATAGACTAATAGACTCACTATAAGATATGAACTAAATTTTTTTCCCATTTCTAAGGTCTTGTTACATAGAATAATTAATAGTTTATTATAGTAATTCAGATGTATAGGTTTTCAATTGTAATTTAATTATGTAAATTATCTTAAAATTTTAATTTTAATCCCTCTCAACTAATTTTTTTATTAAAATCATGAATTTAAAATTTAGTAAAACTATATAAAATATTTTAGTAATATAGATTTCCATTAACAATTTATACATGAATAACAACCTATAAAAAGCAATTATCACCATATTTAACTATAACTAGTTATTTAACATAAGGTGTTAGAATGTAAAAATTCTATAAGTGGTGATTAAATTATAGGGTTTTCCATTAAAAATTTATTTAGTAATTACAATATAAATTGAAATTGGAAATCCATTTAACTATAACCCCAAAAATATACCAGCTTGTGTATCCAAGGTTACACAACATGACCATTTCAAAACTATTATATAAGCGTACATCAATAATATATTCTAGAAAAAACTATTTATTATGATGTAGACATTTTATCTAAAAATATTCCTTATTTTTTCATTTAGAAATCATTTGAAATGACATGCATATAAAACAATTTACATAATATATAAAATAGGAAGAAAATGCAATGAGATATGCATAGAATATAATATGCATGACATATAAATACCTTTGTTATTATAATGTTGCATGAGTTAATGATTTCTTTCCATATCGGCTTAAGGGTGAAGATACGTAAAACATAATATCAAAAAGCATGTTCATCACAATATGGTGAAACTGGTAAAAATGTGATCAATTTTTTTAGAAAAATGGCCATATCCCTGGAAATAAAGCTTTCCTATACAATTAGGTAATATAATCCATAGAACAAGATCATTACCATGTTTTGAAACATTCTAGTATCTTATCGACCAACCAAAAATAGTATGAAAAGAAAAAATTAAACAACCAATACAGCTTTATGATATCCCCGAATTATTTATTGACATGTCACTAGACTATTTGGGAATAAGGCCTTAATCACACCTCCCCATAGACCAAAGGATACTAAAAAGTAGTGATTGTGTATGCTGGTATGGTGGGGTGACTATAACCTCTATATCGAACTAAAACATAGCTGTAAATAAAGGAGGCATATAATCTATCTTGAAATATAGTTGGAAAATAATGAATTAGTAAACACTATCACATTCAGATGATGTAATATTGATACAAAAAAATGAATTCAAAAATACATGGTCAAAGGAATACAATAGTACATACTTGAAAATAATAATCCAAAGTCTAAAAATACTACCAATCTCCATGATCATCCCATGTTCAAACATGTTCCACTTCTCCCATGCTCCATCCCAAAATAGAATCAAGAATCCATAGTAGGATTTTTTCCCGTATCCTTTCACGCATTAATGAAATTGTCCAAGGTACCATGTGGTGACCCCAATAGGGTATGATTATAATTCAGTAGTAAATCACTAATGGTGTATAATCTAAATATATTATATTAGTATATAATATAATATTGTTTAGATGGTATTTAAATAAAGAAATAAATAATAGAAATCATGTCAAACATCACACCTTGTGAGATTCTGGGCCAAACCTACCTACTTCGGCCTACATTAGATAATAAATTGTTACATGTAGATAGTTAAGGGATCCTAGGTAAATTGAGAAGGCATCCTAAATATGTAACCCTAAGGAATTGAAAGAAAAATTCAATGATTTCATATAAAACACACCTTTTTTTAATCCATAGTAGTAAAATGACTTTCTTAACTTTTAGATGTAAAGACAAAAAATAGTTATTGACAATTTATGTAAGCTAATTAGATGAGTAGAATCCAAGGGTTGATTTCTTGGATTTATACCCAAAAGAGTTTCTAAATGAAATGTGTAAAATTATATTTTCATTTTTGGTAGGAATCAATTAGAATCCAAGGGGATGAAAGATGGGGTTTCTTTTCTATAGACATTGACCTAAACCTAAAAGATCTTCCTAAGAAATCTATGTTTTTTGGAGATTTAAATTAACCCACTATTTCAGTATATATAATTTATTAAATTAAGACATTTATTTAATAAAATATAGGTGTACCAATTTTAATTTTCATCAATGAATTGGGTTGAATCCTATGACTTCATTTAAGGAACTCGTGGTCAAGAATCCCACTCTTTCTTGAGGAATTCCATACCATTAATAATGTAACAAATATCTATAGAGATTAAACAAACAAAAAAATTAATCCATTATAAGGTTTATGTCTCCATTTTATTTAAAAGATTTCCTTGTAATGGAAAAAAAATTAAAAGTTTATGTATGGTAATCTTTCCATCCAACAATTTAATTCATTTAATTTTGATATTGTGCATGAAATTAGAAGGCCAAACACATCCTAAGTGGTAGTTTGATAACATGTGAAAAGGGATTATCCTAAATTAAAATACAAACACACACTAATGGTCTTTATAGTGATAATTTTAATATTTAATTCATGGGAACTAAATAAAACACACCCTATGTGATGGTTCAAGTTGATGTCATTGATCTACAATGGTATCTAAGGGTCTCGTGGCACATATAGTTCGTGGTTTAGGAAACTAAAAAATGGAAAATAAATTTTTAGATAAATTCAAATAATTTATGGAATATTATAGAAGGTTATGTTTTATAAATTGTAATACTATTTGGAAAAACAAATAACCCTCCTACACATGCCCTATCAAAGACTCCTTGTCTGATAGAGTCCTCAAATTTCGGTTGGAATGAGAGAAATTAGAAAACCATATAACAATCATAAAAATCCATCATATTAGATCACAAAAATAAAAAATAATGGAATATAAAATAGAGAAAACAGATAGTATGAGTGAAATACTTAGCCCAATTGATCAATTACTTCAGATAGAACACAAAAATAGGGAGGGAAGCAGAAGGTACACTAATATTAATGAGAGTATTGGATGATATAAATAGAGATATATATGTGTGAAAATGTTTGGAGGAAGGGAGAAAAGATATATTTAAAGGTATTGAGTGAAAAAATGGTAAGTTTTTTCATTTTTAACCAATAACATGGTTTTTCATCACGGTTTACCAAATTTTTTCCAATATTACATCCCTAATACTTAGGAGAACTACACACTACACAGTTATATGCATGATTATAAAAACAAATCATAACAAATGATAAGTGAACAAGAAATAAATTATAGATTTAACATAGTTTATTGGCCCTCTTCACATGGTTTTCCATATTTGTTACCTCCCTTTTCCAAAACGAATATTTAAGGTGCACGGTAAGGAAAAAAATTCAGTAACCATTCACCCAATGAAAATTAATTAAAAACCATAACTCCATGACCAAAACCATCCCGAATACTCTCGGAACATCCACTACCCCCTTAGAAACATGTATTTAGGTCAATGAAAAATAAAATAGCGGTCTTACAAAAAGTTAAATCTTGGTTCTTACATATTTCCTATGGGGGGAGGAAAGAGTATATCATAGGAAATAATGGTGTGGACAAGGATTGTGAAATTTATTTCCTTTTGATAATAAATTCTCTTTAAATTCATGAATGGTCATATGTTTTCAATTAAATGATTTAATAATTTATGTGTTTTATAATTTCTAATACAAAATTTTGTTTCAAATTTTTTCACCATGAGAGAAGTCCTGATGGTGTATCATCCACCTAAGGAATTGTATTTGGTGGTGTTCATTGGCCATAATGGTTATATTTGTGGCATGTCATACACCTTGAAATATTGAATCAATGATTTATCATTCACTAAATATTCTTATTTTGGTTTTAGTTAATCCATATAAAAAAATACATCATTCACATTGGAGATATCTTATATTGAATTATCATTCAATACAAGTTTGATCTGTTTTTGTTATCATTGAAATAATTAATGTATCATTCACCATGCATATGATATTGTGAGATATATCTCATATATGTTATTTTATTGGGATATATTTCACTCCAAGGCTATCTGAATTCATTGAATTGTTTTCTAAGGCATTACATCAGGGTAATAACTCATTTAACTCTAAGTTATAAAATGAGGGGTGTTAGACTATTCTCTCAAATGGTTTATTCAAAATATGGGTGAATCATTGTATTATAACAAAGAAAAAATAATTTATGGTTCAACATGTTTCAGTTTTTGGTTACTATAACATTTTTTGGGTCATTTATTAATATATTTTGTAATCATTTCAAATCAATAATACACTTTTATTGACTAAATTTATAAGGTACATAAATATTAATTGAATATTGAGTTATAATCACACCCTACATGGTAATGTTGGTGGATGAGCAGATATAAGCTCCCTAGGAATAGGTAATGGAAAGAGTTTAACATTATATGGGTCAGTAGTATAATCATAGATAGAATATAGAGATGGGATTTGGTGGGGACACACGATTTAGTTTTATATTAGTCTCATTTTTAGTTTCTTATTTTCAACTATTCAATAAATTATTGGACATGGGTGATCTCCTTTTTTGTTTATACATGTAAAAAAATAATATTTCATTTTGTTGTTGAATTCATTTTTACTTATATAACAACCTTGAAACCACACTCTCATATCTGGTGTTAAAATAATAAACATTATGTTTTGAACTTTTGTATCGATAAACATGACAAAATTATCCAATCCAAAACATATTAAATTAAAAGGTATATATTGGTCCACATAAATTATCAAGGACCATTTATGATTAACGTTTTAGAGAATTAAAAAAAATATTAAAAAAATACCAATAAATTCATGATATTATATTTTCCACTATACATGATTTTTATATTCAATATTTGGTTATCAAAATTATCCATATGAAAACCTACAATAATTAATTTATTCAACAAAATTCATAATAACCTGGGTAAAATTAAATATAATAAAGATTCACTCAATTTCTTAGTTAGTGTGAACATATGAATAAACAATTGAATTTCTCTAATGAGAATAAGGTGATCATAATGGTGTGATGACATAATCCAAGTGAATAAAATGACATAAGAATATTCATACCCTTCAATACCAAGATTATAAAATATGAAAAAAAATGTAATAAATATTTAATAAAGGAATGATCCATTAGAATTGATAATCATGTTCCATGTGAAATCAATATTGATTATAAAAAAACATTATATACCAATAGAATGAAATAAAGTGTGTTGGTATCTTGGAACATCATCATCATATAACCCTTATAGAACCTCTACTATTGGAATAATCATATGGACAACTACCAATATAATTGTCTATAGAACCTAATAATTACCAAATGTATTAGAGCTCTATCTGGGGGAACACATCTAGTAATCTATATCAGGTTCACTCGGTTAAATCTAGTTTCACCAATCATATAAAAATGTCAAAGAACCATAAATAATGTAAATAGATCTTCTGTATAATCATAAAACTCAAAAAATCATTCTTTTTTATAACCCCACTATCCATTGTAAAATAAATCGGTTTCATCTCAGTCTCTCTGAAACATGTTTAACCCAAGGAATGGGAAAGATATTCAAACCAATCTCTTTGAATCATGGTTATACCTTGATAAGTAAACATGTTCTATTAAAATTTCATTAAAACAATCATAATACGTCCATTTAATAAATTAGGATGGTATCATAATAAAATATTCCCATTGGATAATATGTAAGAGTAATTATTGTTGTCATTGATGAATGGAAACAAAATTAAAAGATCATTCATAACATTTTTAGGAAAATAAACATTAAATTTTTAAAATAACTATTGAAACATAAATATCAAAATATAATACCAAAATAATGTTCAATTAAAAATCCATGAAAAAATATAAAGTTAACTTCAAGGAAAATAGTGGAAATTATGGTGCTAAAATCTATTCATGATATAAGTGTTAAAATTAAACATTAAATTCAATCCTCTTTGAAAAATGGGTTTAATAGTGACCCTTAGAAAATGTTTAAGAATTTTATTTTAAAACATTTTAAAATAAGGTAAAATTTCATTGAAATTTTCATTAATAATGTAACACCCCAAGATTTCATAGTGTGTTATTTCTTCAAAATAATTCAATAACTTGCACTACACGCAACACCGAGTTCAGGCGCACCATGACTTACCAAACAAGACGTTCAAAAGAGGTTATGAATAGTATTAACTAAATTTTAAACTTTATATAATCCCTATAATTTTAGAATCCATATTATGAGTTTCTTAGACATAATGTAAGAACAAATTCATTTTCAGTATTGCACTTTTACCAACTTTTAATAGTGAACCCTTTTTAAATACAATATTTTAAACTTTTTGACTAAATGGGGACATCAAAAATTTAAAATGAAACATCCCAAGCTTCCACGGTACGCTTTTCTTTGAATAATACAGTAGCATGTGTTGTACGCAACTTCGAGTTCTAACACACACTACAACCAATCAAACTAGCCGTTATGAATAGTAATACCTACTTTTTGAAATTATATATATATTTTATATTTCAAAATGGACTTCATTTTTGGATTCGGAATATCGAATTTAGCCTAAGGTGAAATTTTGGTACTTTTCGGATAACATTAATATTTTGATGAATAGTGAAAATTGCTAAATTTTAATTAAAAACAACTTTTTAAATCAAAATAATTAATAGTGATAAATTATGAATTTGAGTGGTTTTAAAGTATATTTAGAATATATTTTTACCATTTAATATAATGTTGGTCATTGGACATAATTTTACAATTAAACCAAACATAAACAAGTGTCAATCTTTTGATAGTTATTATCTCTTAAAAACACGCTTTTTGTTTTGATAGCGGGAATTAATTTTAAATTAATTTCTGCCACTTCTGTGTTTTGAATTTGGAAAAATGGATTCCATATTTTCAATCAGGATGTTCAAATTGTGTAAATAGGTAACTTTTATTTTTAGACATTTTGAATAATTACTGCAGTAAATATTTTATTTACCATGGTTAAGGGTAAATCCGGTAAATAAGGGTTAAAAAATAATATTATAATAATATTAAATTACCCTAAAACGTTTCCTAACCTTATTGGTTGATACATGTTAGACCATAGGCATATTTTGGTCGATTTTGGGACCCCATGGAGCCACTTGTAGGTGATAGGGACACTTTATTTTAATTTAGTTAAAATGAATACAAAAATGACACAAGCGTATATCTTTTAGAAACACAATTTTTACATATGGTTATATATGTTGGATTTTCGACTATAAATATTCATTAGAAAGATAAAAATATTTCCTACATAATGATATTTTATTTATAATTTTTAAACATTAAATAATTTAATTTAGTTATGACACAATGATGATGCAGTAATTCCCATAATAGTGAAAATTTAAAATAATTGATATTACAAATACCCAAATAAATATAATTTGAGACTTTTTATGAATTAAACCAATTTTCTAAGTTAATATGACATGTTAGGAATCATTTAATTAAATTTTTTCGAAGTAATCATTCTGTTATGAGTTTCACAAAAATCAACTATTGAATAGTGTCAAAATTGACATAAAAGAGTTTTTAAAACAAATATTATATTATTAATTGATATTAAATTCCTAAAAATATAATGTTCGGCCAAGAGACTTATATAATTATAGTTTCATCATTAATTGACCACTTGGGGGTCTCTTGGATGTATATGGTAATTTTATTAACCATATAATATAAAAATACAAAGAGACATTGTAAAAGTGAAACTAATTAACTTAGAGTTAATACTTAAAGATAAGGTTAATATAAGTACCCAAACCTGTCTAAATTCTATTGGTTAAGTTTTTTTAGACCCATACCCACCTTAACCTTTGAATAATCAACTTTGGATCCATTAGAAACCGAATATGACTTTATTATAAATTAATATTTCTAGCTTTTCCAAAGGTGCCCCTCACCCCTCTTATAAAAAGGCACTCCTCCTTCTCATTTCCTCACACCTTCAAAGCCTTTTGGTTCGGCAAAACTCTACCCAAATACTCTCCCAACTTCCCTCACTAAAACCTAGAGGCCTTAGTTTGATCAGAAAGCCAACCTAAGGAGCCCTTTTGATCAAATCAAAAGGAAGAACTCGAAGAAGAGGTAATGATTTCACCACCCTTTTCCAAGTTCCTTTCTTCTTCCACTTCTTCTTCCTTTGTTATTACCATTATTAAATAATAACTCAAGTATCATATATATACTGTGATTTTATTATAAATATGGTACAACCATATTTAGTATTCTATCCACCCTTTTAATAACATGTCACCATACGTGCGTACGTACGGCTTACTGTCTCCACGTCGTGGTGTAATTGTTATTCAATGTAATATTATTTGGATGGGTATAATAATGATGTGTAACTCATGTAAATAATAAATATAACATGTTAATTATTCTGTATATATAATATACCATCCATTTATATATTATTTTAATATCAAAATAATGATATTGTCGCTCGTGCGTACGTACGGACTACCGTCTCCACGAATGCGATGAGATTCATTCTCCATCGTATCCATTCAAGTATAATTATCATTTGATGATTTAAAAATGATGTTTAAGGACTTGATATCATTCTGGATATTAATAATATACAACCTATCCATTACAAACATGGCTTACTTAATAAAACATATAAAATAAAACGAGTAAGTTAACACCCGAAACAACGATAATACTAAGATATTATTAACAAAGCGAAGTTAAAAGATCATATATGATATCATATTAATATATATGATTCTTGTATAATTTAATAAAAATTATTTCAGTATTATACAGGAGGTTAATCTACCCCAACCAAGGAAAAGTACAAGGTAAGGGTTATTTCGAAATCTCTTCATTATCCGAGGTTGTTTATATGTAATTATCTACTGGGATTTCTTTATCATCCACATCCATGTTTCTTCGTAATATATTTCAAAACATTTTTAATATTTACAAGAATATGGGTTAAAGTCATTTATACCCTTTTTTGACTTTTTATAAGTGGTTTATAAAGGAATCTTTCCGTCGTTTTCCAAACAAGGTGCTTTTTAACCTTTTCGACAGAATTAAGGTAAGAATGTTTTTTTAACTTATACGGCGGGTGCAGTTATTTTCCACCATTATAAAATCGTCGAAGCTTCCCTTAAAAGATTATAAGAATATTTTCAAATTGAATGTATTATTTTATAATTATGTTACTTTTAAAAAGATTTCAAAAAAAAGAGATATTTCTCTAAAATAGTTTTGATTTCATCTATGTCAACATCCTTTGATGGATTTTAAGCTTATTTGAAGTTGATTTATTATGATACAAAACATACCTATTTTATTGAAGGTTTTGTGATATTTTTGACTGTGGATAATTTATTCTTATGTCACTCATGGTTTTTGTTTAAATTATTGACATTTTATAAGTTATTTTTAATCCAAATGTTTATGTTATATTTCAACCTTTCATTCAGATGAATCTGTTAGACAAGTATGTTATGGGTTGGGGACCGGTAAAAGTAAGCCCTCCGGGTTGGGGACCGGTAAAAGTAAGCCCTCCGGTTTGGTCTCCGGTTATTATAGGAACTCTGGTTTGGTCTCCGGTTATTAGAGGCACTCCGGGTTGGTGTCCGGTTATTAGAGGCACTCCGGGTTGGGTTCCGGTTACAGTTAGCCCCTAGGTCTTGGGACGAGGCCTTGACAAAGAAATTAAAGTTCAGAATTATGCATTCCATCATTATGAAAGTGGTTATTGGTTTTTGCATGTGATTATTCAATTAGTAGAATATCCATGTGAATAATTAAATGGAATTATTTCATTTTATTTATGCCATACTATGTTGAAAGTTCAAGTTTGAAAGGCTTTTGTTTTAGTTATACATTGCCTTAAATGTTTTTTCTTATTTATGAAAGTTTCCGCTATATTGTTATCCTTACTGGGAATTTGAGCTCACCCCTTTTCTATGTTTTATTTTTCCCAGGAAGTGAAGAATTAAATTATGAATGACCTGCAGGGATATTATGAGGGGTTAATAGTGTGGACTATAGAGACAATATGTTTTTGTACTAGTTTTTCACTTTATGATGTAATGTAAAACTTTATGAATATATCTAGTGTTTCCAAGGCTACTAAACCAATCGGTCTTTCGAGATTTGATCTTTCTTGTGATCATGCCAATGTTATGTAATAGTGCACCAACTCTGGGCAACTAGGGTCGGGGCGTTACAGTTGGTATCAGAGGAAGTTTAGTACAAACCTTGGAAGCTATATTTAGATAAACACTGATTAGAGCACGTAGACCTAAGATGAACTTTGAGGATTAGTATAGAAGAACTTCCTAGAATGTTGGTATTGTAGAGATTTTGTGAGTTTTCCGAGCAATACATCCCTGTCTGGATACGAGCAGGAAGAGGCGGCTCTGGCACAGATGTACCTAGGGGTAAAAACCGAAAACACCGCTTTGAGCTAGACTCGAACGGGAACTGGTTCACGACAATGGGTCTTGCTGCACTCTTGGTTACGACACTCCCGGGGGATATGCTTAGTATAACTCTCATTTTGTTTACAAATCATTATGAATTGTTTATGAGTATATAATTCCTCAAAGAAAACATTTTTATTATTATGGATTATATCCATAAATAGTTCAATTTATGTTAAGTGTTTTATAAGTATGGGATTATGTATTTTGATTCATAAACTGATCTAGTTTATGCCATTGTTTAGAAATGGCGCCCAGTAGAAGGAATGAGAACTCTAGCAATGCACATGATACAAAGAGAAAGAAGGATCATATATTTCATGGCCTTAAGCCAGAATTTATAAGAGAAATAGTTTCGCATGTATTATCATCATATGAAGAAATAATATCATGTGTTGATAAGATAAGTAAAGAGTTTACTGAGTCCTATGGCTTTTAAGGGAAGGAAGAGAAGAAAAGGATGGAAGAGAGAAAGATAGATAAAGGAAGAGGGAAAAGAAGAATTTTCCCATATGTGATAACTGTGGAAAGAAACACCCTGGAACTTGCCTGAAAGGAATGGGAGTTTGTTATAAGTGTGGAGGAAAAGGGAAAAAAGTACGTGACTACAAGGGTAAGAAAATGGTTTCAAATGTACAATGCTTCATTTGCAAAGAGTTTGGAAACTACGCGAACCTATGTCCCAGTCATCAGACTATGCCGCAAATGATGCTATTTGATAATAATCAAGTTATGATACTACCACAGATAAAGAGGAATGATTAGAGTGCTTGTGTTGATTATGTCATTTGAGTGTTGTATCAACAATGTACTTGTTATAATAATTATGGAGTATATAAGGATTGTACTGCAGTACTATTTCATTAAGGACTTGAGATTGTGTGGAACAAAGAAAAGTGACTCAATATTAGGATAAATTTTTGGAAAATATATGGTTGAGAGAATGATAAACGATAATATAGTTCTGATACTGAGATAGTGATTTTGGAATAATACATGATTGATTTGGATAAATTATATTGGAAATTATTGACTACCTTGAAACTGATTAATGATTTGTATATTCCATCATTGTTGGGGTTTAAAACATTTTTGGATTGAAGGAGTATATCTATTGTTCTTTAAGGAATGAGGGATCATGAATGTAATCAATATGGTTTTATGGTAATTCAGGATGTTGCAGTGTTTTAAAAGAATACATGACGAATGTGTTCACATGTTATTACGCGGAAAAAAGGATCTTTATTATGTTTACCTTCCTTATAAATTTTGGACTGAAGTATTTTGGATAGTTCTAGTTTGGATTATTTTGGATTACCATAAAAGGACAACCCAGAGGTTGGGCGGCAACCCGTCGTGTCCAGCAAGGCCGCAATACTTGAACCCACAACCGAAGGGCGACAAGGGTGTATCACCTACCACTAACCCACGTGATGTCCGAGATTAAATAATGTATTTTTTTTAAAAAAAGATCTGGTAGATGAATTATAAATTCGTTTTTTTTACCCTATACGAATAGGATAAATATAATATATTTTTTTTATGTTCTATTATCTTTTATAGTGAAAGATAAGTTTGTGGTAGAAATTTATTAATGGATAAAACTCTAATTATAAAGTAAGTATATCTCCTTATGATCTTATCCAATCTCATAAATAAATTCCTCAACATTAAGAAAAGTAACTTAGAACAAAAATGTTGTCCTAGATGGTACCTTAAATCATCACTAATTTATGGCTTTGGGATTGTTGGCCTTTTCATAGCCATGTTCTCTACCACTCTCCATCAGATAATTGATGGTTAGATTTCTCTTCCATATCCATATTTTCCAATATGGAACCCTAGTATGTGTTATTTTTGGTAATCTTCATACTTTACACTCTTTATTTTAAATAGAGGCCTCATTAATTCATTTTTCGATGTGGGATTTCAACTAAGATATTTTGAAACGTCAAAAATGGTTTATCCCAATACCCTATGTTTTGTTGAACCGATTGTATTTCAAATCATCATAGATTGATGAATTTAAGGACCTCAATTTTATACTTGTTTGTGATTGATGACCTCAATCACTACCTATAAATATTTACGTTTTTTCTCCAATTATATGTCTCTAATTACCACCAATGTTCTCCTAACAGAGATCATAATTTGGTGGTGACCCTTTCATTTCTCTTTTCCTCATATTAAGACTAGATTTTAGTAACCTAATTTCCGATGTGGTTTTTTTCCACAAATATATTTTTTATTTTAAAACTTTTCTTTTCGAAGAACAATTTCAAATTGCGAGGACGCAATTTATTGAAGGAGGGGAGAATGTAACACCCCAAGATTTCATAGTGTGTTATTTCTTCAAAATAATTCAATAACTTTCACTACACGCAACACCGAGTTCAAGCGCACCATGACTTACCAAACAAGATGTTCAAAAGAGGTTATGAATAGTATTAACTAAATTTTAAACTTTATATAATCCCTATAATTTTAGAATCCATATTATGAGTTTCTTAGACACAATGTAAGAACAAATTCATTTTCAGTATTGCACTTTTACCAACTTTTAATAGTGAACCCTTTTTAAATACAATATTTTAAACTTTTTGACTAAATGGGGACATAAAAAATTTAAAATGAAACATCCCAAGCTTCCACGGTACGCTTTTCTTTGAATAATACAGTAGCGTGTGTTGTACACAACTTCGAGTTCTAACACACACTACAACCAATCAAACTAGCCGTTATGAATAGTAATACATACTTTTTGAAATTATATATTTTTTTATATTTCAAAATGGACTTCATTTTTGGATTCAGAATATCGAATTTAGCCTAAGGTGAAATTTTGGTACTTTTCGGATAACTTTAATATTTTGATGAATAGTGAAAATTACTAAATTTTAATTAAAAACAACTTTTTTAATCAAAATAATTAATAGTGATAAATTATGAATTTGAGTGGTTTTAAAGTATATTTAGAATATATTTTTACCATTTAATATAATTTTGGTCATTGGACATAATTTTACAATTAAACCGAACATAAACAAGTGTCAATCTTTTGATAGATATTATCTCTTAAAAACACGTTTTTTGTTTTGACAGCGGGAATTAATTTTAAATTAATTTCTTCCACTTCTGTGTTTCGAATTTGGAAAAATGTATTCCATATTTGGAATCAGGATGTTCAAATTGTGTAAATAGGTAACTATTATTTTTAGACATTTTGAATAATTTCTGCGGTAAATATTTTATTTATCATGGTTATGGGTAAATCCGGTAAATAATGGTTAAAAAATAATATTATAATAATACTAAATTACCCTAAAACGTGTCCTAAACTTATTGGTTGATACATGTTCGACCATAGGCATCTTTGGGTCGATTTTGAGACCCCATGGAGCCACTTGTAGGTGATAGGGACACTTTATTTTAATTTAGTTAAAATGAATACAAAAATGACACAAGCATATATCTTTTAGAAAAACAATTTTTACATAGGGTTATATATGTTGGATTTTTGACTATAAATATTCATTAGAAAGATAAAAATATTTCCTACATAATGATATTTTATTTATAATTTTTAAACATTTAATAATTTAATTTAGTTATGACACAATGATGATGCAGTAATTCCCATAATAGTGAAAATTTAAAATAATTGATATTATAAATACCCAAATAAATATAATTTGAGACTTTTTATTAATTAAACTAATTTTCTAAGTTAATATGACATGTTAGGAATCATTTTATTAAATTTTTTCGAAGTAATCATTCTGTTATGATTTTCACAAAAATCAACTATTGAATAGTGTCAAAATTGACATAAAAGAGTTTTTAAAACAAATATTATATTATTAATTGATATTAAATTCCTAAAAATATAATGTTCAGCCAAGAGACTTATATCATGATAGGTTCATCATTAATGGACCACTTTGGGGGTCTCTTGGATGTATATGGTAAGTTTATTAACCATATAATATAAAAATACAAAGAGACATTGTAAAAGTGAAACTAATTAACTTAGAGTTAATACTTAAAGATAAGGTTAATATAAATACCCAAACCTGTCTAAATTCTATTGGTTTATTTTTTGCGACCCATACCCACCTTAACCTTTAAATAATCAACTTTGGAGCCATTTGAAACCGAATATGAATTTATTATAAATTAATATTTCTAGCTTTTCCAAAGGTGCCCCTCACCCCTCTTATAAAAAGGCACTCCTTCTCATTTCCTCACACCTTCAAAGCCTTTTGGTTCGGCCAAACTCTGCCCAAATACTCTCCCAACTTCCCGCACTACAACCTATAGGCCTTAGTTTGATCAGAAAGTCAACCTAAGGATCCCTTTTGATCAAATCAAAAGGAAGAACTCGAAGAAGAGGTAATGATTTCACCACCCTTTTCCAAGTTCCTTTCTTCTTCCACTTCTTCTTCCTTTGTTGTTACCATTCTAAAATAATAACTCAAGAATCATATATATACTGTGATGTTATTATAAATATGGTACAACCATATTTAGTATTCTATCCACCCTTTTAATAACATGTCACCATACGTGCGTACGTACGGCTTACCGTCTCCACGTCGTGGTGTAGTTGTTATTCAATATATTATTATTTGGATGGGTATAATAATGATGTGTAACTCATGTAAATAATAAATATAACATGTTAATGATTCTGTATATATGATATAACATCCATTTATATATTATTTTAAAATCAAAATAATGATATTGTCACTCGTGCGTACGTACGGACTACCGTCTCCACGAATGCGATGAGATTCATTCTCCATCGCATCCATTCAAGTATAATTATCATTTGATGATTTAAAAATGATGTTTAAGGACTTGATATCATTCTGGATATTAATAATATACATCCTATCCATTACAAACATGGCTTACGTAACAAAACATATAAAAGAAAACGAGTAAGTTAACACCCGAAACAACGATAATACTAAGATATTATTAACAAAGCGAAGTTAAAAGATCATATATGATATCATATTAATATATATGATTCTTTTATAATTCAATAAAAATTATTTCACTATTATAAAGGAGGTTAACCTACCCCAACCAAGTAAAAGTACAAGGTAAGGGTTATTTCGCAATCTCTTCATTCTCCGAGGTTGTTTATACGTAATTATCTACTGGGATTTCTTTGTCATCCACATCCATGTTTCTTCGAAATGTATTTCAAAACATTTTTACTATTTACAAGAATATGGGTTAAAGTCATTTATACCCTTTTTTGACATTTTATAAGTGGTTTATAAAGGAATATTTCTGTCGTTTTCCAAACAAGGTGTTTTTTAACTTTTTCGACAGAATTAAGGTAAGAATGTTTTTTTAACTTATACGGCGGGTGCAGTTATTTTCCGCCGTTATAAAATCGTCGAAGCTTCCCTTACAAGCTTATAAGAATATTTTCAAATTGAATGTATTATTTTATAATTATGTTACTTTTAAAATTATTTCAAAAAAAAGAGATATTTCTCTAAAATAGTTTTGATTTCATCTATGTCAACATCCTTTGATGGATTTTAAGCTTATTTGAAGTTGATTTTTTATGATACAAAACATCCCTATTTTATTGAAGGTTTTGTGATATTTTTGACTATGGATAAGTTATTCTTATGTCACTCATGGTTTTTGTTTAAATTATTGAAATTTTATAAGTTATTTTTAATCCAAATTTTTATGTTATATTTCAACCTTTCATTCAGATGAATGTGTTAGACAAGTATGTTCCGGGTTGGGGACCGGTAAAAGTAAGCCCTCCGAATTGGGGACTGGTAAAAGTAAGCCCTCCGGTTTGGTCTCCGGTTATTAGAGGAACTCCGGTTTGGTCTCCGGTTATTAGAGGCACTCCGGGTTGGTGTCCGGTTATTAGAGGCACTCCGGGTTGGGTTCCGGTTACAGTTAGCCCCTAGGTCTTGGGACGAGGCCTTGACAAAGAAATTAAAGTTCAGCATTATGAATTCCATCATTATGAAAGTGGTTATTGGTTTTTGCTTGTGATTATTCGATTAGTAGAATATCCATGTGAATAATTAAATGGAATTATTTCATTTTATTTATGCCATACTATGTTGAAAGTTCAAGTTTGAAAGGCTTTTGTTTTAGTTATACATTGCCTTAAATGTTTATTCTTATTTATGAAAGTTTCCGCTATATTGTTATCCTTACTGGGCATTTGAGATCACCCCTTTTCTATGTTTTATTTTTTCTAGGAAGTGACGAATTAAATTATGAATGACCTGCAGGGATATTATGAGGGGTTAATAGTGTGGACTATGGAGACAATATGTTGTTGTAGTATTTTTTCACTTTATGATGTAATGTAAAACTTTATTAATATATCTAGTGTTTCCAAGGCTACTAAACCAATCGGTCTTTCGAGATTTGATCTTTCTTGTAATCATGCCAATGTTATGTAATAATGCACCGACTCTGGGAAACTAGGGTCGGGGCGTTACAAATAAATTATTTATTTTTATAAAAGAACAATTTTAAAAATATTTTATAAATCATGGATGTGAAAGAGAAGATACCCTATCTCAATGAAAAATACATAATCGGTATCACTTAAAAATTGAATTATTTATGTTTATTCAACAATTAAGGGAGGAAATTGAAATTAAACATGAGAAAAAAAATCATAACTGGTGGATAATAAAAATATATTAGGTTCGTGAAAATAATATCACATTATTTGATCAGAAATAACACTAAACTTGAAAATTTTAGAAATAAAGGAGATTGTGTGAGAAACTCTTTGGAAAATTAGTAACTCTTCCCTCGTAATCACAAAGAAGTAATAAAATAAAATAATTATCAAAATATCACAATGATGAGGATTTAAATGGAATATCATATCAAAATGGTATTATATAGACCCTGTAAAGAAGATAGTCTCATATAATAAATAAAATTCCATAAGAAGACAATTTTAGATAAGAAACCCTTGCAATGATCATAACGTTGAAGTGAGAGTTAATAAATGAATTAATTATTTGTATAAAATGAAAATATACATAAAAAAGTTTAAATTAAACACAATTTAATTAAAATTAATTAGACATTTAATATTAGAATGTCCATGACAATGAAGATATAATAGACCCCAATGAAAATAAATTTAGTAATGAAATTCCTTAAAACTAGGCAACTTTAATGTCAAACCCTTAGATAAATTAAATAAATTTTAAAATAAAAAATCCATGAAATATGAATAGTTCAATATATTACACGTAAAATGGTAATTATATACACCAAAAAAATATAAAAGTGGTGAATGTGGCTTATTTTATAGAGAAATTAATGTGAGATATGAAACCTCATACCTTGAGTCCAGACATTCCATGCATGTCCGTTAACTCAGGTATAATAATATCATATCAATTATATTATTTATTGAGAACTATTTCTATGATTAACTCATTATAGTTAAATATTTTTTTATAATTATATATTTTAATACGTATCCATGTAATTCAACAGTGGGTGTTTTGAGGACATTCAGTTCATTATTTCAAAACTGATTCAGTGTGCTTACCGGGGTGAAAGATGTCATTGCTTCAACATCACTGGAATAATAATCCTGAAATAATAATCATATTAATTACCCAATTATACTTTTAAAACTAATCATTAAATATGGTTTTCAAAAATGAAGTACATTACGATAATAGAGACAGTAGGCCGTACGTATGCATGAGTGACAATTCCATTTTTAAAAGATAATTATAGAAAGGAGTGTATGTATTGTTTTATCATTTACAAAAATTTATAAAATAAAAATTAAATTTTATTCTTTTTAATATACTTATATATATCATTCATGTGATGTAGTGATGAGAAAATAATCACATATCAGTCTAGAGGTGGTACTCCACATGTATTAGAACATCAGTATCATTTTTCAGTATTAGAATGAAAATGACATATTTTCATTTGAGATTGAAAAATATGTTATCAATATAATTATTAATTCATTTATATCACATATATATAATAACAATATCCATATTACATTAAATGTAAATATTCAGTTAATAATGAATCCCATCACATCGTGAGGTGGTAGTCCACATTAACCCACAAGAGATGCTTTCATATCCCCCCAAATTGAAACAAAAAATGGAAAATTTGATATCATTACTAAAAATGTATAAATATTTTATAGATATATTTTATATACATTAAATCCATCACTAAAACAATATGTGAGAGGTGGTAATGGAAAACGAAAAACATCGATTCGCGATACCGTAGTTTACTGTAGACATGATTGATGATTTTGTATCCCATTTGATGGAATATGATACTTATTTATGTTATTTAACTATTATAATAAGATATATTTATATAGGAGATACTTTTTTATCATATTAAAATAATTGATGGATTTTTGAGGAGGTGGAAGAAGAAAAAAAATATAGTTATGAATTTTTACTCTTCTCATACCACCTCTATAGGATTGTACCTAAAGTATTCCAAGAATGGATATATATAGAACAATGTCTTATAGTATTTTTGGATTTAATTTTGTAATTTATTTAGTTAGGTATTGTCTGAATAAAAATGGTTTAATGGTGTGAATAATAGAGGTGAGGGGTGGCCTTTTATAACTGAGGTGAGGTGCGCACTCAAATTTTTAAAATCAAATCTTTGTACACAAGTT